>CM019702.1:56996152-57241326 GCA_009760885.1 Achatina immaculata
AAAACTGAGGTATCTCCATGAAATACCTACCACGTCAAACAACCACACAGCATGATCTCCTTATTATACTGCAAAATCACAATTTCATTGCAGGAAATATGTGTAGAACTATTTCATTTCATGCAGATTATTCATGTTATAACAATGAGAGACACAGTGTACTAATATCCCAGTAGAAACATCTTGGACAAGGATTATATTATACTAAAAGTGATTACCTTAGATTTGTCGGAATAATACAGGGTGGTAAGGTTGCCTGATTATATATTGTATATATTTTCAGAATAAGAATAGATTCAATATGTAAACACAAAATATAGCAGAATTGGATTAACTGCAGAAAAATAAAATAGGTGTTCAGAAAAAATGTGGTATATTCAAGTTTCGATTATTTAACACCTTGAACGCATTTATTTTATTCCAGAAAATGTGGCCCAAAAAATATAAGGTTAAGATATATGGAAAATAAAAACTGGCTAATTCTAACAAAAGCGAAGAAATATATTTATGTTTCGAAGGGTAAAGCTAGCCAGTGTGATGATTCAAGGCTGGAAATTCTTGGAAGGTCAGATTCAAATTTGTAGGTACTGTAATACGAAGCGTACATAAAGACTAAGCCACATAAAAAAAAGCAAAATTGTTGTAAAAAATATCAGTTGCTTATATGCATTCTATCTCAAACATTAAGACCTAAATGTTATATTCAGCTAACATAGCTATAAGAAAGTGAATTAAAATCATTACATATGGCGCCAACTGAAATCCTCATAAGAACATTAACAGCACAAATGAAAGCTGAAACAGTAAGCGGGGAGTGTCTGAAAAATGAAAATAAGTCAAACATGAGAAAAGCTACTCAAAGGCATTTGATTGTGTACAACAAGAGAACCTTTGGGAAATAATGGAAAAAATGGGATTTCCAACACATCTGATACAATTAACATCACTGCTGTATCTAGACCAACAAGCAGCAGTAAGAATAAATGGTGAAACAACAACTTGGTTTGACATAAAACAAGGGGTCCGTCAGGGGTGCATATTGTCGCCTTACTTATTTAACTTGTATACTGAAAATATAATGAGGAATGTTAGAGAAGATGTAGACAAAGAATATTACGATGCCATAACACCTGGAGGTTATGAAATACCAGAGATTAGATATGCTGATGACACAGTATTACTGTCCACAACACAAAAAGGAATGGAAAAACTAATTATGTCAGTCCGTAAGAACAGCGAAGAGCAGAACCTCTATCTTAATGCACAGAAAACTAAACTGATGACAACTGACAAAACAAACAAGGCAACTGAAATATGTATCAATGAGGAAAAACTGGAAGAAGTGGAGAGTTTTGAATATCTTGGATCACTACTAACTAATAATGGAGATACAATGAGGGAAATTAAAAGGAGGACATCTATCGCCTTTCAGAAAGTAAAACAAATAAAGAATCTTTGGAGAGGAGCAGACAGAACCACAAAAATAAGATTTTTAAGGGCATGCATCTTTTCCATCCCAACATATGCCTGTGAGACCTGGACACTTAACAAAACAGCTGAGAAACACATAAATGCCTTTAAATGCTACAGAAGAGATCTCCAAATTTCGTGTACACAAAAACGAACACATATATCTATACTACAAGAGCTTAATATTGAAGAAGGCTGCCTAGTAAAGAGGATTAAAGAGATAAAACTTAAATATTTTGGACACATTAAACGTAATGATAAGTTAGAGAAGACCATAGTGGAAGGATACATAATGGGAAAAAGAAAGAGAGGAAGACCAAAACGAAGATGGCTGCAAGACATCGTTTAGGATCTGCAAATGGATGCATCAGCAGCAGGCCATCTTGCTCACAACCGAGAGGCCTACAGGAGTGCTGTTTGGGATGCAAAGTTCCGTAAGGGACATGCAAATGAATGATCCATGATTGGTTACTGATCACTGATAAAATGAGGTTAAGTGTTTAATTCTATTCTCAGAGATCTCTTCACATAATCGCTGAAGAAAGAAGTAGTGGCATTCCAACATAAACATATTTTTTCATCATGCCAAGATTGAATGAGCATCAGCGAGAAATAGCTGCTGGGATATTAATTGCTGGATCAACAGTAGCAGCAGTATCTCAATATTTTAATGTTCACAGAAACACAATATCACGCCTTCAAAGTCGTTTTAATCAAAATTGTTCCGTTGCTGATAGAAGCGGCAGATCATGAGTTACCACCCTTGCACAAGACCCCTACATCCACCTCATGCACCTTCGTAACATACTTCTCCAGGCAACATGGACTGCCTGCAACATTCTAGGTGTAAGACGTGTGTCGGGCAGGACAGTGAGGAACAGACTTAGAGAGGTACATCTCTTACTTCATAAGCCTGCAGTTAGACCAGTACTGACAGTTCGCCACAGACAAACCCGCTTGAACTGGGCCAGGCACCATGTGGCATGGCCTTATCATCAATAGAGACTGATTCTATTCAGTGATGAGTCCAGATTCTGTCTGCAAGGCCATGATGGGCTTGCTTTAGTGTACAGGCGATGAGGAGAACGCTTTGAGAATAATTATGTGCTAGAGATGGATAGGAGAAGAGGAGGCAGTGTAATGGTTTGGGGAGGAATATCCTACGCTGGCCGAACAAACCTAGTCTTCCTCAATGGCAATCTTACAGATTTACGATACAGGGACGAAATCATTATACGCCACGTAATGCCTTTTCTGGATGCTAATGGACAAGGCGTGATACTGCAGTCGCACGTGTGGTCAGGGACCACTTTCAGCAGCACCAGATTACTGTCTTGCCACGGCCAGCAGTTTCACCGGACCTGTCACCTATCGAGCACATTTGGGACGAACTGGACCGCAGGTTGAGAAGACGACACAATCGTCCTGGAAACCGCCACGAATTAGCCCAAGCGTTGCAAGAAGAATGGAATAACATGCCTCAACAATTGATACACCTTGTCATTGGTTCGATGAGAAGGCGATGTCAAGCAGTGATAACTGCCAGAAGAGGACACACACGATATTGAAACCTTGATTTTCTTTTCTTCGGGTGGTGAGCCACATTAGGTGAGTTTTTTGTTTGTTTTTTTTTTTTGTGTACTTTTTGCGACATGTGACTGGCCTGAAAGTTATCATTTTATCTGTTATTGTAACATTATTGTTACATAATGTGTGCTAAATTTTATTTCAGTCATCACTTGAGCACGTTCATTGTGTTTTTTAAACCATTGCACACTTACTTATTTCCGTGAGTATATATATATATATATATATATATATATATATATATATATATATATATCTAAAATTGTCAACATCATTAAGGACTTATACAATGGATATGGTTGTGCAGTCAAGACAGAAGAAGGGATGAGTGAATGGTTCCAGATTGAAACAGGCGTGAAACAAGGATGTATACTGTCTCCTTTACTTTTTGGGATTACAATAGACTTCATAATGAAAAAATGCTGCACAGGTAACACAGGTATTGACTGGGTACATGGGACCCAACTAGAAGATCTTGATTTTGCTGATGACATAACTCTTATCAGTAATAATGTGAATTCCATGCAAGAAAAAACAGATAGCCTATCTTCACTGGCTAGAAAAATAGGACTTGAAATTAACAAGGACAAAACAACAATAATGAAAATTCCCATCAATCAAAATGGAAAAATACACATAGAAGGGACAGATATTGAAGAAGTCAATCAATTTGCATACCTTGGCAGCTACATAGACCAGGATGGTGACACTAGAAAGGAAGTTAGGATCAGAATTGCAAAAGCAGCATCAATCTTCAAGAATCTTGAGAACATATGGAATTCAAAAGTTATAAGCACAAAAACCAAGTTAAGACTATTCAATTCAAATGTAATATCCACCCTCATTTATGCATGCGAAAGCTGGAAAACAACTAAAGAAATAGAAAAGAAATTAGACTCTTTTGAAAACAAATGCCTAAGGAAAATACTCGGCATCAAGTGGAATGAATTCAAGAACAATGCAGAGATAAGACAGATGACTGAACAACAACCAGTCTCACGGGTGATCAGGAAAAGGAGATGGACATATGTTGGCCACTTGATGAGAAGAAATGAGCAGAGAATCCCAAAACAAGCTATCAAGTGGAACACAACAGGCCGAAGAAAAAGAGGCAGACCGCGTGAAACTCTGAAGAGAACATTATTAAGAGAGGCCAAGTTAACAGGCATAAAATCCTTTGATGAGGTTGAAAGACTCGCCGAGGACAGGAAAAATTGGCGAACTACTTTGCGAGCCCTATGTGACGTCTAACGGCACGGGAAGGATATAAGATATAAGATATAAGATATATAGAGGTGGACAGAGTACATCGGTGAACTATATGGTGGAGGAAGACCAGAGATAACACCAGCTACTGAAAACTTTAATGGACCACCAATACTTTAAGATGAAATTATAGATGCCTTAAAGTACATGAAGAAAGGAAAATCGACTGGGCCTGATAATATAACTATGGAATAAATAGAGGTGCTAGAGGAGATGGGAACAAAAATAATAACAAAGTTACTGAATGACATTTACAACAGTGGTTATATGCCCAGTGACCTGATTAATTCCACGTTTATAGAACTAACAAAGAAACCAGGCGCAAAGGAATGTGATGACCACAGGATTATAAGCCCCTCATGTCACATAACAAAGCTACTTCTGAGAATTACTCATATTGTGAGAAGAACAAGGAAAAAGATAAAAATTTAAATAGATGAACAGTTTGGATTTGTTGAAGGAAAGGGAACACACAGTGCCATTCATGCTTTACGAACACTAACAGAAAAAGCTTTAGATGTACATAAAAATCTCTACTCACGTTTCATTGATTACACCAAGGCATTCAACAGTGTGAAACATTATGGGATTATTAAAATGTTTGAAGATATAAACATAGAAGGCAAAGACCTGAGGATTGTAATACATCTAAACTGGCAGCAAGAAGCAGCGATTCGAATTGAAAATAGAACTGGAAAACATCAAACGATAAAACAAGGGGTGCGACAATGATGTGTACTATCTCCAGAAATTTTTTCTCTGTACAGCGAGAATATTCTAAGAACAATCATCACAGAACCAGGTATAAAAATAGGAGAATACAATATTAACAACCTTTGATATGCTGATGACACAGTACTGATAGCTGTGAACCAACAAGACCTGCAAAATCTCTTGGATAAAGTTTTTAAAGGAAGTGAACAGAAAGGCCTTACATTGAACATAAAAAAATAGAGAATTTGGTTATATCTAAGAAACAGAATCCACCAAAATGCAGTATAAAAATAAATGAAACTATTCTAAAGCAGGTGCAGAAATTCAAATACCTTGGAGCAGTAATAACTTCAGATGGGAAATGCAAAACAGAAATTAAGAACAGAATGGGTTAAGCAAAAACTGCATTTCAGAGAACGAGAAACATATTATGCAACACAACCTTATCAATGAATATTAGAAAACGAGTCCTAAAATGCTATATTGAACCAATCTTGTTATATGGAAGTTAATCATAGACACTAGTCAGGTCTGCAGAAAAATCAATGGAAGAAGCAGAAATGTGGTTTATTAGAAGAATGTTGCGAATTCCCTGAACAGAAAAAATAACAAGAGGAGAATGTATGAGAAGAGTTGGAGATAGAAAAAAAATCTTCTCAAAAAATAAGAGAGAGACAATGTACTTTCATAGGACATGCAATGAGAAGAGGGGGCTTTGAAAATATTGTAACAACAGGAAACATTCAAGATAAAGAGCCAAAGGAAGACCACCAGAATTGGTACTGGACACTCTGACGAGATGGTGTGAGAGGAGCCCACTGTACTTGGATAGTAAAGATAGATGACCTTCATGAAAGATCATTTACCCTGGAGAAGCATAATAGCCAACAAAATTCACATCCACTTAACAGTGCTAAGTGAATATTTTAAACCTAAAGAAGCAACAGTCCTATTAAAAATAGTACAGAAAACATGAAAATCGTAAATTGTACACTACGCAAGCAGGAAACTCTGTACTGTAGAGAGCAGTATAACAACACAACTTCTTCAAATCATCAGAGGAAGTACCTCCCCCCTCAGACAAGTATTTCGGCCCTATTAAATTCCTGGCACTCTTGGGGGGGGGGGGGGGGGCGGGGGGTGAGCCTCTATGGGTCATGACTCCCAGAGGTCTTGTGAGTTGTTGGTTTTTCAGTACCGGGATTGAACCCATGATCTTCCAGTTGGCACTGCGCTTTGAAGTGCGTCTTTAGCAATTTATCTATCTAGGACTGGTATTAGTTTTTACAAACGAAATTATTTATGTTCTAAATGCTTGTTTCGCATACTCCACAGCCAGCATGAGGCCTCTTCTGCTGTTTCTGAAATCTTTTCAATGACCTTGCTCTTGCGTGTCCCTTTATGCACAGTTGCACAGATCGTATGTTGATGTTGCCACGAATCCTTTCGCTCCCACTTCTACAACTATCACTTTTGCCCTGACCCTTACCCCTGCTTCAGTTGCTTGACCAGACCATTGCATTTCTGACATTTGAATAAATGCTGCTCCTCTATTCTTGTTTCGAACGGGACCCTAAGCTCGGTCATTATCAGTTTATGTTTTTTTTAATGAAGTACTACAATGTCAGGTCGCATTCCTGTGTTCTTGATGGCAGTCGGGTGTTCTCTTCTTCCTGGTAGGTCCGCTATCACATCCCAATCATTTCCATCATCTAGCAGTGATGGTAAGGGAATGTCATCGATTTGAATATTCGATGTCGTACCAGTGCCTACGAAATATTTAGGTGGGACCTGAAATCTTTTGCTGTTATTTGCTTCATCTTTTGCCCTGTCTACAATGGCTATAGTTTTTGCAGCATTCCATTGTGCCGCCAGATGTAACGTCATTGACCTAATGATACTCTGCATGCTTACAGCACATGTCCCAATGTTTGCCTTTCGTTGCAGAGAGGGCACTTTCTTACATCCCATTTGTATAGGTTGGAGTCTGAAGGAAGAAGGTCATAAGTAGCTCTGATGATGAAACTGAGTCTCAAGGGTGCCATTTTGCAGATGGCATTCCATGTCAGTCATCTCTGCAGGACTTCCTCCCATGTTGTCCATTGATCTTGCTGTGCCTGTTGGACTGCCTTCTGGACCCGCTTGTCATTCTCTGAATTCCTGACTTCGCTGATGATCATATCCCTTCTTTTCTTACAGGAAGCATTTGACCACCATTTGATTTCACCATAACCAAGTCCCCGTCTGTTGGTCTGGGTGTATCTTATTACTTCATTAAACTTCTGTGTTTCCCTGGCTGTGGTCACTTCCTCACTTACTTTCCATTTTTCGTCGTTTTACGTGTTGGCTGCACTTCTTGTAGCACCTAATCTGTAGATTTTTGGAACATCATTGTAAACATTGTCTTTCCTACCTTGTATTCTTCGACCACAGATTTGAATGGTAGCTGCGGTTTACTCTTCCTGCAGTACAGTGCTACATCCGTTAATCCTGGTGGTACGCACAACCATTTTCTTATGGATGTATTTATCTTTCTTTTGACTACCTCTGCTGTGCTGGTACTTTTTCGTGAATGTGTAGTGGCCACATCAATTTTAAAACCAGCATGAACTAGAGGCACCATATTTTGAACTTCCCCAGTAACCTGCTTTTGTCTGTGTTGTTCAGTCTATTTTGTGTCATTTCTATGACCTACTTCACCACATTTATAATCTGGTGCGGTGCTGAGCCATTCGAATAGGCTAGGTCAAGCAATATTACCTGTTGATAAGGATGTATCACCGTAACCATTGTCTAGGAGGTATGTTGTTAGTCTCCTTGCCATCATGGATATATTTCCTTCCACATTCAGAAGTGAGATAGGTCTGAACTGGTTGATTTCAGTGGAATTCTGCTCCTTTGGGATGTATACTCCGTTAGCCTTTTTCCATTCTTTACTTATGAGTCCCCTGCTCCATGCTGTTGGTAGGAGTTTATGGAGCTTTTTTAGTACTTCGGGGAATCTTTTGTATAGTATGTAAGGGACGCCATTTGGGTCTGGTGCTGACGTGCTTTTATCTTTTCCTACGATGCTCTCAACTCCTTATAAGCTTGGTGGGCTGCATTTGAATTTGCTGCCTGGTGCACCGGGCCACACTAGAAGTTTCATCTGCTCGAGAGGTGTATGCTGATTTTTATCAGAGTATGTCTTGCGCAGATGTTCCTCGAGCACCTCCTTACCTGATTTCAGCGTACCTGATTTTGGCTGATCAAATAACTGCTTGGCAAACCTAAGGGATCTCTGTAGAACTTCTCTCTTGCGTATCTTGTTTCCCTCTTCCTTTTACATTGTCTTTCAGCTCTGCAAGGGCATTGTGCTGGGATTTTAGATGCTGCCAAACCTGTCTTAGTCCTTCCTTCTTAAACATTTTCCGGGCATGGTTCTTCAGCTGTCTGATTGCTTCTATTTTCCTTTTTCTTCTGGACTTTCTTGGTGTCACTTTTTCTCTTGTTGCCTGTTTAGTTCCAGTTTCTTTGGGGCAGTGAGGATATATGATGTTACCAAATGCTTTCAGTTTTTGCTCGAGGTTTTTCCCTCTCAGCTGTTTGTCCAATTCTTTGCACAATCTTTCGTCCAGATTTTCCCATATGATTCTGACACTTACTGGTGAGAAGTTAATTTTGTCTCTGATCTCGTCGGAGGGCTGCATTGCCTCCTTGCTCCCTGACTCAACCTGAATATTCTCTGTGTTAATATCCTCACATGGATCTTCTAATGTCTTATCTGAGACTGGCGTCACAGTGCACTGTTGAGTATTTGGCAGCAAGGAACCACCGTATCCTTTTTTTCATTCTGTGTATCTTCATGTACGTTGAGTGTTAAATTTTCTGCCACAGATGCATGGATACTTCATCCGCTGTTCTCAATTCGAATTAATTGGGGCGGGCATGGTCGTTTCAGTATAGTCACCTGTGGATCCATCCCCATCCGCCTTTTCGGTGAATCCTGGCAGTATTTCTTCTTTTTGGACTTTTTGGCGATAGTATGAGGGCTGACAGGGTTGTTGCCCCCGACAGCCCACTTCAGGGGCGCTTTCC
Organism: Achatina immaculata; assembly: GCA_009760885.1. Lineage (NCBI taxonomy): Eukaryota > Metazoa > Mollusca > Gastropoda > Stylommatophora > Achatinidae > Lissachatina > Lissachatina immaculata. The sequence continues at coordinate 57,005,267 of CM019702.1, forward strand.
TAGTAAGGATTCTGGTCTTTCCCCAGCGTCCATCGGTTTTTCCCGACTGTATATCGGTCTTTCCCGATTGTCAATTGCATCACCATACTTGGTATGCAGAAAACTCTCTACTGCAGAGAACAGAACAACAAAACAACTTCTTCAGATCATCAGAGGAAGTACCCCCCCCCAACTCAGACAAGTGTTTCGGCACGATTAAACTCCTGACACTCTAAGGGGAGTGGGTCTCCTCTGGGTCATGACTCCCGGAGGTATTGTCAGTTGTTGCTTTTTTCCGTTCCGGGACTGAACCCATGATCATCCTGTTGGCATTGCACTTTGAAGTGCGTCTTTAGCGAATTAGCCACAAAGGACTGGTATTGGTTTTGACAAACCAAATTATTTATGTTCTCAATGCTTGTTTCGCATACTCTACAGCCAGCATGATGTTACACTATGTTAGAAATGCTTCAAATGAAAATGTCCAAACTTCAAAGCCAGTTAATTAATGTTTTAGCTTCGATTGGCCATATTAAGCAAATAAATGAAATGCAAAGAAAATGCGTTCATGCGGCAATAATTATGTAGCAAATTAAATGCTAAAGAACTATATCCTGAATGCCTACTTGCATTCCTTCAAGTCATTGAGAAAAGCGATGAAGTTACATGTATCTTATAATATGATGCCTAGTACTTCTCTATGTGTGTACAATTATCTCATAAGATTTGCTATCATTGAAGTCATTGTTTCAATATGTTAAGCGTTGTTTTGTGCAAAGAGATTTTTAAGAGCTTTGAGCAAACATATCGGAAGTGTTTTTATGTAACCGCGAACCTTCCTTATTAAACCACATCTTTTTCCAGTGCAGTGAAATTCATAAATAATATATCTCAATTACAAAACTGAGGGTATAAAATTTTTATTCACAATTAAAACAGTGGATTAAACCGTAGCACATCTAATTTGCAATAATAAATAACTGAAATAAAAGCAAATCATTTGCGATTAACAATATGCGAAATTAATTAAATTCAAACACAGAATATCCAGGTGACATTACAAGAGGTGAAAGATTGTAAATAAATGATACGTCCTACTTCTTTCATTTATTATAAAACTTTATTTGTAACAATACTGTGTACAATTTACAAAATCAACTAATGATATTTATTATGGTAAATGAATTTTTGACTGAATGAAAAAATTAATAGTGACTCAGAAATCGTACAATGATATATTATTTGAGCTAAACAGTAAAAATTATGAAATACAGATATCATTGAACACTGGATATAATAAAAAAATACTGAGAGAGAAATGTATTGAAAGTATCTTAAAAGAAATATACATCACTTTAACTAGCAATGTGATCTATATAGGTCTCGGTGCATAAATTCATTTTAGTTTATTTTTCCTTACATACGTTTCATATAATTTAGTGGTCCGAAAATTGGAATTAATTGTCAAGTTTTATTTTTTTTTTACAGTTGGATTGAGTTTAATGTCTTGGTACGTCTTAACATATGGAATTATGTAACTGAATACACAAGCAAACCTCATATTTTTGAACAGACGGTTCACGTGTTGCATTATAACGTGAGAATTCCTATGTTTGCAAGTTTAGATAATGTGTGTCTTTATGGAGTTCCCCAATAGTTCTTGTTTATTTACTGTTAAGTATCTTAAACATGTTGTTGAAGGATGTAAATTGTATATCACCTGCTGAAATAAGCCCGTTATGTTCAATTGCACACCAAGGAAAACCTTCACTTCATGGCACGTGATTATCTAGTTTGGTGAAATAATAAATATATATCCGAGTCTCAGTGTTGCCATATATTAAACTATTACATTTTCATGACTAACTTTAACTTGAGGAATAACTGTAACGTTTAAATTTGCAGATACTTTATTCAGGTATTGCTTGCTATCTTTTTTTTTCTTAAACTAGAAAATGACACTGGATGTCTACTATTATCTACAATACGAAACGATTTTTACGACGAAAATAAGAATACGTAATGACGAATGTTCTCAAAAATGTAATAATTATAATTTAACATTGCACGTGACTTGTTTAGAAATCTTTGACTGACTAATAAGGAAGTGATCATCATTCTAGCTGTATTTTCATGAAATCCTGCATGAAACGTTTACATTAACCACCATATTACAAACGATGAAATTTGTGATTTTCCTTTATTTTAAAATCTAGAAAATGGTCTAACGTTAAATATATACAGTACAATGTGCTTTAGCATTTAAATGTAACCTATACTAATACATCGTTATACAAGGGCCGAAAAGAACCGATCTGAACCATTAAAATTTTGAGACGCTAGCTTCTGGGTAGAAGTCTTAAAAAGTAGACGCGAATCACAGCGGAATAGAAAATAAATAATGCAACATAATAAGATTGAAGCAGTGAAAGAATACCACATAATTATCAGTTAATAATGTACTACTTTTAAGGGATATATTATATATATATATATATATATATATGTGTGTGTGTGTGTGTGTAATGTGTATTTCCACTAACCCCAGGTTTATTATAAGAATAGCTGCTTGTTTTTTTTTACATTTAAATTAGTATATATTTGGTTACATCATTCAATCACGTGACATGTCCGTTCCAGAACGCTGTTCCTCTCTCAGACTCCCTGAATGCAATACGGTCTTGCGGAATATGACAGGCGCCTTTCAGTGACACATTTCAAAACTTTCCGTGATGTCCTGAGTTCGTCTGCGGCCAGGTCGTTCCTTTCCTCTTTTGTGGGGCACTATGACTTTTACTATCAGCCTCTCTAAGCTATTGTGTCTGAACTATCTGTGGCCGAAGTATCTCAGGTTTCTAACCTTTAACAATCTAGTTGCCTGCTGCGATTACTCACATCACTTTATCTTTATTTGATTTTCGTTTAGTACGAGTATTATACATGTTGTATATACAAGAATGAGGTTGAAAGACTCTCCGAAGACAGGAAAAATTGGCGAACTACCTTGCGAGCCCTATGTGACGTTTAAAGGCACGGAAGGATATCAGATAAACAGAGTAAATGCATACATTTTCTTTACTTTTCTCTGTTATATCAACTCATATTCATCATGATACCATCAGTTTCCTCACGGGTATTTTCTAAACAGACATGTTCTTTAGTTATTTTTTTCTAGATATCAATCAATTTTTAAAAAAGAATCGAAATATACCTCATACAGATAATTTTTAATCGAGTTACGTCTGTCTTCTTTAGTTTATTGACGGAAATCTTAACAGGTAGGTATAGCTACGTATAAAAGGGTAATGAAAGTATATAAACGAATATGGCTCAGTTTTACAAAAATATAGAAGGAGTGAGCAAAGTCGGCAGAAAGAAGAATGACAGAAGGTAAGATGAACACATACACATGGTTAGTATACACCAGTCCAATCTTTCGACAAATGTTTTTTTCAAGATCGCATACAAAAACAACGCAAGAAATAAAAACTCGAAAAACAGATGAATCTAGACTCAATTCTACCGTAGTCATCATGTATCTTATGTTTCACTTGTTAGGGGTAGGTCTTTATGGGAGATAAGAGAGAAGACTTTGAATAAGCGTAATATCTGCATACGGTTAATTTTACAAGCATACATTGTCCTTAACAAGCATGGCGTATGTCAGCTCAGAGCCACCAACAAAGACCTTCTTCCGTGACTCTTTATGTACTGACGTTTTCAGGCAAATTCAATCAGAAATATCTGGTATAAGTGATGAAGCACTGGAAATCTTTACATGGCTTGTTTTCGGGGTGTTGTGTCCATTATTTTGCACTTTTGGTATCGGCACAAACATCATCAACATCATCTGTTTCCTCAAGCACGATTTCAAAGACGCTGTCAGTGTGAGCCTACTTGGTAAGATTTTCATGAACAATTTACATAATAAATGGATTGTTAATTGTTGTAATGGACATTTAATATTTTGATCTATAAACTAGAATTGTGTATACGATGAACGAATAGGAATTAAATTTATGGACATTTCACGTGTTGTAGAAAAGTGAACAAACGTCACATGTTTATATCTACTCCTTTAAAAATGAAATGGTATTACGCTGAGTTTAACCAGAAGCATGCGTCTTTTAAACAGTAAGGAAAGGGTGCATTATACGCGTTACTGATTTCAAATCTTATATATATATATATATATATATATATAATCTGATCCTTTTACTTCAGGGAAAGAGAATGTTGCGCGCGAGTACATTTCTCCAATTGTTTAGTATTGTTCTAACGTTAGCCTCTATTATTGCATGTTGCATATTCGTAATTTATAGATATATTTTTCTCCCTACTTTTGCCCATGAGATCACCAAGACGGTATGGTATTAAAGCCTATGTTTTGTCTGACCTACCTGAACAGTAGAGGTTGATGAAGACGAATCCATGTAACCATTTGGTATAGATGGATGACTAACCGTCTCACTACTGAAGAGGTACATATGCATAAACGAGTTGTGACTGCGAAGTGACTTCCGTGGTATATGGTTCTCAGTTCTTCAGGATATAAATATCTAGTTATGGCTCTATTTCATCATCATCATCATCATCATCATCATCATCATCAGGTGCCGTGCCAACTGGCGCTGGCTTTTATGCTTCTCCAAAGTACACGATCCTTCATGCAGGCCATCAGCTCAGTTGCTGATCTCCTCTCACACCATCCCGTCAGACTGTCCAGTAATGGCTCTATTTAGTTCTATTAAACCAGCATGTAAAATCAACCCTGTAAAGAAAATTAAAATGCGGAGCACTTCAGTTTTGTTGTAGTTATACAGTTAATAAATATGTCTAATTAAGATTGTACATTCATGGTTAGTAAAGTACGTTGACAATGTACAATACATTTTACAAACCACTATAAAGAAAGTAAAATATTTGATTTTTAATGTTTCTTAAAAATAACACAGTATATAAAATAATGTTACTGTTTCCTCTTTTAGGCCTCGCAGTTTCCGACCTAATCTCTCTTATAACACTGCTCGGATTAAACTGTATGTACAACCCGTCACTTCTTAAGTCCGACTTGCCATTCGATGGCATAGAAGTGAGTTATCTCATCTTCACAACACCACATACGTACTTCACTCGAGTGAGTAGTTGGATCACAGCAGTAATCACCCTGGAAAGATGTCTGTGTATAATAGCACCCTTGAAGGTGTAGTCATTGTAACATTTCTTATACATACAAGTAATTAGTGTGCATTTGATATCGTGTAATATTATTTTGTAGTTAACGTTCTAAGTGTCTTCAATAGATTTTAATGTGTAGTGTTTCAGTTTACGTAATATTAAAACCATAGGGCGAGAACATACTGGGAGTCTATCAAGTGGGTCTTAGGAAGAACAGATCAACCGTAGACCAAATATTTTATCTACGTCAAAGAGCAGAAAAGTACTGGGAATATAGAAAAGAAGTACATCATATCTTCATTTACTTCAAGAAAGGCCATGACAGTATATATATATATATATATATATATATATATATATATATATATATATATATATATATGAGTAGTTTATGAGCCATTATGAAAGCATTTGAGATACCTAATAAATTAATTATTTTGGCCATAATATGTATGGATGATACTCAAAATATAATATTTTATATAAAGGAAGAAAGGGATACATTATCTCCATTACGTTTTAACCTAGTAGTAGAAAAAGTAATCAGAAAAGTGAAAGAAGAAAGCAGTACAGAAGAACAAACAAAAATACTAGGATACGCTGATGACATCAACCTGTTGGGGACAACTATGCAAGAAGTCTTCAATACCTGCGTACACCTGAGAGATGTAGCACTAAAAGTAGGCTTGATCATTAACCAAGATAACACAGAGTATATGAAGATATCAAGAGACCATATGCAGAATGATCCAGAGTATATAAACGTTGGAGATATGATTTTTAGGAAAGCAGAAACATACAAATATCTAGGCACAAACTTCAACAGAAGCAACACAGTAAGCGAGGAAATTAAAATCAGAGGTACAGAGAGGGAATAAAATATACTTTGCCGTACCTGTTGAAATCCAAAATCCTGACCCAACACACCAAAATAACAATCTACAAGATTATAATAATTTCTGTCATGTATGGATCAGAAACGCGGAATACAACACAGGAAGATGAACAACAATTGCAGATCTTTGACAACAAGTACCTAAGAAGAATCTGTGGGCCCATAAAGGCTACCAACAGTAGAAAATTTAAAGCTGGAAAGAACGCTTAACTGAAAAGGTTATTGAAATGCCAACGAGTTATAAATGTCTTGAAACTGAGCTGATTACGCTGGCTACGCCATGTAGAAAGAATGGAAGAAAACCGACAACATCTAAGCACAATAGATGAGCGAAACAAGACCAAGGGGTAGACCAAGACAGAGATGAAAAGACAACATAGAAGAGGATATAAAACAAATCGATGTCACCAAATGGAGAGAGAAGATTAGGCATATAGAGGAATAGAGGCAAACATTATCTGCAGAAATGGGTCGGAGAGCTGAAGAAGAGGAATTAGACCATTTTAACATTAGCAGGCAGAACTTTATTCATATAACAAGCGCACAGATCTTTTTTTTTAATTTAACATTATTTTATATAATACATGTACATTTTGACTCTTGTTTTTTTTTTCTGCTTCTTCATCTCCTATTGTTTTTTGCATGAGTAGTCTGTAAGCTGAAATGTAACAACTATGTATTCTTTAATGATATTTTCTATGGAAATAGAAATGTTCCTATTTTTGATTAAGATGATCGACTACTTTATTATCACAGATTTACTTCAGTGGTTGTATTTATAGGTATATATTTAATTTATATATATATTTTGGTGAAGAGGTGTTTGCATGTTACAACATATATAACAATATTGTCTGAAAGATTTGATTTTTAAGTATAAACTGACATAAGGCCATTTGACAATACACATAAAACTGTACTTTTCCAGCAATTTCTAATTATTTTGTGATCTTTAGGTGATTGATGTAATCTCCAGATAGGGCACACCGATAAAGATTACTTTCCATTTGTCTCCATTCTTGTCTCTCAGGACATTTGCTATTATCTCTTTCTGAACCTGTATTATGTAATCAGAGGCAGACATCCCCGCACTCTGGGCATTGCCGTATGTGCTCCGCCTTCCGCTCCAACACCAGCTAAGCGTGCACCTGCTGATAGAGCCAGTCACACACACTGTTAGTGAGTAACGCGTGCTAAACCACTTCGTTCGAAAACTCATCCAATTCCCTTCTCTACTCTTCAACTCTATCATCCTCCTGATGTGGCTGTTGTCATTCAGCCCTGTGTTGTCCTCCATACACGGCATGTCCAAGGTGGCTCTTTTGCAATCTCCCCCTTGTCTATTTCTAGAGCGCCCTGAATTGATTCTGCGCCTGCCAACTTTCCGCTTTCTCATTGTTTCTGACAGCCGCATGACCCGGATAGTAGATTCACGTCACACTGGATAAATGAAAGCCCATTAGCAGCTGGACCACTCCCTGTTTAAGACATGTCTCTCGGTTCTCCATGACTGGTGGTGGGAGTCTGTTACAATGGCCCATTGCGAGTGCGAGTCTCTTTGTTGTATGAAAAACACATATATCATCAACGACAGTTGTGTAAAAATAACCGTGTCCTAACTTATGTTTTTTTTATAAAATGTATTTATATGCAATCAATGTTTTGAAATAACAGTATAGATGATGTGTGATGAAAGTTAATGCCGGTAAAATGAAGTAATGCAAGTATCTACTTATTATTCAAATAATGGAAGAGAAGTAGGTAAACGTGTGCCTCAGTTTTTTAAGTCCCCTGCGTGATTGCTTTTCCCAGATATTGCGTTTTTTTTCCTTCTTCTACAGATGTTTGTTTTTTTTTTTCGTTCCAACTTCGCGTACAGTGCAATTGTGCATGTATCAATTGCAGTCTTCGTGTCTTAAAGTAAGAGAAGACAGTTTTGTAGGATCAGACCTCGACAAAAGCGGAGACAAAGCACTTTAATGAGACTTGAGAGAAAGGAATATATATATATATATATATATATATATATATATATATATATATATATATATATATATATATATATATGTTTAAATTTAAACATATAATGGAAAGACCATATTTAGAGATTGTTGAAAATTGTGATCTGACGGCAGTAGAAATGCATGAACTAATTGGTACGTGGTGTGACTCTAATGAGATCACTTGATTGTGCTGATTCCTTCTGGCTAAGCATGCCAGATTATTCTTCTTCTATATCAAGCAAAAAAAAAAAAAAAGCTACGGCGTTGTTACTAGCTTTCCAAATCTCGTACATGTGAGAGCAGGCATTTTCCGGCATTCAGCAATAGAAAATCAAGATGCAGTAATTGTCTGTCCAAAGTTTAAACAGATCTACAAGTTTCATGTTAAAACATTAAATCTATGATTGAAAATACCTGGTAATTAAATCAATCTTGAGTGCCGCAATGTTGGTACACTTTTTATTTTAAAATAAGCACTTTAATTTTAATTGTCTTTTTCTGTACATTGTAATAGTGCTTGAAATAAAGTAATAAATGAAATTTCTTTGAAAATCCTAAAACTATATTGCTCAATACACGAGGATATAATATTAAGAAGACAGGTGGGCAGCGACAGACATGTTTGTTATCATGTGTGCCACAGGATTAAAAAATAAAAAAAAAGCTAGGAAACTGCGAGTGTACAACAACACCAGATTTGCCCGATGTCACACTAAGACAAAGAAACAATTTTTTATCAATAGGAAACAACGAGGCTTTTGTACGGTAAAGTAAGAGAAGACAGTTTTGTAGGATTAGACCTCGACAAAATCGTACTGTTAGATACATATATAACAGTACAGGGCGAACGCGAGAAGTGGAAACTGACAACTGTGAAGTGGAATAATGGTAGCGTAGAATGAACCAGCTTGTCAAAACAGCCAAAGACGCTATAAATAGACTGGTCAGAAGATCCGAACAGTCCCTGGCTAAAATGAGATGGACACCCGAGGGAAAAAGAAAGAGAGGGCGACCTAAGGCTACCTGACGGAGAACTGTAGAAGCTAAAAAGTGTAACATGCAGCACATCTATGCCACAATAAAAGAGTAACATGCAGCACATCTATGGCATAGTAAAAGAGTAACATGCAGCATAGCTATGCCACAATAAAAAGAGTAACATGCAGCATAGCTATGCCATAATAAAAAGAGTAACATGCAACACATCAATGGCACAATAAAAAGAGTAACATGCAGCACATCAATGACACAATAAAAAGAGTAACATGCAGCACATCGATGGCACAATAAAAAGAGTAACATGCAGCATAGCTATGGCACAATAAAAAAAGAGTAACATGCAGCATAGCTATGGCACAATAAAAAGAGTAACATGCAGCATAGCTATGGCACAATAAAAAGAGTGGCATGCAGCACAAAAAAAGGCTGGCCGCAGACCATGAGAGGTCTTCTTGTAGCTGAATTACAAGACGGGTCAGTGATTGCTTAACCAATCACAGATCAAGGACATGGATAGAGAATAAACCAGATATGGACATTTCCAAAATGGTGTGATATAATAAAGTCCCGGGGCACACCGTTTTGGAATCCGTGTTGTACACACACACACACTATGTCGTCGTTGCCATACTGAGTTTGGCACTGTTAAAACCATACAGTTGCATCTGAGTCCGTAAATGAAGTGTTTTAGCTACATTTTTATTTTTTCTTAATTTTAAACAAAATGCACAGCCCATCTATATTGTTGAAACCCAAACCGATTTCTCAACTTCAAATACTAAGTCATGAACATGTGTTTACGCCATTATATGTACAGGACAACGTAATTTAAAAAAAGATAGAGGACGTGGCTCGCCTTATTTCGAATTTCTCTAATTTACAATGGTTTGGAGTCAGACTTGAAATATCTAAATCTCTTTGCAGACTCTGAATTTCACTGTTTTTTTCTGAATATTATTGAATAACAGTTTGTTGGATATTAATTAGTGTTAGACAAGGAGAATATATGTTATTTTACATATGTGTATGTACTTGCTTTCTGAACTGAGTGCATGGGTTATAGTGACTTTTTAATATCTTTTATTTTTATCATGTTTTAATGATTCTTTTTTCTGCTTGTTCTGTGTGCAGCATATTTGTGGAATGTCTAGAACAGACAGATAATAATGTAATGATAAATAATGTATGATAAATAATGTATGATAAATAATGTATGATAAATAATGTATGATAAATAATGTATGATAAATAATGTATGATAAAGAGTAGAATGTTAGCGGACCTGCGTGCCCAATACTTAACTAGTTGTAAATTAAGACTATTCTAATCAGTCAATCAGAATCTTCCTTTTAATTCCGGACGCAGACAGAACAAACACGTTGGCAAAACTCTATTAATATAAGTTTTTCTATTACATTAACAGAAAAATAGCATATTACAATTATGATTCATTACTTATGATATGAGTTGTATATGTTAATTCTGGAATTATGAAATGGAATGAAAAAATATTGCATTGATATTAATTGCATATACTATTCCTTTTATCCAGGTAAAAAGCTGTGTTTCTCCACAAAGAATGACAGTCGTTATTGCTATTATCTACCTCATTCTCGTGTTTAGTACAGTACCCGTGTACGCTGTCAACAGACTGGGTATGGCATTTTCTCCACTGAGAAACAAAACTATACTTGGACTTGTTGCTGTGGGAGATCACGAAAACGTTGAAAATGTTTCTTACATCATAAACAACTTTACCCTCACCATGGGCGCATTTGTCGTCATCGTTATCTGCACTGTCATACTGGTAGTTAAATTACAGAAGACAACAAAATGGAGAAAACAGATTACAGCTCTAGCACAAGCAGACAGAGTTTCCAAGCGGAGTCAGAGGGTGGCTAAGATGGTTGTGATGATGTCCACATTGTTTATTATTTGTTTCGCCCCAATGTGCATTACGGCACTGGCTGTGGCTTTTGAATCCGAACTTTCCTTTGGTGGTAGATACATGAAGGTTTCCCTGATACTTGGTGGCCTTGGGTTAGTGTTAGAGACTGTGAACTCATCAATGAATATTTTTATTTACTACCGCATGAGCAGTAACTACAGGCAAACTTTTATAGTACTATTTTTCAGGAAAATAATTACCTAAACCTGTTGTCAGACTAATTATTTTACGCAACTGCAATTAGTGAGTTCAGGATTCACATACAACTATATATATATATATAGACGCAGGCAAAAACTTTACAATTATAATACTGTTTCGGGAAGCACAAGAAATTAAACTAACGTATACGGGAGTGAGGGAAATAAATATTATGAATGTACCTTTTCCGATTTTGGGGGATTTCTGATCAGGTTTTTCTTTCTATCCTCACGCCACTTGTAGGGAATAGATAAGCACATAGTTATCTGGGTTGTTTGACAAACCTATGCGTCGGAAGATATAGGTCATAGACAGGCTAGTACCGGAAGTGCGCAATTCTGGTAAGGTCTGTCTCTGGCCCAGTATATAAAGAGAACATGATAGAATTTTAATCGGTCGGGATTTGTAGGAGGCTGGCGGAACGGGGGAATCATGTTATTGTTCAAGCGCGAATGAGAATGTTTTTTTCGTCGAAGAAGAACCAGTCTGTATGTAGGTTAGTACTGGATTTTACTATGTGATGTGGACCACTCCAAGGCTGTGTAGTCGACTCCTCCGATTAATCCCGGTCCACTTAGGTAAATATTTTTGTTAGTGAATGGTAATGAATAATCATAACTCAGTTAAGGTATAATTGTTCTGTGTAGGATTTTGATTGTTTTTTTTCTGGTGGTAATATGGAAGCGATGCTTATATGTGCACTTAATTTTATATTACTGATTTGTATGCATAGGCATGTGAACAGATTCTTGTTAAATGCTTATGTGTGTTACAATCTGAATCGAACCTAAACATTTAAGGAAATTGTTTTAATGATATTTTATTTATAACAATATAAGCTTATAAATAACAACGTATATATGATGATCTTGTGTTTAGATATTGCTAACTGTGCAAACTCCTGATTAGCATCAATATACGTCTGTGATTATTTTAAGAAATAGTATTGATTGTATTTGTTTTACTTCATTGGTGTAGTGTGTGAATGTCTCCGCAGTCTTCATTCTTCATGTAACTAATAAAGATCAATCAAGTACCATGCCGAGTTGCGTAGGCGATCATTTCTCTCAACAGTTCCCTCTCTTTAGACTTGATTATGAGATCCACCGGTGACTTTCTTCTTAGCCACATTGACAGCCTATCCAGTAACTTCTCTCTGTCTTCCTTTTTCCCTTCTTCCCTCAATGTTTCCAGTTGCCATAATGTGTTCCAGTTTTCCTCTTCTCAGAAAATGTCCTACAAATCTCACTTGGCTGCCTCTGATCTTTGTTGTACTTTGCCTTTTAACTCCAGCCTCTCTTAAGACGTCTTCGTTGGTTTTCTTTCCTGTCCGTGGTACCTTCAACACACTTCTTATGAACCACATTTCCATGGCCTCCATTTTTAGTTGTACTTTCTTATTCATGGACCATGCTTCACATCCATAAAACAAAATTGGCTCGATGTAACATTTAAGTACTCCGACCCTTGTTTCCACTGACATGGATCTGTTGCACAAGATGTTCCTCATTTTCCGGACTGCTGACTTGGCCTGAACACGTCTGCTTTTTATTTCGTTGCGATATTTCCCTTCAACTGTTATAATCGTTTCTAAGTACTTGAATCTATCAACTTGTTTCAGATTTGTCTCATCGATGGTAATGCTACATTTTGTTGGTATTCTTTTCTTTGAGATGAGCATCACTTCAGTCTTATTTTATCCAGGCTGAGACCTTTACTTTTACTATCACGAACCACGACGTCCAGAAGGGCCTGTACCTCCCCTTCATTTTTAGCAATCAGAACTGTGCCGTCTGCATATCTTAAGTTATTAAGGTGGTACCCGCCAATTGATATTCCTGGCACATTGTCTATATTCCTCATTATGTTTTCGTTGTACAAGGGAAAGAGGTCAGGAGATAGAACACATCCTTGTCTCACTGCCAATTTTATGTCTTGGAATGCTCCTATTTGGCCTCAACCTTCATTGCTGCTGATTGCTGCCAGTATATGTTCTTGATGAGTTTCAGATCTTTCCTATCTATGTTGATGTGTTCCAGCATTCTTATAATGCATGTGTGTCTCACTGTCTCACTTTATTGAATGCTTTAGTCAATGAAGCATAAGTATAGGTCCAGCTTTACTTCAATGTTCTATATATATTTAGATTGAACACGTCATCTTGGCACTGCACTTTTGAGGTGCGTCTTTAGCGATTTAGCTACGGAGGACTGGTATTGGTTGTGGCAAATGAAATTACTTATGTTCCCAATGCTTGTTTCGCATACTCCACAGCCAGCATGAGACCTTTTCTGTTGTTTCTGAAAGGTTTCTCAATCCCCTTGCTCTTGCTTGTCCCTTTATGCCCAGTTCCTTATATAGGTCATATGCTGATGTTGCTACGAATCGTCTTGCTCCAACCTCTACAGCTATCACTTTTGCCCTGATTCCTGCCCCTTGCCTCAGTTGCTTGACCAGATCATTGTATTTCTCAGATTTGAATAAATGCTGTTCCTCTATTCTAGTTAGTTAGCTCGATCATTATTAATTCCTGCTTTTCTGTGGAGTACACTACAATGTTCGGTCGCATTCCTGTGTTCTGGATGGCATATCACACACACACACACACACACACACACACACACACCACACACACACACACGCACACACACACGCACACACACACACACACATATATGGCATTACATGTGCCATTTCCTTCGACGAAGCCACAATGTTCTTCAGCGATTTCTGGTTTTATTTTGGCCTTAACTCTTCTCATAACAATACGAAGCAGGATTTTGGTAAAATGGCTCTTAAGACTAATGATTATATGGTCTTCACATTGAACTGCACCTTGTTTCTTTGACAGGGCAATGGAAACTGATTGCAAAAGGTCTGATGGGACATAGTTACTATTATAGATGTCATTCAAATATCTGGTAATTATTTCTATGCCAAGCTCTCTTAATGATTCCAATTCATCCTTGTTGATTTTATCTGGTCCTGGTGCTTTGTAATTATTCATGTGTTTGATGGATTCTTCCACTTCTCCTTTTAATATGGAAGGCCTTTCATTATTATTTCGTATATCTATTTCGCTTCTAATGTCCTCATATAGTTTCTAATCTATTCACACCATCGTGCCATTATTTCATCTATGTCCATTATTGTATGCCCCTCCTTTGACTTCAGGCAATCAGTCTTGTGGTATGTCCTTTTGTTTGTTAATTTCTTTATTTGTTTGTACATATCTCTTGTATTTCCATTATGGCGTGTCTCTATTTCACTACATTTCTTATTTATCCACTCTTCTTTATCTTTATTGCATTTATGTCTTATTTCTTTATTTATTTTGTCATATTCATCTTTATCTCTCTTAAGACTTCTTCTCCGATCCATTAGTTGCAAAATTTCTTCTGTCATCCGCCCCTGTTTAGAGTGTCGTTTATCTGGAGGTAGAATTTCGATAGATGTTTCCAGAATAGGGTCTTTAAGCATATTTCATTGTTCATCAATTGTTTCAATCTTCTCTATAGCATTATACCTATAACTTACTATGATCCTATATTGTTCTTGTATTTCCGTATCTTCCCGTAACAGCTCTATATCTAGTTCTTTGTTTTTAGCTGCAACTTTTAAACTATATAGCCTGATTATCACTTTTCCTAAGACTGGTATGTGGTGACTGTTGCAGTCTGTGCTTGGTATTGTTTTCACGGTTATTAGTGAGTTCCTGAATCTTCTGTTGTTCATAATGTAATCTATATGGTTACGTATGTTATTACTGGGCTTTTCCATGTCCATAGTCGCCTTGGGTGTTTTTGAAACCAAGTATTTCCTATTATCATTTTATTCCTTTCTGCACACTAAAGATCTCTCCTCTTGTATTTCTGATACCTAGTCCATACTTGTCAGTAGCTTCATTGTCTTGTTAAGTCCCTACTTCGTGTTTAAACCATCTAGCACAAAGTTTACTTCCCATGGTTTGCAGTTTCATTGACATATCCAAATTGTTGTAAACTTCTTTTATCTCATCATCAGAGCTTTCTAAAGTTGGTTCGTATACTTGGATGAGATTTGTGTCTGTTGGATGGCCTTGTAATATAACCATTAGCACTGTCTGATATGCCCCAGAAACCGTTCACAGTTCTTGCTCTCCTCTTTCCAATAGTATGCCAAATATATTATAACAAAATTAATAAAATTAATAATGATTAGAGCACTTAGCTGTAACTGTAAGTTGTGGCTTGTTCGACGCTGTGTGTCGGAAATAAGCATTGTAGGGCACAGAGACTGCTTAAATGGAGACAATGTGATGTGTGGTCGGTGGGTCGTAACTGGGGGTGTGGGTGGGGAACCTGTGAAGGGAAGAGAGAGTGGCACAATGTTAACCTAGCTAGGAGAAGGTGAAATAGATGATTATAGTTATGACAGAGAGGTTGTAATATGATGCTTTGAGGAGGTTCTGAACTATGTGTAACAACTGAGAAGGGAGTGGAGTTTAGTAGAGAGGGAGTATAATTGTTGAAGAGGAGAATGTTAGGTGTATCTGAATAGAGAGTTTAACCCGTGTAGTTCCAGCGTCACATAATCCTGAATGTAGCGGTTCTCAAGCGCTAGGCGGCTTGTATCATCTGTGTGACATTGTCTGATGGATGTTACCAGAAAATCAGATTTGCCTCTGTGGTTGGGGCCATTGAAGTGATTTGGGACTTGTTTCGAAGCATGCTGGTGATATCATACATATGTTTCTGCATACGGTCCCCTAATCATATGTCATCGTATGCAAAAAATGCAGGATAGTGTATATTAGTGAGACTGGCCTTTTTTGTATGATTAAATCTCACGCCGAAACGTCACAACTTTGTAATCGTTAGGTAATAAAGCTGCTCCCACTTTTTCCTAGTTTATACACTTTGGTATCACAACTTTGTTGCAGTGCTTCGTGTATAATTGTACACTAATTATTAATTATTATGTATGTTTACACTGGTTTCCCCCGAAATATATTTTGAAGTCTGTATGATCTCTTCTTCCTGTTCCAGTTCATCTCATTTCACATAAACCAAGGATGTTAAATTCCATTCTTGTCATTTTTTTGTTCGATTTTTTCCAGTTTTCCAAGTTACGTTAGTGTTCTAATGTTCCATGTTGCGATTACTGTGGTGTTACTTTGTTTTCTTTGCGTACAGTAGTTGTCACACGTGATAGTCCCTACTAGGCGAGGTGGTTCCACTTGAACCCCCATTAAGGTCGTTATGGTTAAAAGAATTGTGGATTGTCATGATTGTTCTTGGGAATGTACAGTGATGGTTTCCCCTTGCCTTCCACCGGTTTGTTAATGGTTTACTCCACTAACCTTTGACTCTGGCCAGAGCATACCCTACAAGGCAGCAGGGGGTTTGAAATCAGAGTTTCCTTTTTCCTAGCTGAGCTACCAGCCAAGACTAACGAGTCTCATCTACCCGAAGTGTCTGGTTTTCAGGCGCCAGATACTCGCCTTTCGCCCCTTCTCCTGTCGGTTTAAACAGTTCCGCCACGAGAAGGCCAAGATCTGGACTTGAACTGTCAGAGGCTATTTAAGACGCACGCCGTGGAGACATTTAATTGGAATGGAGAGCTTATCCTCCACCCCGTCTCACGATATTAGAGTCCTTAGAATCTAATAAAGATAAGAACCAATGATAAAAAATACATTCATTCATTCATTCATTTGCATGTCCCTGGCGGAACTTTGCCTCCCAAACAGCACTCCTGTAAGCCTCTCGGTTGTGAGCAAGATGGCCTGCTGCTGATGCATCCACATGATTGCTGTTTGGGTTTCTTGGTATATTTCCTGAAGATAGTTTACCATTGCTTTAAAAAAAATACATTATAACATCATATAAATCATCAGACAGTTATTACCGCCATTAAAATCATTATAATTCATACACACTTTGTCAATCAGACAGGATATCTCTTGGCCTTCGTTCCCTCCCCCCCCCCTGAATTTTCAGTCGTTTCTAAGTTCTCTGAATATTTCCACCCAAGACAAGCGCCAGCACATTTGACTGTCTTGTTATTCTACTTTTAAGTAGTTTTTGTTGTATATAAACTTGTCTGAGGAATTCTTTTTCTGTTCAAGTATTCTTTTTTTTTCAGTTTTCACTACAACCACATTTCATTTGGTTCCCCTCTTATAAATCATGCATTTGTTAACTATTCATTTTTCATAACCATGCCGGAATTATGGTTCTGTGTAGAACAGTAATATAATTTGCTTTTAACAACATAAAGAAAGGTTATTTTGCCACAAATATTATTGCTATCTATTGCAATAATGTTTAATATAAAGTTTTATGTATTGCAATGTTAATAGTAAAATCGGGTTCGATGATTCAAAATGAGAGAACTTTAGACAGTGATATGATTTATTTCAAATTCTTTATCTCTTGAAAATACAATATTTGTAATTTTGTGTATTCGTTCATTCGGTTCTACTTGTTTGGAAATGTTTCTTCTTAGCTTCGTGGTAACATTGAAAAATGTTGTCTCTGCACATTCTAAATATTTTCACAATCTTTTATTTGTTTAACATTATGTGTCTCGTGTGCTAGTTACAGGAGAATATATGTATTTCTTTAAGTAGTACAATGACTGGGTATGATAATCGTCCTTATTTCTGGAATTGTACGGTAAAATGTGTCTCATGCCTAAAAGTCAGTTGATATTGTAAAGGTTACAGGTATTAGTTGATTTACTGATATTTTCTTTTTTCCACTCATTCGTGTGTTCATTGAAACGTTAAATATGTTGTTCTCTTAACTTATCTCTAATAGATTTATTCAGTTATTATAAACTATATCCACTAGCGGTTCAACTACACGTAAGTTATACATAAAGATCAGACAGGAAAGAAGTAGGTTTGAGCACAGTTAAGGTGACAACCTTGTGGTTCCAGCGTCTTATATTCCTGAGTGTAGCTATTCTCAAGTGCTAAGCTCGTTCTGTCATCAACGTGACATTGTTTGATGGCTGTTACCAGAATGTCACGCTGATGACAGAAGCACATAATGTTTTAGAATAGCTACATACAGGAATATGTACCTATGGAACCATATGGTTTGAACTTGCAATTCAGCTGCACCTAACATTCTCCTCTTCCACAACCATATTCCATGTCCACTAAGTTCCAATGCTTTCAAATACATAACTCAGAGCATCCTCACAGCATCAGATTACAACCCCCCCCCTACTCCAGATACAATCACATATTCCACACTCTCCTGG
Organism: Achatina immaculata; assembly: GCA_009760885.1. Lineage (NCBI taxonomy): Eukaryota > Metazoa > Mollusca > Gastropoda > Stylommatophora > Achatinidae > Lissachatina > Lissachatina immaculata. The sequence goes on from CM019702.1 coordinate 57,023,724, forward strand.
CTGTATTACCATCGTATCACTCTCTCCCATTTCCGATGTCTCCCTCTCCATCTACCCATTACGACCCACTTATCACACATCACAAGTCTCTATTTAAACATTCTCTGCATTTCACCATGTGCATTTCCGGACACAGCCTCATACAAGTTACAGCTTCTTACAACTCACAGTTAAGTCCATCGTGTACTATATTTCATTCTATTTTTTTCTATTCCTACTGTTTACATAGCATTCATTTGAATTATTATTATTATTTTATCTTCAGTCTCTATTTCTTCGTCATGTGTGTTATTCTATGATAAAGGTTCGAACCGAAACGTCATAGTTTGTGCTCGTGAATTAATAAAGCTGTTACTACTTTTTTTCTAGTGTATGGATTTTGTTATGACAGCTTTACTGCAGTTGCTTCGTGTATATTTATTTAAAGTATGTGGTGTTTGTTGTGTTGTAATAGTGCTTTCTAGTGATTAATATCACTTTTGTGTACCTGTTTAGTGATGTTTTTACGTGCTCTTGTTACCTAGGTCTTTGTTTAAATTTCCAACATCATATTTGAACATATTTTGCTTATAAACATAAACTTTATACCTAACTATTACATTTATTTTTCTTAATTTGAAGGTGATATAATTCATAAATGGATTGTGTATGAATTCTACAATAAGCTGTAATCTGCGTAGTTTTGCCTCAAAGAAGTAAAGATGCAAGTCAGTTCTGAGCCATGATCATCAGCATCACTAAACTTCCAACCATCTTCTGTTTGACGCGGCTGGTATAAGTGATGAAGCACTCTTGATTTTTATGTGGGTTGTTTTTGGAGTATTATGGCCATTAATTGACATCTTTGGTGCTTTTACAAATGTTATCAACATCACCTGTTTTATTAAGCAAGATTTCAAAGATGCTATCAACATCAGTTTATGTGGTAAGAAAGTGTTAATTTATAAATAAGTGTGTGGAAGGCTGTCGATCATCTTCAGTACATATTTAATAGAGAAATTTGATGGTTATCTTATTATCAGTTTTAAGAAAGCGTCTCCTATGCTTCTAAAACTGTCAACTGTCCTTTTTATAATGTACATTCTTCTTAACTTTCCTAATCTAAGTCCAGTAACATTTGTTTGCTTTAGGAATATGAAGTGTTAGTGCCTTCTCATTTCTAGGGCACTGCAGCAATTGATGTGGGCATGCCAGCATCTTGCTGTGCTGTCTTTTGTTGTCGTAGGGAAGCCTCAGTATCCATATTTTTAGGCGAGTTTAATCCCGTTATCTGTCGTTTCGAAAATAAATTACGCCCGAATGCGAAATCGAACCAAGGACCGTCTGATTGGCAGGGGAGTGCACTATCCATTACACCACCAGGACACATAAAATAGTAAATGTATCGATATTTTTATCTTTCATATTTCTATCATTGCAGTATTTTCTTCTCCATTCTACTGACATTTTTTTTCTCTCACTATCTTCCATTGTCCCGCTGTTACGTCAGCGTTCATTTGCATTCAAACCAGACCCATATATGACCCATGTTTTAAACCTCTTACCAGATAAAAAACAGTGGCGATATTTTTATTCCATAGAGAAGTTCCTTGACCAGGTCATTAATGAATGCAAGGAATAGTGTAGGTGAAAGGACTCCTCCTTGTGGTACAATATGTTGCAGCAGTACTTTCTGGCTTTTGTGTCCTTCCTTTAATACTCTTTCTTTTCTGTTATGTAAATAGGACTTTATCAAGTTTTACAGTTTTCCATTCGCATTACAGATTCTCAGTTTCAACATTAGACCTTTTTTCAATACGTTATCAAATGCTTTTTCAGATCTATCCATGTTGCTGGTAAAAAGTTTTTTCTTGGAATGCATCCTCAATCTCTTCACCGAGAGAGGCCATTTGATCTTCTGTACTGTAGTACTGCCTAAAACCTATCTGTTGTGAAGCGAGAAGATGTATACTTCCTATGTCCTATGCCACATCTAGTTACGTTACAGCTAAGTGCCATATTCATTTTATTTCCTTTTTTAAACATAACATTCATTCGATTCTATACTTTATCTCATCTCTCAATTTCTTCGTCGTCACGTATGTGCTTGTATGATTAAGGCTCACGCCGAAACGTCAGAACTTTGTAATCAGTAAGTAATAAAGATGTTCCTACTTTTTTTCCTAGTTTATACATAGCAGATATTTGTACGATGTATGTACGTTGTCCAGTTTGCTTTTTTATAGTTCCGTCTGGGAAGAGGGTTATTGGTGTTAATGAGTTCATTTTCTGTTGTCAGAAAGATCTGTCGATGGTTGTTATCTCTTGAGTAAAATGTTGAGGCTGGTTAATCAGAAGTCCATTATCATCCTGCCAGCTCTCAGTTTCCTCTCCTCTCTTGTCTGTGTGGCCATAGCCATAGCTTAGGAATGGCTGTTATAATCTCCACAGACCATCAGTCTCTCTTGTTTCTAGAGCAAGTGGGCGGTCATTAGGGCAGTAATAGTTAAGTAGGTGGACGTCTGTGTTACTGGTTGTGTTGAGATAGATCATCTGGTATTCGGCTCCTTCCATGCACACTCCCACCTGAAACCACTGATGCTATTTTTAACAAATGTGATTACTCCTCATTTACTTCTGTCCCGCTGTCTGATCTGAAAAAACTGATAGCCTCTAATAGTAAGGTCGGCATTTTTGGTTAGGTGTGTCTCCTGTATGCAGAATGGATTACCTGCTTTGTAAATAGTGTGTTCTCTAGTTCAGCCTTTATACTACAGCCGTCTCTAACACTGCTGATACCCTCAGCATTCCACTGCATTATTTTAAGGTTTTGTTTTCCGGTAGATTGCTGTTGCTGTATTTTCTGGCCAGTAGCTCTAATCTCATGTCTCCTGATTCCACAAGACGAACTGAGGGGACCTCCAGAAGGGTGGACCCTTTCGATGCACGGTGGGGGGAGGGGGGTGGCACTGAACCTGAATGGTTAGTCTACACAGGGCGAGCACAATGTTTACAAACTGCAGATACGGACCTTTCATTGGCAATAATGCCCGGGATCCTGATTTTTGTGATGCGTATTCTGGCTAGGTACCTCCGACATTTTCTTACTAGGGCGTACTGTGGTCTTGCTCGGACTGCCTGGTCAGAACTTCTTTTTCCAGTCTCTGGTGACTATACTTATGTCACTTTACTCACCTCAAACTCGACGGTTTTGAGACAGTTCCACGTAGGTACTCACAATTTTTGGATGACGAAACCGAGGAGTGCTCCAATATATCCATTCCTCGCCACAGCTGGTCTTCTGGCTCAATTTTGTTTATTTGACACCCATTGTTGTAGATACTCATAGGCTTGTCACGCCCTGGATTCAGTGGTTTCACATAAGATTTTCATTATCCCCAAAGGCGATCTCAGTGTCATCATGCATTCAGCGTCCTGATATTCTTATATATTATATCCTTCCCGTGCCGTTAAACGTCACATAGGGCTCGCAAAGTAGTTCGCCAATTTTTCCTGTCCTCGGCAAGTCTTTTAACCTCATCAAAGGATTTTATGCCTGCTAATTTGGCCTCTTTTAACAATGTCCTCTTCAGAGTTTCACGCGGTCTGCCTCTTTTTCTTCGGCCTGTTGTGTTCCACTTGATAGCTTGTTTTGGGATTCTCTGATCATTTCTTCTCATCAAGTGACCAACATATGTCCATATCCTTTTCCTGATCACTCATGAGACTGGTTGTTGTTCAGTCATCTGTCTTATCTCTGCATTGTTATTGAATTCGTTCCACTTGATGCCGAGTATTTTACTTAGGCATCTGTTTTCAAAAGAGTCTAATTTCTTTTCTATTTCTTTAGTTGTTTTCCATCTTTCGCATGCATAAATGAGGGTGGATATTACATTTGAATTGAATAGTCTTAACTTGGTTTTTGTGCTTATAACTTTTGAATTCCATTTGTTCTGAAGATTCTTGAAGATTGATGCTGCTTTTGTAATTCTGATCCTAACATCCTTTCTAGTGTCACCATCCTAGTCTACGTAGCTGCCAAGGTATGCAAATTGATTGACTTTTTCAATATCTGTCCCTTCTATGTGTATTTTTCTATTTTGATTGAGGGTAATTTTCATTATTTCTGTTTTATCCTTGTTAATTTCAAGTCCTACTTTGCTAGCCAGTGTAGACAGGCTATCTGCTTTTTCTTGCATGAAAATCACATTATTACTGATAAGAGTTATGTCATCAGCAAAATCAAGATCTTCTAGTTGGGTCCCATATACCCAATCAATACCCGTGTTACCTGTGCAGCATTTTTTCATTATGAAGTCCGAAAAAGTAAAAGAGACAGTATACATCCTTGTTTCACGCATGTTTCAATCTGGAACCATTCACTCATCCCTTCTTCTGTATTGACTGCACAAACATATCCATTGTATAAATCCTTAATGATGTTGACAATTTTAGATGGTATTCCATATAGACATAAAATTCTCCATAATGAATCTCTGTGTATGCTATCAAATGCCTCTTTTACAATCTATGAAGTTCAGTATTAATGGTTTCTGCTTTTCAATATGTTCTTCAAGTATTATTCTGAGAGTAAAGATCTGGTCGAGACAGCTTCTCCCTTTTCGAAATCCTGCTTGTTCTTCTCTCATTGCAGTATCCACTATATCTTTGAGTCTATTCAAAATGAGCCTTGCAAAATACTTTTGACACAACTGATATTAAGGTTACTCCTCTCCAGTTGTTACAGTCACTAAGGTTGCCCTTTTTGGTATTTTAACAATGATTCCTCCTGATATTACACTTTATAAAAATAACAGTTACAAATAGTGGTGATTGCTACAGGTCTACAGAAGCCAGTCTCAATTTTTAAGCAATCAGATTTGTTGCACACAGACTTTGTTAAGAATAGCTGTTTTTATGGGAACTATTTTGATGAAAACACATCTTTGTAGCAGTACTTGATAAAATGTAGTGCAATGCACAGAATGTCAATCTATCTTTACATTTCAGAGCCTACTAGCGTTGGGGGTCATAACTCTCAACAAAGTTCTCTTTTGTGTTGCTTCTATGAGTTGTTCTGGTGTCCTCTTGTAATATCATCTTGCCAATAAATCCTAAATCTCTCTTTTCGTCTACATCAGCCTTTTTTTATCTCTAATATTCCTGTTGGTACGATGTATTCTATTTTATCTTTTCTAATGACATATTATACACCTTTAGACTGTCTTTTCCTGACTGTTATAATTATCTGTCTTCTGAATCGATCTGTCTCAAAACTTCTGCATTTGATTATCCTGCCGTTCGTATTGTCCTTACCATTCTTCAACGAAGAATCAGAGATCAGAGAACATCAGAGATACCCAAAACAAGCTATCAAGTGGAATAAAACAGGCCAAAGAAAAAGAGGCAAACCACGTGAAACTCTGAAGAGGACATTGTTAAGAGAGGCCAAATTAACAGGCATAAAATCCTTTGATGAGGTTGAAGGACTCACTGAAGACAGGAAAAACTGGCGAACTACTTTGCGAGCCCTATGTGACGTTTAACGGCACGGGAAGGATATAAGATATATAAGATTCTTCAACGAAACTAGATCTCCGTGGCTTCCAGACCTTGCTGCGTCTCTATAGCCTCAGATTCACATCCATAAATAAGAACTAGCTCTCCGTAGTATAGGAACACTTTTTCTTTGCACTCAAATCCTATTTTGCTAGCCAGTGAAGACAGACTATCTGCTTTTTCTTGCATAGAATTCACATTATTACTGATAAGAGTTATGTCATCAGTAAAATCAAGATCTTCTAGTTGGGTCCCATGTACCCAATCAGTACCTGTGTTACCTGTGCAGCATTTTTTCATTATGAAGTCTATTGTAATCTCAAAAAGTAAAAGAGACAGTATACATCCTTTCTTCACACCTGTTTCAATCTGGAACCATTCACTCATCCTTTCTTATGTCTTGACTGCACAAACATATCCATTGTAGAAGTCCTTAATGATGTTGACAATTTTAGATGGTATTCCATATAGGCATAAAATTCTGCATAATGAATCTCTATGTATGCTATCAAATCCCTTTTTTAAAATCTGGGAAGTTCAGTATTAATGGTTTCTGCTTTTCAATATGTTCTTCAAGTATTATTCTGAGAGTAAACATCTGGTCTAGACAACTTCTCCCTTTTCGAAATCCTGCTTGTTCTTCTCTTATTGCAGTATCCACTATATCTTTAAGTCTATTCAAAATGACCTTGCACAATACTTTTGACACAACTGATATTAAGGTTACTCCTCTCCAGTTGTTACAGTCACTAAGGTTGCCTTTTTTTTTTTTTTGGTATTTTAACAATGATTCTTTTTTCCAATTAGAAGGGATCTTTTCTTCTTTCTAAATCTTGTTAAACATTAATGTTAAACTGCCTCTTTCGCCATATTGTCTATGTATTCTCTTTTATCCCTTCTAGCTGAACCTTTTACTTTCTTGTCTATTTCTTTGTATGTTGCTTTCGCCAGATCTTTTCCAAGATCTGTTTGTGCATTCATGATGTCTAATTTGACTGCTCGTATTTCATGTATATACTTCCATGTTTTATCTGATATCCATGCTTTTCTATTTGGTTTTTTCATTCCAGCGCTCTCTTTTGCTGCTGTGATTATGGCTGTGCTGTATGAATTCCATAACTCATCTATACCTATCTCCTCAACTTCACTGGGTGTTTTGGAATGATTGGCAAGTTCCTGATTGAAATTAATGTTAGTATATTTTCTTGTAGGCCGTGGCTGTTTATCTTTCTGTGTACTGATTTCTTGTGTTGGCTTTTCAATTTTAGTTGTAATATCCCTATGCACAGGTTGTGATCACTATTGACATTTGCAACCCTGTAAGCCCTTACATCTATGAGAGATGTTCTGTATTGCTTTCTAATACAAAAATGATCTATCTACTTTCTAGTTCTATCATCTGAAGATATTCAAGTTGATTTATGTATCTCTATGTGTGGGAATATTGTGCCTCCAATGGCCATGCCCTCTATTAGAAATATTACAATTAATCTTTCTCCCTTCTGATTATGAGATATACCTTGTACGTATTTTTCTTTACTGCTATCTCATACAGGTATCTAATGGCAGAGGGTTCTTATGTATTTCACACCTACTGTGTTGTGTATTCTCTATGGTGAAGATGTTGTAAACAGAAATCGCACATGATTTATAAGGACGTGGAGATCCCAGATAGTGTTGTAACTAGCTATAGGGAGTAGGCATTACCGCAGAGGTTTTCAAGCTGAGCTGCGTAGAAAACTTGGGATCCACCAGAGCTACCTCAAGATCCGCGATGACAATGTAAACGTTTCTTTATTTTTCACCGCATTAAACGTCATAAGCAAGTCGTTTAGCAATTGCTAAAGGCGTAGCCAGAATGTGTAACTCTGTAGCCAGAATGCAGAACTCAAAGTCAATGACACAGTGATCCACGACACATTCCTGATTACCTGAGGCAGTTTCGGCGAAACGTATTGGTCAAGAAAGCTCTTCTATTTCCTTGCGGTAACACTGGCATTGTATGAGAAGATAAACAACGATCTTAGGTACACAAGGTCTAAAACATGTCAACTTTTTTTCTGAGCGCTAAAGTGGCAATATAAGAAGAAGAAGATGATGATGATGATGATGATGATGATGAAGAAGAAGAAGAAGAACGGAAAGAGGAAGAAGAAGGAGAACGAACGAAAGAAGTCCTTACATTGCGTGTTTGTCACTTTTTACTCCATAAATTTAGTTTTCTAAATGTGCACGCCACGTTACTAATACATACCGACGGTTCATCTTTGTTTGGAAGTTTAGATACTGTGTGTCTTTATGGAGTTTCCCAAATAGTTCATGTTTATTTACTGTTTAGTATATCAAATAAGCTGTTGAAAAGTTGTAAATTATATATCAGCTGCTGAAATACGCTTATGATATTCAATTGTATACCAAAGAAAATTCATGACACGTGATTATCGAGTTTGCACAACAAACACATACATTTTAGTTTCATTGTTACGATATTTTTAAGTAATACACATTTTATGACTAATTTTAACGTGACAAATAACGCATGCGTCTTCCAGTTATGCTTGTTTCCGTGTTTCTTAGACTGGAAGATGACACTGGATGTCTACTACCAACTACCAATATCAAATTATGTTTACGAAAACAATAATAGACTTTTCAATAAACTGAATACTTCTACATGACTTTCTTTTAAAAAAATATATCTTTGACTGACTGATAACGAAGTGGTCATTATTGCAGTAGTATTTTCATGGAAATTATGCATGAAACCATTACATTAACCACCTTAACTACATTAACAACCATATAATAAAGCACCATGAAATTAGTGATGTTACGATATTTTAAAATCTAGAAGGTCTATGATTAAATTTATACAATAAAATGTGCTCTAAAATTTAAATGTAACCCATACCAGTGCATTGTTATAGAGAGGCCGAGATCATTAGATTTGAAACTGGAACATTTGGAAATGTTAACTTCTAGGCAGAAGTTCTAAAAAGTTGACGCGATTCACGTTTCAACTGAAAATAAGTAAATAAGTATATATATACATGCGTAGAGAAATGAAGACGCAAAGGAAGTGACAAACAACAACAAAGAGGAATATAAATCTTTAACAAAAGAAGTACAAAGAAACATAAGAAAATACACACACAAAAAAACATTACATACAAGATTGCTGTGAAAGAATAGAAGGACCTCAGAAGTGTGGAAGAGATATTAACATGTTCAAAGAAATAAAGACACTGATGAGAAGTGTCACAGCTAAGCTAAATGTAATCTGTGACAAGATGGGGAATACCTTGACAGAGACAGAGGACATTCTAGAAAGATGGAAGGAATATTGCAGAAGAATGTATGAAACAACCGACTGTGAAAGCAGAAATCAACAGTGTGAATTATTATTGGAGGAGAAAGAACCCAAACCGACAATACAAGAATCTTAAAAATGGTAAATTACCAGGATATGATGAGATAACATCTGAATTTATTACAGCAGGAGGAAAGGAATGTGCAACAATCTATCATGAACTATGTGAAAAGATATGGCATTCAGGTATTTGGCCAAAAGAATGGAAAAGAACTATATTCAAACCACTGCCAAAAAAGGATAACTTGAAATTATGCACAAACTACAGAACTGTTGCCCTGATTAGTCATGCCAGAAAAATTATGTTAAAAATCATAATGGGTAGACTTTGTAAGAAAATAGTAGAAGTCAATATTGTCCAAGGTGGTTTCAGGCAAGGAAGAGGATCAAGATATCATATATTCAATATAAGATTAATAATAGATAAATGCAAAGAGTTTAATGTGAATCTATATTTAGCCTTTATAGGCTACACAAAGGCATTTGATTGTGTACAACACCAGAAACTGTGGGAAATAATGGGAAAAAAGGGATTTCCAACACATTTGATACAATTAACATCACTGATGCATCTAGACCAACAAGCAGCAGTAAGAATAAATGTTGAAACAACAACTTGATTTGACATAAAACAAGGGGTCCGTCAGGGGTTCATATTGTCACCCTACTTATTTAACTTGTATACTGAAAATATAATGGGGAATGTTACAGAAGATCTAGACAAAGAATAGTATGATGCTATAACAATCGCAGGTTACAAAATATCAGAGATTAGATATGCTGATGACACAGTATTACTGTCCACACCACAAAAACGAATGGAAAAACTAATTATGTCAGTCCGTAAGAACAGCGAAGAGCAACACCTCTATCTTAATGCGAAGAAGACTAAATTGATGACAACTGACAAAACAAACAAGGCAGCAGATATATGTATCAATGACGAAAAACTGGAGGAAGTGGAGAGTTTTGAATATCTTGGATCACTGCTAACTAATAATGGAGATACAATGAGGGAAATGAAAATGAGGACTTCTATCGCTCTTCAGAAAGTAAAACAACTAAAGAATCTGTGGAGAGGAACAGACAGAACTACAGAAATCAGATTTTTAAGGGCATGCATTTTTCCCATCGAAAAATGTGCCTGTGAGACCTGGATACTTAACAAAACAACTGGAAAACACATAAATGCCTTTGAATGTAAATGCTACAGAAGAGTTCTTAAAATATCATGGACACAAAAAAGAACAAATACATCTATACTACAAGAGCTTAATATTGAAGAAGGCTGGGTAGTAAAGAGGATAAAATATAGACAATTTCAATATTTTGGACACATTAAACGCCAATAAATCTAGAGAAACCCGTCTTGGAAGGATACATAATGGGAAAATAAAGAGAGGAAGACCAAGGCGAAGATAGCTGCAAGACATCTTTGATGATCTGCAAATGGATGCATCAGCAGCAGACCATCGTGCTCACAACCGAGAGGCCTACAGGAGTGCTGTTAGAGAGGCAAAGTTCCGCAAAGACATGCAAATATATGAATGACGTGTGTTTGTGTATTCATATATGAGTATGTACGTATATGTATATATAATTATATATACAAAGATACATGTATACATGCGGTGTATGTTTGTGTGCCTGTAAAATCCATTTCCACTAACGTCAGGGTATTATTAGTATACTGTACTTTCTATTATTTTTTTAACATTTACGTTAGTCCAGCTGTTGGTTATATCAATTATTCCTTTGACTTATCCTTTCCAGAATGTTTTCCTCCTTCCAGCCTCACTGAATACATGACACATTCAGACTTTCCGCGATGCCCTGAGTCCATCTTCGGCGAGGTCGCACCTTTCCTCTTTTGCCGGGTACTATACTTCCACTACCAACCTCTTCAAGCTACCGTGTCTCTTGATGTGGCTCAAGTATCTCAGCTTTCCAGTTTTTATGGTGTTAACGAGCTAATTATCTGCGATGCTCCCATCAATATCTTTTTATTTGATTTTCATTTCATTATATAAATGTGACATATACATGATAAATATACACACTTTCTTTACCTTTTCTCTCTCTTTTATCAACTCATACTGATCATAATATCATTAGTTTATTCATTGGCATTTTCTAAACAAACATATTTGTTAACTATTCGATCTTTTTCCTGCGCACGTTTTTTTCAAGAGATCAATCAGTTTGAAAAAAAAATGGAGATGTACCTCAAACAATTTATATTTTTTTAAAGTTTATAGAAGGAGACCTTGAGAGGTAGTTGTACTTCCGTGTAAAAGGGTAATGAAAGTAGATACACATACATGGTTCAGGTTTACACAAATATAGAAAAAGTGAGTAAAGTGGGCAGAGACAAGAATGGCAGAGAATATTCGAAGGATCAACAAATAGAAATCAATCCAGTATTTCGGTAAAAGCTTTTTTCAAAATCGCATAGAAAAACAACGCACCAGATAAAACAACGAAAAAGTATAGACTTAACTCAGTTTTACCGCAGTCGTCATTTCTCTTACCTCTCGCGTGTAAGGCTGTAGCTCGTTATGGGAGATACGAGAGAAGACTTTGAATAAACGTGTTATCCGCATAAGGATAATGTTACAGGCTTACTTTGTCCTTAATAAACATGGCGTATGTCAGCTCAGAGCCACCAAAAGAGTCTTATTTCCGGGACTGTTTATGTAACGACGTTTTCAAGCAAATTCAGTCAGATATATCTGGTATAAGTGATGAAGCACTGGTAATCTTTGCGTGGGCTGCTTTCGGGATGTTGTGTCCGTTAATTAGCACTTTTGGTATCGGCACAAACATCATCAACATCATCTGTTTCCTCAAGCAGGATTTCAAAGACCCCGTCAATGTCAGTCTACTCGGTAATAATTTCGTGAGCAATTTATAAACTAGTTTGTTTGTTGGTGTAATGTACATTTAATATTTAGATCTACAAACTAGATTGCTGTATATGATGAACGAATGCGAAACAAACACATGGACACCATTTCATATTTTGTTCAAAAAGTGAAGAAACGTCTCATTTATATCTACCCTTTCAACAATGAAATGACATTACGTTTAGTTTAATCGGAAACAAAGAGTCTTTTAAACACCAAAGAAAGGGTGCAGTATGGGAATTACTAATTTCAAATATCATATATAATCAGCTCCTTTTACTTCAGTGAAAGAGAATGTTGTGCGGGACGACATTTCTCCGTGTGTTTAGTATTGCATTAACTTTAGCCTCTATTATTACAGGTCACATATTCGTAATTTACGGATATATTTTGCTCCTTTTTTTACTCCATGGAATCACCACGAAGATATGGTGTTAAGGTCCATAATCTATTTGACCTGCCTGACCAGTAGAAGTTGATGTAAACGAAGTCAGGTAGTCATTTGGTGACCACCCGTTTCACTACTCAAGATTACATAGTCATAAACGCATTGTGACTGTGAAATGACTTTCGTGGTATATGGTGATAATTTCTTCAGGATATAAAATCTAGTGCTGGCTCTGTTTAGTACTATTAAATCATCATGTAAAAAGAAACACGTAACGAAAATTAAAATTCGGAACACTTTAGTGTTGTTGACAATTATGCGTTTAATAAATATGTCTAATTAACATATAAATTCAATATTAGTAAAGTATATTGAAAATAAACAATATTTTTTATGAACTACAATAAAGAAAGCAATATATTTGTCCATTAATATTTCTAAAATATCTTCTTCTTAAAAACCACACAATATATAAAATAATGTTGTTGTTTCCTCTTTTAGGTCTCGCAGTTTCTGACCTAATTTCTCTTATAACCCTGGTCGGAATAAACTGTATGTACACTCTGTCACTTCTTAAGTCCGACTTGACATTCGATGGCATGGAAGTGAGTTATCTTATCTTCACAACGCCACATATGTACTTCACTCGAGTGAGTAGTTGGATCACAGCAGTAATCACCCTAGAAAGATGTCTGTGTATAACAGCACCGTTAAAGGTCTGGTCGTTGTAAAATTTCTTATGGAAGTAATTATCCTGCACATAACCTTGTGTGCTATTATACTTTCTGTGTTTTCGCTAGATTTGTAATGGTTAGGGTGCCATTTTACATAAATAGATTATTTTTAAATGGATTAGACTTTTCTAACAAAAGCAGAGAGAACGTTATTTATTTAACAAGCACACAGCTGTAGTTTTTCACCTCAACGTTCTGTTTACAACATTCGACTTTATTTTATGTTATACATGTACATTTAACTCTCTATTTATTTTTCTCCTTCTTCATCTTGTATTTATTTATATATTTTTTGCATGAGTAATCTGTAAGGCGAAATTTTACAACTGTGCATTTATACATTTATATGGGAATATAAGTGCTGCTATTTTTGTTAAAATGTTCGAATAGTTTGTTATCGTAGATTTACTTCAGTGGTAATGTTTTTATTTTTGTAATTAATTGTATACAGTCGCTTATGCTGAAGAGATGTTTGCATGTTACAACTTGTATAACAATATTGTCCCAAAGATTTGATTTTTAATTACAACACTGATATAAGTTATATTAACATGAACACTAACATTGTACTTTTTCAGCAAGTTCTAGTGTTTCTGATCGTTAGGTGATTGGTGTAATATCCAGTTAAAGTAAACACATAAAGCCTATTTTCAGCCTATCTTCATTCTCGTCTTTCAGGACAGCTGCTATTAACTCTTTCTGAACCTGTATTATGTAATCAGAGGCAGACATCCCCGCTCTCTGGGCATTGCCGTATGTGCTCCGCCTTCCGCTCCAACACCAACTGAGCGTGCACCTGCTGATAGAGCCAGTCACACACACTGCTTGTGAGTAACGCGCGCTAAACCACTTCGTTCGAAAAATCATCCACTTCCCTTCTCTACCCCCCAACTCTATCATCCTCCTGATGTGGCTGTTGTCATTCAGCCCTGTGTTGTCCTCCATACGCAGTATGTTCAAGGTGGTTCTTTTGCGATCTCCCCCTTGTCTATTTCTAGAGCGCCCTGAATTGATTCTGCGCCTGCCAACTTCTCCGTTTCCTCATTGTCTCTGACAACCACATGACCCGGATAGTAGATCCACGTCAAACTAGATAAATGAAAGCCCACTAGCAGCTGGACCCACTCCTTGTGGAAGAAATATTTCTCGATTTTTTGTAACATGCCTTGGGAGTCTGTAATGTCTTTTACAATGTCCCCGTGCATGTCTCGTTATGCAGTTGTATGAAGTACACACATATCACCAGGGGGCAGTCGTGTAATAAGAACAGTATCTTAAGTTTCCGTTAAAATAACAGTGAAGATGGTATGTAATGAGTATTATTGCAGGAAAAAATGACGTAATGGAATCATGGCCTTATTAAAATAATGGGGAAAACAGGTAGACGAATGCCTCGGTTGTCTTTTGTCCCCTGCTTTTCCAAGATATTGATTTTTTTCCTCTTCTAATATATTTTATTTTGTCTGCACCATCTCATAAAGTGATTGATCAGCGCCATTTGCACACTTCTTGTCTTAGCGTGATATCGAGAAAGTTTCCTATTATTGTTCATCCGCGGTTCCCTTGCCGTTTTTTTTCCAAACTGTGGCAAACTTGGTAACACACATTTCTGTCGAGGCAGACAAGTCTTCTTATACTGGACTCTCGGGCTGTTAGCAATATAGTTTAATGATTTTCAAAGAAACTTCGTTTATTACACTATTACAAGCTCTGTTCTAATGTACAAAAAATTAATTAATTACATTATTTAAAATAAAACTTGCAAGAATAATGCGATATTTAAGATTGCTGTAGCTTGCAAATCTTTTAAATTATGGGTTTAATGTCTGAACATGAAACTCGTAGATCTATTTCAGCGTCAGACAGGCGAAAACTAGAACTCGATTTTATATTACTGAGTGCCTAAAATGTCTGGTCACGCAAGTACGAGGTTTAGAAATGTACCAACAAGTCGTAGCTTTTTATTTTTGAGAGAGAGAGAAGAGTAATGTTCTGTCTTGCTTAGCCAGAGATAGTCTGAACAATCAGTTGGTCTCGCTCCTCGTGTAGAATCACATCACATATCAATTAGTTCATCGGTTTCTACTCCCGTCAGGTCAAAATCTTCAACTTTGTCTACAATTTCACCTCCATCTTGTGCTTAAGTTACATAAATAAATAATACAGTAGAACATAACAGTACAGCCATGAAATGGAATAATGGTAGATTAGAATGAATAAGCTTTCAAGATAGTAAAATAAATACGCTGTAAGTAGAATGATCATGTGCTCCGAACAGACCATAGCAACATCGCTTAAAACAGGCATACGGCGGACACCCGAGGGAAAAAGAAAGAGATGATGACCAAGGCTACCTGGCTGAGAACTCTAGAAGCGGAAATAAGTAACATGCAGCACAGATAGGATACAATACAAAGGCTGGCCGCAGACGTGAGAGTTTGTTGCTGACCTGCAAGACGCCACTGGGATTATTGGGCAGTGATGGCTTACTCGATCGCCGACCAAGGAAATGGATGGATGGATGGATGCATGGATGGATGGATGGATAGATAATAAAGCAGATACGTACGTTTCCAAAAGTATGTGCCATAGTAAAGTGCCACCGCACGCCGTTCGGAATGCATGTTGTAGACCCTATTCCGCTGCTGTCATACTGAGTTTGATACTATTACAACCATACAATAACTTCTCAGTGTGAAGTGTTTTAGCTACGTTTTTAAAAAATCTTACAGTGGAGTCTGTATTTTGTAACTCCTTATCTTTTAAAACCAAGCCTATTTCCCAACTTCATATACTAAAGCATGAACCCGATTTTAGGCCTTTAGATGTATAGGGCAGCGAAATTAAAAACAACAGAAGATGTGACTCGCTTTGTCCTGACTGTGGCTATTTTGCGATGGTTAGGAAGGGAACTTGAAATATCTCAGACTCTTTACATAGGATGAATGTAACTGGTTTATTTTTCCTTACTGCTTAGTACTGGATGACGGTCTGTTAGATAGTCATTAGTATGAGACTGCGAGAATACTGATTTTTTTCCATATATAAAGTTACTTTCTGTACTGAGTACATTCATAAGATTTAAATGTAACTATTTTATTCTAGTTTTTGTCTTATTTTTTAATGTTTGTTTTTTGTGTATGTTATGTGTGCAGCATATTTGTAGAATATATAGAAACAAAAATAAATAATGTACAATAAATAGTAGAATATTAGACGGACCTGTGTGGACAATTCTTAACATTTTGGGAATTAAGATCAGTTAGTCCATCAATCAGTCAGTCAGAATCTCGCTTGTAATCGTAATAAATAGAAATTAA
Source organism: Achatina immaculata (assembly GCA_009760885.1). Classification (NCBI taxonomy): domain Eukaryota; kingdom Metazoa; phylum Mollusca; class Gastropoda; order Stylommatophora; family Achatinidae; genus Lissachatina; species Lissachatina immaculata. Next base: position 57,039,980 of record CM019702.1, read on the forward strand.
AACATTTACAAAATTTTGATTAAAATAAGTGTATAGGTATTTATATTAATCGTTTTATATCACAAGTTATAATCATGATTCATTACTTTTGATTTGAGTTCTATGATTTTGGAATTATGAAATGCAAGAAAAAATGGTACACTGGCATTAATTAAATATATTTTTTTCTGTTTTTATCTAGGTAAAAAGCTGTATTTCGCCAGATAGAATGATCATCATTATTGCTATTATTTACCTCATTCTCGTGTTTGGTACAGTACCCGTGTACGTTGTCAACAGACTGGGTATGACATTTTCTCCACTGAGAAACAAAACTATACTTGGACGTGTTTCTGTGGGTGATCATGAAAACGTTGAAAATGTTTCTTACATCATAAATAACTTTACTCTCTCCATGAGCGCATTTGTCGTCATCGTTATCTGCACTGTGATACTGGTAGTTAAATTACAGAAGACAGCAACATGGAGAAAACAGATTACAGCTCCAGCACAAGCAGACAGAGTTTCCAAGCGAAACCAGAGGGTGGCCACAATGGTTGTGATGATGTCCACGTTCTTTATTGTTTGTTTCGCCCCAGTCTGTATTACGGCACTGGCCGTGGCGTTTGAACCTGAACTATCCTTTGGTGGTAGATACTTGAAGGTTTCCCTGATACTTGGTGGCCTTGGGTTGATGTTAGAGTCTGTAAACTCATCAATGAATATTTTTATTTACTACCGCATGAGCAGTAACTACAGAGAAATATTTATAGCAGTATTTTTTCATTAAAATTACATAAAACACGTTTAAGACAACTTATTAAAAATGCTATTAAAAAGCCATGAAACCGAACTGTTGCTTGCTTGTGTAGCTGTACTCATGACTGCAATACTGAGACATCATGTTTTCTGCTTTACTTGTTGACTGGGTCAGATTGTGGTGTGACTAAGTTGCAAGTATGCGCTAACAACATGACGAACATTCCCTGTAATGACATACTCTTTACAAGACAATCCCAGGATCGTTCATAGCTGGAATATATGATTATCAATCAAGGCTGTATTATCTTAACACTCACAACCGTTTATTATATGGAACATGAAGATGATTAGGATGAATCAAGAAAACACAATATGTCAACTGACGAATCTAACGACACAGAATACCTTCACGAATAGGATTCTGGGGAGCTAGCTAGCAATAATACTAAGTTAGCGCCATGAGAATCAAGTAACTTTCATCTATTCACACTTCAAACTTACACTAACTAGCACAATGACATTTTTAGCAAAATGAAACTAACACAACATACACGTTTCACGGTCAAACGTCACATGATCTAAGTTGAAACTTTCGTCTCATACGCAAACCACAAACCATGCAAAACTCATTGTACTGGGATTTTAGATGCTGTCAAACCTGTCTTAGTCGTTTCTTTTCTGATTCATGTGCCTTCTGAAACATTTTCCGTGCATAGTTCTTCTGCTGTCTGATTGCTTGTATTTTCCTCTGTCTTCTGGACTTTCTTGGTGTTAACTGTTTCTTTTTTTGTTGCCTGTTTGGTTCCAAACACTTTGTGGCAGTGAAGATACATGATGTTACCAAATGCTTCCAGTTTTTGCTCAAGGTTTTTCTCTCTCAGCTGTTTGGCCAACTCTTTGCATAATCCTGTGTCCAGGTTTTCCCATATGCTTTTGACACTTGCTGGTGGAAAGTTAATTTTGTCTCTGGTCTCGTCGGAGAGCTGCATTGCCTCCCTGCTGCATGACTCAACCTGAATATTCTCTGTACTGTGGGTTATATCCTGACAGAGATCTTCTAATGTCTTCGCTGAGACTGGTACCACAGTGCACTGTTGAGTATTGGGCAGCAAGGATATGTATTAATTAGCATATATTAGAAGAATAATTAATTAATATATATTAGAAGAATATATACACAATAGGACAATCTGGTATAATAAACTACGGTCAAATAAGTTCACTGGACCTGCCAACAGTGTAAAAAAACGTACAATCATGAACACAAACGCAGACAGAATATTTAATTAATTATTTACTGAATGAAAACATGAATACAGACTTCTTATTGATCGAATGAGTTTTACAACAAATAATAATAAAACGCATATGAAAGAAAGATGCCGAAAAAAACATTCATTGAAAACTGAGCATCACTTGAAAACAAGCAAATAACCAAACTAACAAACAAACAAATAAACAAACAAACAAATAAACACACACTCTCACCCATACATACTCGTAGATGTACATGATGATTTGAAGAAACATATATCAGCAATAACTAAAAGTAACATCTATCCACTAATACGTCTTTGCGCGTAAAGTAAATGTATACGCATGAATAAAAAGGAAAGGAGTATTTTAATTTTAATGTTGAATTAATGTATCAGTTGTTTTGTTACACAGTTTTTTCTGCCTCGGACCGCTTTAACATATTGAATTACGAAGCCGAATACATAGAGAATCTTCTTATCATTGAGTCAAAGTTCTGAATGTTGCACTATAACCTAAGCGAGCTATGGACGAATTGTGTAAAACTGTTTCTTAATTTTAGATATAATCTGTTTCTATGTAGATCCTAGTACTTTCTTTTATTCACTGTAATCTATCCTACGTTTGATGTTGAGGCATCTAAATTATACATAATTTAAAAAGAGAGTATGATGAAAATTGTATACAAAGGGAACCTTTTATTTTCTGGCTTTGAGTACAGCTAACTGTTTTTTTTTTTTACAGTTCCGATATCTTAATTGATTATGACTAACATGAAAGTCAAAAGCGATGGTGACATTTAAATTTGCAAGTATATTCAAGGTCTCGTATTCAAGATTTATCTTGGTAAATGACATGTGATATCTGTTATTAAGTATCACCTGTAAGTGATTTTTTTATAGGAACATTTTAAAAATAATAAATCCATAATGATGCATATTCTCAAAAGTTGAATATATTCATATTAACTTCCAGCGTTAATTCACTGATTGATTACAAAATTATTATCATTTTCACAATAGATCGGTGTATTAAACAAATTAGAATAAACATTGACAGGAATTTTTACAATAAAAAAGACATTATTTTAGTACATTTGTACAGCGAAATGTGATTTGATCTTACAACAGTACATCGTTATACAGACACTGAACATTTGAACTAGGAAACCTAGCACGACTCACACGATGAATCAAACAATAACGCACGTAACCCCGCACTGAACGTATATATTTCATTGAATGTAAGAAACATCACATTGTCAAGGTAAACCCGAAATAAGCAAATGTGTAAATATTACAGCTGTATACATTTTCCACCGATTCAGAACTTTTTCCGTCAATATTTTGATGAAATACTGAAGAAAGATAAGCAATGCATTTATAACTGGCTATTTAAACAAGGACAAAACAAAAATAATTAAACTTCCCATCAATCAAAATGGAAAAATACACGTAGAAGGGACAGATATTGAAGAAGTCAATCAATTTGCAAACCATGGCAGCTACATAGACCAGGATGGTGGCACCAGAAATGAAATTATAATTAGAATTGAAAAAGCAGCTTCAATAGTCAAGAATCTTGAGAATATATGGAATTCAAAAGTTATACGCACAAAAATCAAGTTAAGATTATTCAATTCAAAGGTAATACCCCCCCCCCTCATTTATGCATGCGAAAGCTGGAAAGCAACTAAAGAAATAGACAAGAAACTAGACTCTTTTGAAAACAAATGCCTAAGCAAAATATTCGGCATCAAGTGGAACGAATTCAAGAACAATGCAGAGATAAGACAGATGACTGAACAACAACCAGTCTCATGAGTGATCAGGAAAAGGATATGGACATATGTTGGTCACTTGATGAAAAGAAACAGTCAGAGAATCCCAAAACAAACTAACAAGTGGAACACAACAGGTCAAAGAAAAAGAGGCAGACCATGTGAAACTCTAAAGAAGACACTGTTAAGAGAGGACAAATTAATAGGCATAAAATCCCTTGATGAGGTTGAGAGACTCGCCGAAGACAGGGAACAGTTGCGAACAACTTTGCGAGCCCTGTGTGACGTTTAACGGCGCGGAAGAGATATAAGATATAAGATATACGATTTAAACACATGGGTAAACACTACTTTTTTGCAGAAAGAATGACATTTTTTGCTGCCCTATGACATTCTTGTTTAACGTCTTGTAGTTATTCAGTGGTAAACTTGAACATTGTTGTCTCTGCTCTTTCTAAATAGTTTCACAATATTTTATTAGTTTATTATTTTATGTCTCTTGTACTAGTTACAGGAGAATATATTTATTTTCTTTAAGTAGTACAATAACTGGGTAGGATAACCATCCTTATTTCTGGAATTGTATTGTAAAATTTGTCTCATTACTTAAAGTTGGTAGACATTTTAAAATGCACATGTATTAGTTTACTTATTGATATAGAGAAGTTCCTTGACCAGGTCATTAATGAATGCAAGGAATAGTGTAGGTGAAAGGACTCCTCCTTGTGGTACAATATGTTGCAGCAGTACTTTCTGGCTTTTGTGTTCTTCCTTTAATACTCGTTCTTTTCTGTTATGTAAATAGGACTTTATCAAGTTTTACAGTTTTCCATTCGCATTACAGATTCTCAGTTTCAACATTAGACCTTTTTTCCATACGTTATCAAAGGCTTTTTCAGATCTATCCATGCTGCTGGTAAAAATTTTTTTTCTTGGAATGCATCCTCAATCTATTCACCGAGAGAGGCCATTTGATCTTCTGTACTGTAGTACTGCCTAAAACCTATCTGTTGTGAAGCGAGAAGATGTATACTTCCTATGTCCTATGCCACATCTACTTACAAGTTACAGCTAAGTGCCATATTTATTTTATTTCCTTTTTTAAACATAACATTCATTCGATTCTATACTTTATCTCATCTCTCAATTTCTTCGTCGTCACGTATGTGTTTGTATGATTAAGGCTCACGCCGAAACGTCAGAACTTTGTAATCAGTAAGTAATAAAGATGTTCCTACTTTTTTCCTTGTTTATACATACCAGATATTTGTACGATGTATGTACGTTGTGAACCCCACCAGTGGCCCATTTTATGGATCATTGCCTGTCCCAAGTCAGGAAAAAGGGGGAGGGCTGGCTTAAGGCCATCAACCTTATCCTATAAAAAGAATTTTTGCTACTGAAACGCCAAAAAGAGTAAAATTCTTCAAGACTAGGCCTTACCATCCACAAGGGAAAGAGTAAAGTTCTTAGAGTAAATGAGGTCAACGAAATGCCCATTATATTGGAAGGAGAGGAACCGGAAGAGGTTGAAAAGTTTACTTATCTGGGAAATGTGATAGACAAGCAGGGATGAACAGAAGCTGATGTAAAAGCAAGAATGGGCAAGGCAAGAGTAAAATTCCATCAGATGAAGAAAATATGGGGAACTTCAGCCTTGTCAAATAAATTGAAGATCAGAGTATTTAACACCATGATAAAGACCATTCTGCTATATGGTTCAGAAATGTGGAGAACTACTGTTACGATCATGAAACGAATTCAGACATTTATTAACACATGCCTTAGAAGGATTCTACAAATACGATGGCCAGATACCATAAGTAACCAAGAACTGCAGCAGAGAACAGGCCAGAAACCAGTGGAAGACGACATCCTACGAAGAAGATGGGGATGGATCGGACACACCCTACGGAAATCCACATCCAGCACTACAAGGCAAGCCCTAACATGGAACCCACAGGGTAAAAGGAGGAGAGGGAGACCAAGGAACTCCTGGCGCCGAAGTCTGGACACGGACATCAAAATAATGAACCAGACATGGAGACAGTTGGAAAGAGTGGCCCAGGACCGAACTGCCTGGCGAGCTCTTGTTGGCGGCCTATGCTCCACGAGGGGTTAGAGGCATAGATAGAGATAGATAGATGTACGTTGTCCAGTTTGCTTTTTTATAGTTCCGTCTGGGAAGAGGGTTATTGGTGTTAATGAGTTCATTTTCTGTTGTCAGAAAGATCTGTCTGTGGTTGTTATCTCTTGAGTAAAATGTTGAGGCTGGTTAATTAGAAGTCCATTATCATCCTGCCAGCTCTCAGTTTCCTCTCCTCTCTTGTCTATGTGGCCATAGCAATAGCTTAGAAATGGCTGTTATAATCTCCACAGACCATCAGTCTCTCTTGTTTCTAGAGCAAGTGGCGGTCATTAGGGCAGTAATAGTTAAGTAGGTGGACGTCTGTGTTACTGGTTGTGTTGAGATAGATCATCTGGTATTCGGCTCCTTCCATGCACACTCCCACCTGAAACCACTGATGCTATTTTTAACAAATGTGATTACTACTCATTTACTTCTGTCCCGCTGTCTGATCTGAAAAAACTGATAGCCTCTAATAGTAAGGTCGGCATTTTTGGTTAGGTGTGTCTCCTGTATGCAGAATGGATTACCTGCTTTGTAAATAGTGTGTTCTCTAGTTCAGCCTTTATACTACAGCCGTCTCTAACACTGCTGATACCCTCAGCATTCCACTGCATTATTTTAAGGTTTTGTTTTCCGGTAGATTGCTGTTGCTGTATTTTCTGGCCAGTAGCTCTAATCTCATGTCTCCTGATTCCACAAGACGAACTGAGGGGACCTCCAGAAGGGTGGACCCTTTCGATGCACGGTGGGGGGAGGGGGTGGCACTGAACCTGAATGGTTAGTCTACACAGGGCGAGCACAATGTTTACAAACTGCAGATACGGACCTTTCATTGGCAATAATGCCCGGGATCCTGATTTTTGTGATGCACATTCTGGCTAGGTACCTCCGACATTTTCTTACTAGGGCGTACTGTGGTCTTGCTCGGACTGCCATGAAGACAGTGGTGTAGGCTGGCCTGGTCAAAACTTCTTTTTCCAGTCTCTGGTGACTATACTTATGTCACTTTACTCACCTCAAACTCGACTGTTTTGAGACAGTTCCAAGTAGGTACTCAGAATTATTGGATGACGAATCCGAAGAGTGCTCCAATATATCCATTCCCCGCCACCGCTGGTCTTCTGGCTCAATTTTGTTTATTTGACACCCATTGTTGTAGATACTCATAGGCTTGTCACGCCCTGGATTCAGTGGTTTCACATCAGATTTTCATTATCCCCAAAGGCGATCTCAGTGTCCCCTCATGCGTTCACTGTCCTGATATTACACTTTATAAAAATAACAGTTACAAATAGTGGTGATTGCTACAGGTCTAAAGAAGCCAGTCTCAATTTTTAAGATTGCTACAGGTCTAAAGAAGCCAGTCTCAATTTTTAAGCAATCAGATTTGTTGCACACAGACTTTGTTAAGAATAGCTGTTTTTAGGGGAACTATTTTGATAAAAACATATCTTTGTAGCAGTACTTGATAAAATGTAGTGCAATGCACAGAATGTCAATCTATCTCTACATTTCAGAAACCTACTAGCGTTGGGGGTCATAACTCTCAACAAAGTTCTCTTTTGTGTTGATTCTATGAGTTGTTCTGGTGTCCTCTTATAATATCATCTTGATAATAAATCCTAAATCTCTCTTTTCGTCTACATCAGCCTTTTTTTATCTCTAATATTCCTGTTGGTACGATGTATTCTATTTTATCTTTTCTATTGACATATCATACACTTTTAGACTGTCTTTTCCTGACTGTTATAATTATCTGTCTTCTGAATCGATCTGTCTCAAAACTTCTTCATTTGATTATCCTGCTGTTCATATTGTCCTTACCATTCTTCTACGAAACTAGATTTCCGTGGCTTCAGAACCTTGCTACATCTCTTTATCCTCAGCTTCACATCCATAACTGAGAACTAGGTCACCGTAGTACAGGAACACTTTTTCCTTGCACTCAGTGACACTGTTTTTTTTTTCAAAATAATTGTAATCTTTTGGAACATTTATCTTCGCTTGAATTTTTGTTTTCGTTATCTCCGTTAGGCATCTTCCACCTGACATTAAGATTGTTCCAAGATACTTGAACTTGTCTACAACCTTCAATATTACCTCGTTTATTCTTATTTTGCAACTGTGCAGCTCTTTTTTTTTCTTGAAGATGACCATAACTTCAGTTACATTCTTATTTATGCTAAGATCTTTTATTGTTCCGACATTTAGCGCTATATCTGTAGTTCTTACACTTTTTTTTCTCTGCTGGCTATCACTGTATCAATTGCATATCGTAAGTTGTTAAACTTATATTCACCTACCACAATTCCAGTTAGTTGTTTTATGTGTCTTAGTATATTTTCGATGTAAAGGAACAAAAATGTCAAGCGATAACAGGCATCCTTTACCAACGCCAAGTTTAATTTCTTCATATTTTTCACTTTTAAGACGAACTTTTTCTACTGCCGACAGAATGTGCTCAAGGAGAATATGTTATCTATTTTTAGGTCTGGCGGTCTCTGATCTCGGCTTTCTTATTACATTGGTTGGGTCAAACATCTTCTACAGCCCAGCCTTTGATACTTTCGATTGGCCTATGGATGAGATGGAAGTCGATTACCTCATTTTTGGCATACCCCGTTTGACATTCAGTTGTATCAGCAGATGGATCACAGCTGTAATTACAGTAGAAAGATGTTTGTGTATTTTAGCACCTTTGAAGATAATGCTTTTTATAAAACTCGAAACATAGATGTATCCTGTTCTCTCTACCATTTTATTTTTCAGAACATTACACTTTTTTAATATCAGTCAGTCATTTACATGTCCCTTGCTGAACTTTGCCTCCCTAACAACTCTCCTGTAGACCTCTCGTTTGTAAGCAAGATGCCCTGCTGCTGATGCGTCTATTCGCGGATCATCAACGATGTCTCGCAGCCATCTTGGCTTTGGTCTTCCTCTGTTTCTTTTTCCAAATATGTACCTTCCAAGCGTGTTTTCTCTAGATTATCATGACATTTAATGTGTCCAAAATATTTAAGTTTTGCCTGTTTAATCCTCTTTACTAGCCAGCCTTCTTCAATATTAAGTTCTTGTAGTATGGATATATGTGTTCTGTTTTGTGTCCATGATATTTGAAGCACTCGTCTGTAGCATTTACGTTCATATTTATACTCATTGTAATATTTGAAAGCTATTACGTTATATCCGTCCTTAAATTTTTATTTTTTTATTTTTCATTGTCAACATGATACCATCAGCATGAGATATACCTTGTACGTATTTTTTCTTTACTGCTACCTCAAATGGTTATATAGATGGCAGAGAGTTCTTATGTATTTCAACTGTTTTAGGTATTCTCTGTGGTGAAGATATTAAACACAGAAATCACGTAAAGAAGTCGAGATCCCAGATCATGTAGTAACTAGCTCTGGGGACTAGGCACTACCGCAGTGGTTTTCAAACTGAGCTGCAGGGACAACTTTAGATCCACTAGAACTATCTCAAGATCCGCTATTACAACATAAACATTTCTTTATTTTTCACGCCATTAAACGTCATAAGCAAGTCGTATTGACACATTTTCTTCAAATCTGAATAGAGGACAATTGCTAAAGGCTTAGCCAGAATGTGTAATTCTGTAATCGGAATGTGAAATTCTGTAGACAGATTGTGTAATTGTATAGCCAGAATGGAGGACTCAAAGTCAATGACACAGTGGTCCACGACACAGTCCTGATTACTTGAGGCAGTTTGGCGAATATCGCATTGGTCAAAGAAGGCTCTTCCTCTTCCTTGCGGTACCATTGGCTTGACAGAGTGAATGAGAAGATAAACAACGATCTTAGGTGCATCAGTTCTAAACAATGTACACTTTTTTTGAGCCCTAAAGCGGCAGTAGAATAAGAAGATTAAGAAGAAGAGGAGGAAGAAGAAGAAGGATAATGAACGAACGAAAGAAGTCCTTACGTTGCGTGTTTGTCACTTGTTGCTCCACATATATTATTTTCTCTATTTGCACCCCACGTTACTAATGATTACACTGCAGCGCATTTATAATATAAACCTTTGCTCTCCTGCATTATGACTTGAAGGTAACTCCTTTGGATTTATTATTTGTTATATTTAAAATTCTGGGGTACATTCTCTTGAGTTATCCAAGGAGATCTTTGACTTACAGCAGGATGACGTGTTATGAGCTTGTGTGAAGTTGTTAGAGAAGATTTGCTGAGTGATTTTTGCTTTGAGAGATCGGACAGTCTTTGCTCAACGTAAACCAGAAATCCTATGTTTGCCACGTCATGGAGTGAATGGAGACGTGAAGACCATTATGTATGCATTCTTTTCGTCGTTGTATGGTGGAATTCGCTGGCTGCTGCAGCTGTTTCTAGTGATATTGTTGTTCTACCCAGCAGTATGAGATATTTGAATCAAACATTCAACTATAATCAAGGAATATGATGAACGTAACCCTACTTCATGATTAAACCTGCTTTGTGTTTGAATTGGACAAGATGGCTATTGTTCAGCTATGTGCAGTCAAATATGAGACGCCCAATCACTGAGTGTAGTTCAGCTATGTGATGCCCAGCCTGGATCATTTCATGCGTGTATCACACAGAGAATTGTCATGTTATTTTAATCTCACCATTTGACAAGCTCCTACAGTGTTAAGATAGAAACTTTGAAAACCACTTTAATCGCTAGATGTGTATATCAGCTAAAGTTAACATTATCTATATGTATACATTTGTGACGTATACATATAATATTATGAGAAAAATGTTCTTGTGCATTAATTAATGCATATCAATTTTTTCATTCAGATTAAAATCTTAAATTCGCCAAAGAAAATGTTATTCATTATTATCAGCGTGTATCCTGCTCTTATGTTTAATACAGCTCCTTTGTATGCTGTCAACAGTTTGGACATGAGGTTTTCTCCACTAAGAAACACAACGATCCTAGTTCGAGTCTCCACGAGTGATCGAGAAACACGTTGAAAATATTTCATACGCGATAAACAATTTCATCATCCCTTTAACTGCCTTTATCGTCGGCGTTATCTGCACGATGATGCTGGTAATAAAACTGCGGAAAACAACAGAATGGAGAAAGACATAACAAGCCGAAGGGCAAATAGAGAGAGTTTCCAGCCGTAACCAGAAAGTGGCCAAGATGATTCTGATGATTTCCACTTTGTTCATCTTTTGTATTGCTCCTTTCCGTATAGCAATGTTAGTTGTGGCCTTTGAGGTTGCAATTTTGTACGGTGGAAAATATCTAAAACTAGGAATTATTCTTTGCGGACTTGGGTTTATTCTACAAGCTTTAAATGCTTCTGTCAATATTTTTATGTATTATTACATCAGTGGGAAATACAGAGAGCTGCTTCGAAATATTTTAGAGTACAGAAAATGAAGAAGGGCTTATATAAGCAATTCCAAAATTTTTAAAAAAATTAGAAGGAATTGAATAGAAGGAAGCACTCTTATTTCAAGAAATGAACTGGAAGACAGATCCCGAAACAAGTAAAGAGAAACAATTTGTATTTTAAATACCTGAGGTGTACTTATGCGTTTTAGTTTCTCTCTCTCTCTCTCTCTCTCTGTCTCAGTCTCTGTCTCCTTCTCTATGTTTGTGTTTGTGTGTCACTCTATTTTTCTCTATGTGTCTGTGTGTTTAAAATAATGCATCTTTTAAATCGTTACAAACGTGTACCCTTATATATGAGAATAGTCACTCAGATACCAACAGCTGTGATTATTTTTTATCTGTCAAATCTCCCGGTAATGATCATGTCCGCCCAAAACATGTACACTTTTGTAATCGGTATTTCAAAAGATACCTATGTCAGTAACAACTTCTTAACAGGTGAAGAAATATTTAGCTTTCTCGAGGACCTCGAATAGATAACTGGGGGCAGACTAATAGTCTGCGAGGGAGTCAACGCTCGAAGTGTGCACTGGGGGAATCTTACCAACAATGCTTAGGGAACTGCACTGGATAATGCCCTAATAAAGACACACTTATTTGTGCCGTTAAGCCTTAAGATGACTGTAATCTAGAATGTATGCTCATTTACGGCACCATATGAACTAATATACACTGAAGTAAGATGCTATTCATCATGTTATTAAGTTGTCTACTGGTTTATTTTTTGTTATTAGAAAATTACTTTAGTAACATAATTCTGTTAGATATGGTTTAGTGATCTTTTTCTATGCTAGACACTTAGAAACGCACAAAAACTACCCGGGCATTCAACTCCAGCCATTATGACAAAGTAGAGACAATCTGACAGTACTTGCCAGACTCCCAACACTCCACTACCTGACGTAGATGTAAGAGCCAACAGAAGCAGTGGTGTAGTTTATGACCGATAAAATAAGTTTATTGATGAGGAACATGATGTGAAGTATGTGAAGATTTGAAAAACAACTTCAACAAGGCAGGTAACTACAAAATAAGGCCATGCCTTCTCGGCGAGAGCTGGTTCGCCAATGGGAAGTGAGACATCTCAGAAACAGAAAACAATTACCTAATCACTTACTTACAATTTTAGGAATCTCTCATAGATGTAACACTTCATTTAAAAACTCAAAATAATTAATTTCTCGAAAATGAAAATGACATAATCAACTTCTACTACAATCAAGTGAATGAAGTAACAACCTGTCCTAAAACTGACATAAACACCCAACTACATCATTAGAAAAACAAGGTATGAAAACCACTCAGTAAATTCCACCCTCTCTATAACAGATGTCGCAAGTATTCATCCTATATGACATGACGATAACTTTCTCTGGACTAAAACTCATGCTCTGTATCTGTGACTAACTATCTGTCCTTTCTGACACATACTTATCTCGTCTCTTTCTCAAAAATCAGTTTTATAACTCTTCTACATTTCTAAAATCTCGTGTTTTTACACTTTACACTTTAACTAAGCTTGCAGAATACTCACTACGACGTTTGACCTATTTTTCACTACAATTCTCGTACTAAAGTACAAGTTCCAACCTTGTACTAAATTACCATAACCTCGAGTCCTGAATTTTACTATTAAGTTTTCTCCACGTGCTTCTCGTTCAGGGTCAACCAGTTGGGAATTGTCACTCAAAGGGCAGGGCTTCTACATTCATGACATTTGACTTTATTAAGCCAGTTTTATTATTGACATTCTGCCATAACTCGACTGGCCACTCGAGGATCTGATTCAGACTCTAATATCTCTAATTCAGTCTCTAACCTGACTCTGGTGTCCACTCGGGCGTGGGGGGGGGGGGGGGGGGGAGACGTTCACTGGGAGCACTAACCTACTGTTGCAGTGACCAATTACCATGCTCAGTGAAAATAGCTAAGGGCAGACCACTGAGACACTCAGTACGAGCGCGCTAATCAGACATTGCTAGGCAGAGCACGACAAGCGACATAGGGATTTCCGCAGTCCCCGCGGCGAGCGGAGGAAAACGCACCCAGACAAAATAGTGGAGGAAGAAAAAGTGACTATAGAACAAGAGAAAAAAGGGGGCAGGGCAGAGGCACAACAAGCAACTCGTCTATACTGGCATATGATGTCTATGACAGATTTCAATGGCAAGAAGAGACGGCAGTTTTGGCACGGGACCTAGAGGATGCATATAACAGAGTTTACTATACATCAGTCTGGTGCCTTTCCAGGATTTCTGTTTGTATAAACCTCCATATTATGTCTCCTGTCCTTAGACGCTCTTCAGTGTTACCTTGATCAGATTGTTTGATGTAACGTTGGATAAGGCTCTCCCTTTCTGCACGTCAGATCTTAGTACACTTTTTCATCCCTTATTTTGGTGCTTGGCCAGTACTCCAGGCTTGTTGTTCATTCTCCATTTCAGCTGCTATTTCTTGTATCAACTTAGTCCATGCCCGCTCCTTTCATTCCAATGGGAGAAATTTAAATCCATTTATTGCCTCTTGCATTTCCTCCTCTGCTTCATTCAGTTCTTCAGCTTTTACATGGGGATATCCTCCAGATATCTGCCATCTTTGTGTCGCCCCTCGCTTGGTTTGCCAGGCATTTTCTATTGCTCTGTCCACCACAGTGGTTGACTCAATTCCCTGCTCCCTACTCCGTTTTTGCTCTGTCCACCACAGTGGTTGACACAATTCCCTGCTCCCTACTCCGTTTTTGCTCTGTCCACCACAGTGGTTGACTCAATTCCCTGCTCCCTACTCCGTTTTTGCTCTGTCCACCAAAGTGGTTGACTCAATTCCCTACTCCCTACTCCGGTTTTGCTCTGTCCACCAACGTGATTGACTCAATTCCCTGTTTTCTGCTTTTCACTGCTCTGTCCAGCAAAGTGGTTGACTCAATTCCCTGTTCTCTACTTTTCTTTGCTCTGTCCATCAATGTTTTTGGCTCAATCCCCTGTTCTTTTTATGACTACAATTCCCAACTTAATTAATTCTCACAGTTCAGGGGAGATGATCACTGCCGCTATATGCCAGGGCGTCTGAATGCACATCCGGCTTTTGAATTGTGCCATGAAGGTACGAGGGGAAGTCACGAAGTAACACGCAAATTGAAATATTTTATCAGTGGTAGTTATCAAGTAGTATTTACATATATCCTTAGATAGTACCATCATCCAACTTTATAATATTTGTATGTATGGGGGAACTGGGTGTTACGTGCATGCGCAAAGAAATAACAAAATGGCTACACAACTGTTAGTCTGTACCAAAGAAGAACATTGAAGTGTAGTGTGATTTTGTGGGCTAAAGGACATTCAGTTGAGATAATTCATAAGGAAATGATTACAATTTATGCTGAAAAGTGTTTATCACGTGAAGTGGTCTATAACTGGGTAGAAGAATTTTCTCAGGGACACACCGAAATTGTTGACAAAGTCCGACTTGGCAGTCCTGTTCAGATTGCAACAGAAGCGACTGTGCAACGTGTGAATGAGATTATCAGAGCTGATAGACGAGTAACATCCACCCTTTAGTTCTAACTTAGCTCCAAGTGATTTTCACCTGTTTGGTCCATTGAAAAACCACCTTGGCGTGAGAGGATTCTCGAATGACGAAGAGGTGGGAACAGAAGTAAAAAAAATGAATCAGAAATCGTATTCCCGATTTTTACGCCATGGATAATGTATCATTGATGGCACGATTGGGCAAATGTATCAATGTTGGTGGCGATTTTGAGAAACAGGAGAATAATGTAGGTTCAAAAATTAAAAGTTTTCAAATTACTATCGCATTTAGTTGTTTTGTAACAGGCATTTGCGAGTTACTTAGTGACTTCCCCTTGTATGATATAAAGGTATCAGCACTGCTAATTAGAACTGCAAGAAAGTAAGCAATATCTGTGGAGATACATGATCCTCAATACCAGTCATTCCAACACCTTGAGACGTTGACGATAATTGCAGCAAATCATTAATTGTGTCGTTTATTTTCTTTTTTTTATGAACAGGTAACAGTTTGTGAACTTATTCATTGATACTGAAGCAAAAAAAGTACAAAATACATAATAAACGAGTATGTGAACAATATGCCAATGACAATATGACAATCTGGTATAGATAAAATACGATAATTAATTTTATAGGACTTGCTAACAGTGTTTAAAAAACGGACAGTTAAGATCACAAACGCTGATAGATTCATTTAATTAATTATTTACTAAATGAACAAATGAATACTGCCTGTCTATTGTTCGAATGAATGAGTGAATACATGCTCCTAAAAGCAGTAACATAACATTCCTTGCATTTAAAAAAGAATAAAATGCACGTGGATGAACGAGATGTTGACAAAGCCTTCACTGAAAACTGAACATTTCTGAAAAAAAAGTTCGCAAACAAAGGCAGAATAGTATTGCACGGTTTGAAAAAGAAACGTATATCAGCAATAACCAACAATAGCATCTGTATACTAGAATGTTTTGGACAAAAACGGAAAAAAAGTATTTTAATTAAAAGTTTGAAATAGTTTATCCTTTTTATTTTTACACAGCTGAGTGAAAGTTATTGCCGCTGGCATCTTTAACAGATTGAATTATGAAACTGAATACACATGGAACCTTCATATTATGAAACTGAATACACATGGAACCTTCCTATTATGAAACTGAATACACATGGAACCTTCATATTATGAAACTGAATACACATGGAACCTTCCTATTATGAAACTGAATACACATGGAACCTTCATATTATGAAATTGAATACACATGGAACCTTCATATTATGAAACTGAATACACATGGAACCTTCATATTATGAAACTGAATACACATGGAACCTTCATATTATGAAACTGAATACACATGGAACCTTCATATTATGAAACTGAATACACATGAAACCTTCCTATTATGAAACTGAATACACATAGAACCTTCCTATTATGAAACTGAATACACATAGAACCTTCATATTATGAAACTGAATACACATGGAACCTTCATATTATGAAACTGAATACACATGAAACCTTCCTATTATGAAACTGAATACACATAGAACCTTCATATTATGAAACTGAATACACATGAAACCTTCCTATTATGAAACTGAATACACATGGAACCTTCATATTATGAAACTGAATACACATGGAACCTTAAGAAACTGAATACACATGGAACCTTCATATTATGAAACTGAATACACATGGACACTTTCGTATAATGAACCTGAATACACATGGAACCTTCGTATTTTGAAACTGAATACGCATGGAACCTTCATAACGTTAGTCTAAGTTCTGAATGTTGCACTATGACGTAAGCGTGCTCTGAACAAATTGAGTAAAATTATTCTTTATTTTAGATATATGTTGCTTTTCATGTAGATCCTCATACTATTGTTTCTTTCCTGTAAATTATCATAAATTATATGGTGAGTGATCTGAAGTATACATTATGTGAACACAGTAAGCCTATGATGTCAATTGTATGCAAAAGGAATTTTTGTATTCATATCATTTTATCATTTGGCTTTTAATGGAGCTAACTATTTTCACCATTATGATATCTTAAATGTACAAATTTATTTATGGCTAACGTGAAAGTAAAAAGCGATGGTGAAATTTAAATTTGCAAGTATTTTCGTAAGTTTCTCTTTCTTACGCTAGTAAATAACATTTGAAATATGTTATTAAGGACTTGTTGTATTTAATTTTTTTTTACGAAATATGAAATCTGCTAATAAGTACCAATTTTAATTGGAGGAAACAGTAAAAATGAAAAAAAAACATTATGACGCACGCATTCTCAAAAGCATAATATATTAATACTTAGTTTCGTAGCATTCATTCACTGACTGATAACGAATTATCACCAATCGTACCATCTTTAACAATATACCAGTGCGTTAATTACATTAGTATAAGCATTGACAGTACTTAAAAATTAAAGTGAAATTCTTCATCATTATCATCATCAGGTGCCGTGCCGACTGGCGTTTGTCATTATGCTTCTTCAGAATACACGATCCTTCATGCAGGCCATCAGTTCAGTTGGCGTTCTCCTCTCACACTATCTCGTCAGACTGTCCAGTATCATTTCTCTTGGTCTTTCCCTGGCTCTTCTTCCTTCTATTTTTCCTGTTGTTATAATATTTTCAATGCCCCCTCTTCTTATTGCATGTCCTATGAAAGTACATTGTCTCTCTCTTATCTTTTTGACAAGATTTTTTATCTCTCCAGCTCTTCTCTTACATTCTTTATTAGTTCTTTTTGCTCTCTAGGGGGATTCGCAACATTTTTCTAATAAACCACATTTCTGCTACTTCCAATTATTTTTCTGCAGACCTGCCTATTGTCCATGATTCACTTCCATATAACAAGATAAGTCAAATATAGCATTTTAGGACTCGTTTTCTAACATTCATTGATAAGGATGTGTTGCATAATATGTTTCTCATTCTCTGAAATGCAGACTATTCTGTTCCTAATTTCTGTTCTGTATTTCTCATCTGAAGTTATTATTGCTCCAAGGTATTTGAATTCCTGCACTTTCTTTAGAATAGTTTCGTTTAATTTTTTACTGCATGTTGGTGGATTCTGTTTCTTAGATATAACCATAATCTCTGTCTTTTTGATGTTCAAAGTAAGGCCTTTCTGTTCACTTTCTTTTGGCGACTTTATCCAAGAGATTTTGCATGTGATTTTGGTTCTCCACTGTCAGTACTGTGTCGTCAGCATACCGAAGGTTGTTAATATTGTATTCTCCAATTTTTATGCCTGGTTCTGTGATGATCGTTCTTAGAATATTCTCACTGTACAGAGAAAAAAGGTCTGGAGATAGTACACATCCTTGTCGCACCCCTTGTTTTATAGGTTGATATTTTCCAATTCTATTTGCAACTCAACTGCTGCTTCTTGCTGCCAGTATAGATGTTTTACAATCCTCAGGTCTTTGCCGTCTATATTGATGTCTTCAAGCATTTTAATAATTTAATTATGTTTCACTTTTTTCACTTTGTCGAAAGCCTTGGTGTAATCAATGAAGCATAAGTAGAGATCTTTCTGTACTTCTAAAGCTCTTTCTGTTAGTGTTCGCAAAAGTATAAATGGCATTGTGTGTTCCTTTTCCTCCAAAAAATCCAAACTGTTCATCTGCTATTTCCATTTTTATCTTTTTCCTTGTTCTTCTCATAATGATTCTCAGAAGTAGCTTCGTTATGTGACATGAGAGACTGATAGTCCGGTGGTCATCACATTCCTTTGCACCTGGTTTCTTTGGTAGTGCTATAAAAGTGAATTTAAGCATGTCACTTGGAATATAACCACTGTTGTAAATGTCATTCAGTAACTTGGTAAAGGAAATGCGACTGGGCCTGATAATATAACAATAGAAGAAATAGAGACACTAGAGGAGGCAGGAATAAAAAAAAATGAAATTGTTCGAGTAAATTAACCTGTAACCAACAGTACCATAAATACATTTTTGTAATGAATAAATTAACACTGTTCAAGATTTATATGGATATAATTCACTTCCAATTAAAAATGCTAAATAAATATATTGATTCAAAAGAAGCAGCAGTTCTATAAACAATACTAAAGACTATATGAAGACGAAAATTGCACACTGTTATTGCAGAAATGTGTAAAATAAAAATATCCACACTTCAAAGTCAGTAAACTATTTTTTCACCTCGATTATGCATATTAAGCAAAGATATGAAATGCGACAATAAAAATGTAGCAAATTAAATGCTAAAGAACAATATCATGAATGCCCATTGCATTCCTTCAAGTCATTGCTAAAAGCGAAGAATGTACATGCATCTTATAATGTGATGCTTAATACGTCTCTCCTTGTTTGTGATTTTCTAATCGCATTTGGTGTCGTTGAAGTCAGTGTTTCAATATGTTCATCGTTGTTTTGTGCAGATAGAATATTCAGTGCTTTGAGCAAACATTTTGGAATTGTCTTTATGTAACCCTGGAACTTTATTTAGCAAAGCATGTTTATTCCAGTGCAGTAAAACTTCATGAATGATATATCTCAATTACAAAACTAAAGGAATAAAAGTTTGATTCAGAATTTTAAAAAATATTGCATTGACTCACAATAATAAATACATGAAATAAAAGCAAATCGTATGCAATTAACACTATTCGAAATGAATTATATTCAAACACAGAACATCCAATTGACATTATGAAGTGTAAAAAAATGAATAAGTGACAAGTGCTTCTGCAACATTATTGTGTGCAATTTACAGGATAAACTAATGATATTTCATACACAGTGTTACATGCATTGCTTAAATGAAAGAATGAATACATAAACTCGGCAGTACCAAAATAATACACTTTGTAACTCAACATTAAAAACTATGAAACAAAGATATCTAGGAAATCTCCATATAAAACTGGACTTTATTAAAAACAAACGGAGAGAGAAATGTATTGGAAGTAATTCCTACAAGGAATTCACATCACAGTTACGCAGCAATAGTAACTATATAGTTCTCGGTGTATAAATTAATTTCAGTGTATTTTTTCTTAGACACGCTTTATATTTTTTAGTGTTCCGAAATTTGGAATTAATTGATCAGTTTTATTTTTATTACATTTGTATTACATTACACCAAATTTAATGTACGTCTTATGCCATATATATATAACATTGATGGAAAGATCAATAGAAGTAAAGACGGACCTATACTTGTGCTTCATAGACTACTATAAATTTCCATAAAGTCAGACACACAGAAATTATAAGAATGCTGGAAGGCATCATCATAGATGAGAAAGATCTGAAACTCATCAAAAATATATATTGGCTGCAATCAGCAACAATGAAGGTTGAGAAACAAATAGGAGCATTCCAAGACATAACATTTGGAGTGGGACAAAGATGTATTCTATGTGCTGACCTCCTTTTCTTGTACAGCGTAAAAAAATAATGAGAAATATAGAGAGTTTGCCAGGAATATCAGTTGGCGGGTACAACCATAACAACTTAAGATATGCAGACGACACAGTTCTGATTGCTAAAAGTGGAGGGGAGATACAGGCTTTTCCGGACATCGTGGTTCGTGAAAGTAAAAGTAAAGGTCTCGGCTTGAATAAAAAGAAGACTAAAGGTCATCTCAAAGAAAAGAATACCATCAAAATATAGCATTAGCATCGATGCCACAGAACTGAAACAAGTTGATAGATTCAAGTACTTAGGAACAAGTATAAAAGCTGACGGGAAATGTCACAACGAAATATAAAGCAGACGTGTTCAGGCCAAGTCAGCATTCCAGAAAATGAGAAACATCTTGTGCAACAGATCCAAATCAATGGGACTAAGATTATGAGTACTTAAATGTTACATCGAGCAATTTTTTTTTATGGATGTGAAGCAAGGTCTATGAATAAGAGAGTTCAGGGAGAAATGGAGGCTATGGAAATGTGGATGTTGAAGATATAATGGACAGCTAAGAAAACCAACGAAGAATTCTTAAGAGAAGAGCTGGAGTTAAAAGGCAAATTAATGCAAAGATCAGAGGCTGACAAGCGACATTTGTTAGGGCATTTAAGGAGAAGATGAAAATTGGAACACACTGTGGCAAGTGGAAAAATTGGGGGAAGATGAGACACAGGAAGACGGAGAGAGAGAGAGAGAGAGAGAGAGAGAAGTTACTGGATGGGTTGTCAATGTGGCTAGAAGGAAAGTCACCGGCGGATCTCATTATCAAGTCTAAAGACAGGGAATTGTTGAGAGATATAATCACCTACGCCACGTGGCACGGCACTTGATTGATTGATTGGTACGTTTTAACTTATTGAATTATGTAACTGAATACACAAGCAAACTTCATATCTTTGTACCGATGATTCAAGTGTTGCATTATCACATGAGGATTCCTTTGTTTGGAAGTTTAGATAATGTGTGTCTTTATGAATTTTCCCAATAGTTCTTGTTTATTTACTGTTTAGTATCTTAAACAAACTGTTGAAAAATCTAAATTGTATATCACCTACTGAAATAAGCTATGATGTTCAATTGTATATCACAGAAAACGTTCAATTCATAGCGCGTGATTATCCCGTTTGCACAAAAATACATACATTTTAGTTTCAGTGCTACAATATTTTAAAGTAATACATATATTTTATGACTAATTTAAACGCGTGGAATAACGGAGACATTTAAATTTCCATATGTCTTCAAGTTATGTTTGGTTTCTTGTTTCTTACATTGGAATATGACACTGGATGTCTACTATCATCTACCAATGTCAAATTATTTTAACGACGAAAACAATCAATAATAATGAATGTTCTAAAATACTGAATACTCATAATTTAGCAGTGGACGTGATTTTCTTTAAAAATAAATTTTGGCTGACTAATAACAAAGTGATCATCAGTATATTCGTTCTACATGAAACCATTACATTAACTACATTAACAACCATATAATAAACCATTACATTAGTGATGTTACAATATTTTAAAATCTAGTAGAAGGTCTATACATAAATTTATACAATAAAATGTGCTTTACCATTTAAATGGAACCCGTACCAGGGCATCGTTATAGAGAGGCCGAGCTGAAGAGAACCTGGAAAATGTGGACATGTTAGCTTCCAGGCAGAAGTTCTAAAAAGTTGACGCGATTCACATTTGAATTGAATTATATAATGGCATAAACGCAGCTAGCATTCATTGCAGAATTAAACGCCATACCCCATTTTTTTAAAAAATCACTCTGCAACAACACTGACGCCTCAAGGTGTCATACACGTTATTAATGATGATGAGATTTTATGGCAGTGTGTTTTGGTTTGCTTTTTTTTAACAAAAAAAGGTAGACAACTGTTTACGAGCTGTTTCGAAACTGCCCCACGATGGTATGATATAAAGTCGTCAACATTTGCTAATTAGAGCTGCACGGAAGTGAGCAATAGTTGTGTAGACACATGAGGTTCAATATCAGTCTTTTCAATCCCAGGTCACGCTGAGGATAAGTGCAACAAACCGTTAATTATATTTTTTTTATGTTCTTTTCCATTAGCAGACACCATTTAGTGAATATAGTCAATGAAACTGAACTGAAAAAGGACGAAATATATATTAGAAGAGTATATGAACAACATGACAATCTGGTATGGATAAATCACGGTAATTAATTTAATATGATAACAGGGTAAACAACGTGCAGTCATGAACACAAGTGCTTATAGAATAATTTAATGAATTATTTACTGAATGAAAACTAAAATACAGACTATTTATTAATAGAATGTAGGAATGAATATTGCTGATTGATCATTGATTCATTTGCATGTCCCGGTTGTGAGCAAGATGGTCAGCTGATGATGCATCCATTTGCAGATCTCAACGATATCTTCGCTTTGGTCTTTCTCTCTTTCTTTTTCCCAGTATGTACCCTTCCAAGACGGTCTTCGCTAGATTAAAATGACGTTTATTGTGTCTAAAATATTTAAGTTTTCTTTGTTTAATCCTCTTTACTAGACTGCTTTCTTCAATATGAAGTTCTTGTAGTATGGATATATTTATTCTTTTGTCTTCTTCTTCATCTTCGTTCACTTCTACCACCACAAACCGCACTGTGAACCTACTGAATTCAGGCATGTGGTCCTCGTTAGGTCCTGTGGTCCCCTGTGTGGTCCAAATGGACCACACGAGTTCCACGAAAGGACCACAAGGGGTTCAGAGTATCACAGTGCTTTAGCCTGTATTCTTGGTGGGTCTCGGAAGCGGGATTGCGTGACACCGTGGTTTTCATTGCACCAGTTTGGTCTAGGATTGGACTTTCTCACCGGAAGACCTCGACGTGTTTGGAATATCAGTGCATCCCCGCTGGGTGAGATGCGTTAGCCCACCCAGGCCAGAGTTGGACTTTCTCACAGGAAAACCTCGACGTGTTTTGAGATACCCGTGTATCACTGCCGGGTGAGAGGTGGTTGCCCATCCAGTCCAGGGTTGGACTTTCTCACCGGAAAACCTCAGCGTGATTAGGATACGCAGACATCCCCGCCGGGTGAGAGGTGGTTGCCTATCTAGACTTCCCTGGTCCAGTGTCTCCGACTTCAGCATTTTGCGGTCGTGGCCGCTACCCTTCCTAGTTGTGACCAGGATGGAGCTTTTGTCCAGGAGGACGAATCCTCGCCACTAGTGACTTCTACCCCTGGGTTGAGCCGGTTTAGGCATTTCCCAGTATGGGCATGTTTGGGACGGGACCGACCTCTAGGGCAGAGGTACTGTGACATTCATAGCCTTCAAGATTCACCCCTGGTATGAGCCGGTTTAGGCAAAATTCACCAGTTTGGGTGTTTATCAGGCGTTACCGACCTCTAGAGCGGAGGTGGCATGACATGTCTAGCCATCAAGTTCCACCCCTGGTGTGTGCCGGTTTAGGCATATTTCACTAGTGTAGGTGTATTTCGGACGTAGGCGGCCTCTAGAGCAGAGGTGCCGTGGTATAGCTCTCGTAGCGATACTACTGGACATACCAGGTTAAACTTCACTTTCCACCACCTTTTCCAATCGGCGCCGCACAGCAACCTTTATTTCCGCATTTACTTCCTTAACCGGGAGTAGCTTCACTCCACGCGCGGCATTTGAAAAGTCAAGCCAGCAGTGACTTAACCTCTGGGACAAGCCGGTTCATGCATTTCACCCGATATGACTGCACTCAGGACGTGGCCGACCTCCAGACCAGAGGTGCCGTGATTTGACTGTTTGCTTCGCTTTATTCTTTCAACCACCTTTTCCGCAGTGATGCTGCGCGGCAACCTCATTTGCAAATTTCTTCATTGGCCGGGAAGAGCACCGCTCCACGCACGGCAGCTGAAGATCTCGCCAACAGCGGCAGATGAGCTACCAAACGTGACACTCATCTACCCTAAGTAACTGGTTTTCAGGCGCCAGATATTCGCCCTCGCCCCTTCTCCTGTCAGTTTAAACAATTCTGCCACGGGAAGGCCAGGAGCTGGACTTGACTGCCAGAGGCTGTTTGTGGCGCGTTTGCAGTCGTTAGAATCTATTCTTTTGTGAGTCCATGATATTTTTAGTAGTTATTGTGGTGTTCTATTTTATGTTTGCTTTCGAGCTATTTCCATGTCATCGTGCAATATTCTTATCTCACTAGACCAGTATGGTTTATAATCCCTGTGAGAACCTCGGGGTATGGTTTCATGGACGGTTTGAAGGATGCAAGCATTGAATCCTCCACCATCCTTTATAATATCCCTTCTTTCAATGGACTGCTATCCTACCAGGATATTTGGACTATGTCTGCATATTATCCAGTTTGCTTTTTTATAGTTCCATCTGAGGAAATGGTTATTTGTGTTAATGAGTTCATTTTTTATGCTCAGAAAGACCTGTCGATGGTTTTAACCTCCAAGCTTTTTCTAACTTTACGTTTAATGTTTCACTCCAGGTCTGGTTAGTGGAATGCATGATCTGGTGTTTAAGGTTGTATGACACGCCCTTGAGTAAAATGATGGGGCTTATTGATCAGAAGAAGTCCGGTATCATCTTGTCAGCTCTCAATTTCATCTCCTCTCTTGTCTATATGGACACAGTCCAGCTTGGAAATGGCTGTTATACTTTCCGCAAACCATCAGTCTCTCTTTATATGGGATTGTTTCATGGAAGTTGGCGGTCATTAGGACAGCAATAGTTAAGGAGGTGGAACTATGTATTCATCATCATCATCATCATCGTCAGATTCCGTGCCGACTGGCGTTGGCTATTATGCTTCTCCAGAGTACCCGATCCTTCATGCAGGTCATCAGTTCAGTTGGTGATCTCCTCTCACACCATCCAGTCAGACTGTCCAGTATCATTTCTCTTGGTCTTCCTCTTGATCTTCTTCCTTCTATTGTTCCTGTTGTTATAATATTTTCAATGCCGTCTTCTTCTCATTGCATGTCCTATGAATGTACATTGTTTCTCTCTTATCTTTTTGACAAGGTTTTTTGTCTCTCCAGCTCTTCTCCTACATTCTTCATTTGTTATTTTTGCTTTCCAGGGGATTCGCAACATTCTTCTAATAAACCACATTTCTGCTGCTTCCAATGATTTTTGTGCAGACTTGCCTATTGTCCTTGATTCACTTCCATATATCACGATAAGTTCAATATAGCTTTTTAGGACTCGTTTTCTAACATTCATTGATAAAGATGTGTTAGCTAATATGTTTCTCATTCTCTGAAATGCAGTCTTTGCTTTGCCTATTCTGTTACTAATTTCTGTTCTGCATTTCCCATCTAAAGTTATTACTGCTCCAATGTATTTGAATTTCTGCACTTGCTTTAGAATAATTCCGTTTAATTTTTTACTGCATGCTGGTGGATTCTGTTTCTTAGATATAACCATAGCCTCTGTCTTTGTGATGTTCAAAGTAAGACCTTTCTGTTCACTTTCTTTGACAACTTTAACCAAGAGATTTTGCAGGTCTTGTTGGTTCTCAGCTATCAGTACTGTGTCGTCAGCATACCGAAGGTTGTTAATATTGTATCCTCCATTTTTTATGCCTGGTTCTGTGATGATCGTTCTTAGAATATTCTCGCTGTACAGAGAAAAAAGGTCTGGAGATAGTACACATCCTTGTCGCACCCCTTGTTTTATAGGTTGATATTTTCCAATTCTATTTGCAACTCGAACTGCTGTTTCTTGCTGCCAGTATAGATGTTTTACAATCCTCAGGTCTTTGCCGTCTATATTGATGTCTTCAAGCATTTTAATAATTTCATTATGTTTCACTTTTTTCACTTTGTCGAAAGCCTTGGTGTAATCAATGAAGCATAAGTAGAGATCTTTCTGTACTTCTAAAGCTCTTTCTGTTAGTGTTCGCAAAAGTATAAATGGCATTGTGTGTTCCTTTTCCTTCAACAAATCCAAACTGTTCATCTGCTATATCGATTTTTAACTTTTTCCTTGTTCTTCCCATAATTATTCTCAGAAGTAACTTCGTTATGTGACATGAGAGGCTGATAGTCCGGTGGTCGTCACATTCCTTTGCACCTGGTTTCTTTGGTAGTGCTATAAACGTGGATTTAAGCAGGTCACATGGAATATAACCACTGTTGTAAATGTCATTCAGTAACTTGGTTATTATTTTTATTTCTGTCTCCTCTATTGCCTCTATTTCTTCTATTGTTATATTATCAGGCCCAGTCGCTTTTCCTTTCTTCATGTGTTTGATGGCATCTATGATTTCATCTTCAAGTATTGGCGGTCCATCACAGTTTTCAATATCTGGTGTTAATTCTGGTCTTTCTCCTCCATATAGGTTACCGACATCCTCTATCAACCTGTCCACAATGTATTACTGGTTTTTATATGGATCAAATATACTCGGCTCCTTCCATGTATATTCCAAGTAGTGATGCTATTTTTAACAAGTGTGAGTACTCCTCCTTTTCTTCTGTCCTGTCGGTCTGATCTAAAACACTGGTAGCCTCTGATTTTAAAGGCGGCATCTTTGGTTAGGTGTGTCTTCTGTTTGCAGCATATAATTACATGATCTGCAAAATGAGTATGTTCTCTAGTTCCTTGTACTACAGCCGGCTCTAATACTGCTGGCAACTTCAGCATTACATTGAATTATTTTAAGCTCCTGTTTTCTGGTGATATGTTTTAAGAACACTCTAGTCTGAAGTAGTTTTTGTGAAACAGATCTGATTGCTTAAAAACTGAGACTGACTTCTGCAGGCATGTATTAGTCAACACTGATTGTAATTGTTATTTTTTAAGTGTAATGTCAGGATCCATAAGAAATAACATCTTATTGGCAGAAATGCAGATGAAGCCACTGACAACAATTATTGAGGAAAGACGCTGGCGATGGTTGGGACATGTGCTCCGAATGACTGACAACTCACTACCAAAAATAGCACTAAGATGGACACCACAGGGGAACAGAAGTAAGGGTAGAACAAAAGAGACATGGAGGAGAACAACAGAAAGGATGTTGAGCAATAGAGGGCTCACCTGGGCAAGAGCAGAAAAAAGGCGAAGGACAGGTATTTGTGGAAAACCTTTGCGGAAGCCCCATGTGCCCTGGGCACTTAAGGCTCAGAGAGAGAGAGTGAGAGGTCAGGATGGTGAACGCATGGGAACATTGATAATGCTGCTGTATTTTCTGGCCAGCAGCTCTACTCTCATGTCTCCTGACTGCACAAGACGAACTGAGAAGACCCCTAGTAGGGTGGACCCTTTCGAGGCAGGGGCCACAGCAATGCACATGGCTGGGCAAGCACCGTGTTTAAAAGCTGCAGATACGGACATTTCATAGGCGATAATGTGTGGTACCATGATTACTGTGATGATCGGTACCTCCAACTACAGCATCTTTCATTACAATGGCAGACGACTGTGGTCTTGCTCGGATTGCCATGATGACAGTGGTGTAGGCTGGCCTGCTCAAAAAGGTTTCCAATCTCTGGTGGCTGTACATAGGCCCCTTTCTTCACGTCAGACCCAACAGCTTTGAGAAAGTTCCACAGAGGCACTCAGACTGTGGGATGATAAATCCGACAAGTGCTTCAATATATCCATTGCCCGCCACCTATAGTTTTCTGGCTATATTCTGTTTATATCATTCTGATAGCCGTTGTTGTAGATACCTACGGGCTTGTCACGTCCTGGATTCAGTGGTTTCACACCAGATTTTCCTCCTCCCCAAAAGCAATCTCAATGTTCGCATGCGTTCACCATCCTGACATTACATTTAATAAAATAACAATTACAATTAGTGTTGATTGATACATGTCTGGAGAAGTCGGTCTCAGTTTTAAGCAATCATATATGTTTCACAAAGACTAGTTAAGAATATAATTATCTTAAAACAGTTGTTCCTATGGGAAATATTTTGAGATAAACAAATCTTTCCAGAAGTACTTTATAAACTGTAGCGCAATGCACAGAATTTCTATCTATCTATACTTTTCCGAGCCCACTAGCGTTCGAAGTCACAACACTCCTCAACTCTCTCTTTTGGGTTCCCTCTATGAGTTGATCTGGTATCCTCTTTTAATGCTATCTTTACAATCAATTCTAAATCTCTCTTGGTCTACCTCAGCTTCTGTTTCCCTCTAACATTCTTGTTGGCACGATGTATTCTAGTTTCTCATTTCTCATGACATATCCTACACTTTTAGACTGTCTTTAGCTGAGTATTATATTTATCTGTCTTCTAGCATCTCTATCTCAAATTTCTTCATTTTATTTTCTTGCCGTCCATAGTGTCCTTAACGTTTTTCCAAGAAACCAGATTTCCCTGGCTTACAGACGTTCCTGCATCTCTTTAAACTCAGCTTCACATCCATAAATGAGAACTAGCTCTCCCTAATACAGAAACACTTATTCCCTGCACTCAGTGACAGTGATTTGTTGCTCAAAATACTTTTCATCTTTTGGAACATTTATCTTAGCGCGAGTTTTTCTTTTCTTTATCTCACTCAGGCATCTTCCACCTGACATTAAAATTGTTCCAAGATACTTGAACTTGTCTACATCCTTTAAAATTATCTCGTTTAATGATATTTCGCATCTCGGGATATCTCTTTCCTTGAAGATGACTATAAGTTTCATTCTTATTCATGTTAAGATCTTTTCTTACTCTGACCTTTAGCACTATATCTGTAGTTCTTACACATCCTTTTTCTGCTGGCTATTAATATTACTGTTATCATTTGCATATCGTTAGTTGTTAAACTTATATTCCCCTTCAACAATTTCAGTTATTTCTTTTATATGTCTTATTATATTTTCGGAGTAAAGGAAAAAAAAATGTCAAGTGATATAATTTCATCTTTTATTCATGCCAAGTTTAATTTCTTCATGTTTTTCACTTTTAAAACCAACTTTTCCTGTTGCCGGCAGAATGTGCTCAAGGAGAATATTTTATTATTTTTATTTTTAGGTTTGGCGGTCTCTGACCTCGGCTTTCTTATTACATTAGTGGGGTCAAGCATCTTCTACAGCCCAGCATTTGATACTTTCGATTGGCCTATGGATGATTTTGAAGTAGATTACCTCATTTTTGGAATACCCCGTTTGACATTCAGTTGTGCAGGTAGCTGGATCACAGCTGTAATCACACTGGAAAGATGCCTGTGCATTATGGCACCTTTGAAGGTAAAGCTTTTTTATAAAACTCGAAACATAGATGTATCCTGTTCTCTCTACAGTTTTATTTTTAAGAGCATCACACTTTTGTAATATCAGTTGCATGCCCCATGCTGAACTTTGCCTCCCTAACAGCTCTCCTATAGACCTCTCGTTTGTAACCAAGATGGCCTGCTGCTGATGCGTCTATTCGCGGATCATCAGCGATGTCTTGCAGCCATCTTCGCTTTGGTCTTCCTCTCTTTGTTTTTCCCATTATGTACCCTTCCAAGACTCTTTTCTTTAAATTATCATGACGTTTAATATGTCTAAAATATTTAAGATATCTTTTCTCTGTTTAATCTTCCTTACTAGCCAACATCGTGGTTCGTGAAAGTAAAAGTAATAGTCTCAGTCTGAACACAAAGAAGACCGAAGTGATGGTCATCTCAAAGAAAAGAATATCATCAAAATATAGCATTAGCATCGATGGCATAGAACTGAAACAAGTTGATAGATTCAAGTACTTAGGAGCACTTATAAAAGCTGACGGGAAATGTCACAACGAAATATAAAGCAGACGTGTTCAGGCCAAGTCAGCATTCCAGAAAATGAGAAACATCTTGTGCAACAGATCCAAATCAATGGAAACAAGATTCTGAGTACTTAAATGTTACATCGAGCCAATTTTTTTTTGCGTCGATGTGAAGCAAGGTTTATGAATAAGAGAGTTCAGGGAGAAATGGAGGCTATGGAAATGTGGTTCATAAGAAGAATGTTGAAGATATAATGGACAGCTAAGAAAACCAACGAAGAATTCTTAAGAGAAGAGCTGGAGTTAAAAGGCAAATTAATGCAAAGATCAGAGGCTGACAAGCGACATTTGTTAGGGCATTTAAGGGAAGATGAGAATTGGAACACACTGTGGCAAGTGGAAAAATTGGGGGAAGATGAGACAGAGGAAAACAGAGAGAGAGAGAGAGAGAGAGAGACGTTACTGGATTTGCTGTCAGTGTGGCTAGAAGGAAATTCACCGTCCGATCTCATTATCAAGTCTAAAGACAGGGAATTGTGGAGAGATATAATCACCTACGCCACGTGGTACGGCACTTGATTGATTGATTGGTACGTTTTAACTTATTGAATTATGTAACTGAATACACAAGCAAACTTCATATCTTTGTACCGATGATTCAAGTGTTGCATTATCACATGAGCATTCCTTTGTTTGGAAGTTTAGATAATGTGTGTCTTTATGAATTTTTCCAATAGTTCTTGTTTATTTACTGTTTAGTATCTTAAACAAACTGTTGAAAAATCTAAATTGTATATCACCTACTGAAATAAGCTATGATGTTCAATTGTATATCACAGAAAACGTTCAATTCATGGCGCGTGATTATCCCGTTTGCACAAAAATACATACATTTTAATTTCAGTGCTACAATATTTTAAAATAATACATATTTTATAACTAATTTAAACGCGTAACGGAGACATTTAAATTTCCATATGTCTTCAAGTTATGTTTGGTTTCTTGTTTCTTACATTGGAATATGACACTGGATGTCTACTATCATTTACCAATGGCAAATTATTTTAATGACGAAAACAATCAATAATAATGAATGTTCTAAAATACTGAATACTCATAATTTAGCAGTGGACGTGATTTTCTTTAAAAATAAATTTTGACTGACTAATAACGAAGTGATCATCAGTATATTCGTTCTACATGAAACCATTACATTAACTACATTAACAACCATATAATAAACCATTACATTAGTGATGTTACGATATTTTAAAATCTAGTAGAAGGTCTATACATAAATTTATACAATAATGTGCTTTACCATTTAAATGGAACCCTTACCAGGGCATCGTTATAGAGAGGCCGAGCTGAAGAGAACCTGGAAAATGTGGAAATGTTAGCTTCCAGGCAGAAGTTCTAAAAAGTTGACGCGATTCACATTTGAATTGAATTATATAATGGCATAAACGCAGCTAGCATTCATTGCAGAATTAAACGCCATACCTCTTTTTTTTTTTAAAAATCACTCTGCAACAACACTGACGCCTCAATGTGTCATACACGGTATTAATGATGATGAGATTTTATGGCAGTGTGTTTTGGTTTGCTTTTTTTTTAACAAAAAAAAGTTAGACAACTGCTTACGAGCTGTTTCGAAACTGCCCCACGATGGTATGATATAAAGTCGTCAACATTTGCTAATTAGAGCTGCACGGAAGTGAGCAATAGTTGTGTAGACACATGAGGTGCAATACCCGTCTTTTCAATACCAGGTCACGCTGAAGATAAGTGCAACAAACCGTTAATTATATATTTTTTTATGTTCTTTTCCATTAGCAGACAACATTTTGTGAATTTAGTCAATGAAACTGAACTGAAAAATGACGAAATATATATTAAAATAGTATATGAACAACATGACAATCTGGTATGGATAAATCACGGTAATTAATTTAATATGATAACAGAATAAACAACGTGCAGTCATGAACACAAGTGCTTATAGAATAATTTAATGAATTACTTACTGAATGAAAACTAAAATACAGACTATTTATTAATAGAATGTAGGAATGAATACAGCTGATTGATCATTGATTCATTTGCATGTCCCTTGCGGAACTTTGCCTCCCTAATAACGCTCTTCTAGGCCTCTCGGTTGCGAGCAAGATGGTCAGCTGATGATGCATCCATTTACAGATCTCAACGATGTCTTCGCCTTGGTCTTTTTCTCTTTCTTTTTCCCACTATGTACCCTACCAAGACGGTCTTCGCTAGATTATCATGACGTTTATTGTGTCTAAAATATTTAAGTTTTCTTTGTTTAATCCTCTTTCCTAGCCTGCCTTCTTCAATATGAAGTTCTTGTAGTATGGATATATTTATTCTTTTGTGAGTCCATGATATTTGAAGAACTCTTCTGTAGCATTTCCATTCGAAGGCATTTATGCTTTTCTCGGCTGTTTTGTTAAGTGTCTTGGTCGCGTGAGCATATGTTGCGATGGGAAAGATGCATGCCCTTAAAAATCTTATTTTTGCAGTTCTGTCTGCTCCTATCCACAGATTCTTTTGTTGTTTTACAACTATAAGTAGTAAAATAGTATCAGTTGTATTAAAGAAAATAATAAAATGCACATGAAAGAAAGATGTTGACAGAACCTTCCGTGAATACCGAACACCACTGGAAAAAACACACATATACATAAGCACACACAGAGAAATGTATTGAACGATTTGAAGAAGAAACATATATTAGCAATGAACAACAATAACATCTATACACTAGCGCATCTTGGCGCATAAAGTGAATGTATGCGCATATATAAATCGGAAAAAGAAAATTGCAATTTTAATGTTGAATTAATTTATCAGTTGTGATTTTACAAAGCTGAATCAAATTTACTGCTTTGGACCGCTTTAACATACTGAATACAACGGAAACTTCTTATCTTTGAGTCAAAGTTCTAAATGTTGCACAATAACCTAACCGAGCTATGGACGAATTGTGTAAATGTGTTCTTAATTTTAGATATAATCTGTTTCTATGCAGATCATAGTACTTTCTTTCATTCAATGTAAAGTATCCTAAATTTGATGTTGAGGGATCTAAATTATACATAATGTTTAAAAAATAGAGTATCATGTTAAGTGCATACAAATGGAACCTTTGAATTCATTGCATGTTATTATCTGGCTTTTGTGTAGAGCTAAATGTTTTCACAGTTTCGATATCTTACATGTTTATATTTATATAACTAAAGTGAAAGGTAAATGCGATGGTGAAATTAAAATTTGCAAGCATTTTCAATGTTTTTTTCTTGCCCTGGAAATGGCACACGATATCTTTTATTAAGTATCAACTGTAATTGACTTTTAAAGAAAATGTTTAAAAAAAATTTTTAAAACCCATAATGACTTATATTCTCAAAAGCAGTATATATTATGTTTTAGCTCTCAGCGTTTTTTTTTTAATGATTGATAACAAAATTGTTATCATTCGTACCATTTTCACTTTAGACCAGTGTATTAACCACAATAGAATAAACATTGACAGCACTCATAGAAAAAAATTATTTTAATACATGTGTTCAAAGAAATGTTCGTACAACAAAAAATACATCTTATACAGAGACTGAAAAATTGATCTTGGAGATTTAGCATGTCTCACACGATAAATCGAACAATGACGCAAGAAACCCCGCATTGAATATATATATATATATACATAGTTATATATATATATATATATATTTCTTTGAATAATAAATATTTATTTTGCTTGATAAGGTAAAACCGAAATAACAAAATGTGTAATATTTCATATGCATACCTTTTCCACCGATTCAGAACTTTTTCCGTTAATATTTTAATGAAATATTGAAGAAAGATAAGCAATACATTTCTAAGTCGCTGCGGAAACAAAATAAAATACTACAATTTTGCAAACGAACGACAGTTTGTGCTGTCCAATGTTTGACCTCCTGTAATTACTCAGTAGTAATATTAAACATTGTTGTCTCCCACGTTCTAAATATGTTCACAATCTTTTCTTTGTTCAGTATGCTATATATCTTGTGTCAGTTACAGAAGAATATTTTTCATTTCCACTAGCAGTTCAAGGACACGTAAATTATGCATAAAAGTCAAACAGGAAAGAACGAGGTTTGAGCACAGTTAAGGTGACAACCATGTGGTTGCAGCGTTTTATATTCCTGAATGTTGAGGTTCTCAAGCTCTAAGCGGGTTTTGTCATCAGCATGTCATTGTTTGATGGCTGTTACCAGATTGTCACGCTGATGACGGAAGCAGCTAGCGCTTTAGAATCCCTGAATATATGAATATGGGAAGCTGGAATCACATGGTTTGAACTCGCAATTCAGTTACACCTTATATTCCTCTCTTCCACGCCATATTATTCGGATCTAATGTCCATTCCTTTCTCACTTGTAATACATATCTCAGAGCCTCCACTCAGCATCAGATTACAACACCCCTCCCACCTCTAATAAAAATACAATCACCCCTATTTCCCCTTATCCCTGCTATATTAACATTGTATCACTCTCTCCCATTTCTGATGTCTCCCCCTCCACTCACCCGTTACTACTCATTTATCATATATCACACGTCTCCATATAAACATTCCCTACGCCCCACCGTCCCCACTTCTGGACACATCCTCTGACCAATTACAGCTTCTTACAAGTCACAGTTAAGTCGTCCCTTTATTTTATTTTATTATATTTTTTCTACTCCTACTTTTTACATAGCATTCATGTGCATTTATATTATATATTTATTCTCTATTTTTTCGTCCCTTGTGTTATTCTCTGATAAAGGTTCAAACTGCTCGTATGTGCTCGTAAATTAATAAAGCTGTTACTACTTTTTTCCTAGTTTATGGATTTTGTTATCACAGCTTTACTGCAGTTGCTTCTTGTATATTATTTAAAGTGTGTGGTGCTTGGTGTGATGTAATAATGCATTCTACTGATTAATTTCACTTTTGTACACTTTTTTGGTGATGCTTTTGCCTGCTTTTTACTTTTTTAGGTTTTTGTTTAAATTTCCAAGATCATATTTCAATATATTTTGCTTATAAACATATGCTTTATATCTAACTGTTATATTATCTTTTTTATTTTGAAGTTGATATAATGCATAAATGCTTTTATATGGATACTAAAATAAACTGTGATCTGCTAGATTTGCCTCAAAGAAGTAAAGATGCAGGTCAGTTCTGAGTCATCATCATCATCATCATCACTAAACTTCCAGGAGACACCCAACCTTCCTGAACTGTCTCAGTTTGACGCGACCGGTATAAGTGATGAAGCATTCTTGACTTGTATGTGGGTTATTTGTGGCGTATTGTGGCCATTAATTGACATGTTTGGTGCCTTTACAAATATTATCAACATCGCCTGTTTTATTAAACAAGATTTCAAAGACACTATCAACATCAGTTTATGTGGTAAGAAAGTGTTAAAATATTTTATTTCATGTGGATCATGTATGTAATGGTGTTAATCATCTTCATTGTATATTTAATAGCGACATTTAATTATGTAGCGTAGTGTTGATGCTGTACACCAAACTGTTGAGTCACATTCTAAATGTGGTAGAATGCTTTGCTTATATACATTCTTGAGGATTCTTTCACTAGCTCCCCATGTGGTTTCACTCAATTTTCTTAATATGGCTACCTTTCTTCCAGCGTTTGCTTCTGTACTGCTGATGTGTTGCTTCTAGATCAGTTTTGAGTCAGGAGTCACTCATAAGAAAGTGGGCTGGTTGTCTATCCTTAAGGATATTTCGTTTACAAATATCTTACCTTTTTTCTATTTGATGAGAGAGTGGACAGAGTGGTACTGATTTCTCAGTGTTGCTATTTGCAAGCCATTTGTTTGTCCATAATGACAAGATTGCTGCTGTTCTTTGCAGTCTTCGTGTACACCACATAACCATACACAATGCCGGTTTGGTACTATAAGGAAGTTACTTGACCAGGTCAATAATGAATCCAATGAATAGTATAGGTGAAAAGACACCTCCTTGTGGTACACCATGTCGAAGCATCATTTTCTGGTTTTTGTGTCAACCCACTGCTAATCTTGTTCTTCTGTTGTGTAAATAAGACTTTATCCAGTTGTACAGTCTTCCACTCATATCGCAGATTCTCAGTTTCAACAGTAGATCTTTTCTTGCAAACTTTATCAAATGCCTTCCCCAGGTCTGTCCATGCTGCTGGTACAAGGTTTGTGTCTTGGAATGCGTCCCCAGTATCTTCAGACAGAGAGGCCAGCTGATCTTCTGTACTGTAATACTGCCTAAAATCTGCCTGTTGCGGAGCGAGAAGATGTATCTTTCCTACTTACGATTTTAGTCTAAGGTCAATTATGCGTTCGATAGAGGTGTATGGTGCAGTTTTACAAAGTGAGGGAGGAAGTGAGCAAGGTGAGAAAAAAACGAATATAAAGTATGAGAATGTATAAATGATAAACATACAACATCCGATATTTCGGCGTGAGCCTTATTCGAGGATACATGCAAAAACAAAATACAAACATATATAACTTATCTGAAGCGTCTTGCTCTCAGCAAAGCTTAATTGTGTGTGGAAGAAGGAGGAAAAAAAAAAACCAAAAACGTTGCCTACAGACAAAAGATTCCCGATATAGCCAATCATAGCGAAGAAGCGGAGAGAGAGGAAGGCAATAGAAACATGATAGCCGCTAGAGGTGTCGGGTGGGGGGGGGGGGTGGTGGGGTGGGGGGGGAAGGGGAGAGAAAAGAGGACGCGAGAGATAATGAATGAAGAACTTAAACACCTACAGGGAGGAAATGTAAAACTGGTGAATGGGACAAGACCAATATGTTGGCAGAGAAGGAAATAGGATGGTGGTAGGGAGGGGTAGCATAGAGAAAGAAATTAGAGTATAAAAAAGGCCAGTGGAAAAAGAAAGAAGTTACAGAAAGCTGAAGACATTGCTAATTCCAGCTGGGTGGAGACAGCCAGTCAGGAAAATAAGGCGCTGTTCTAAGACCCTCCGAGATCGTACATCTGCGGAACAAGAGCGGATCGCACTAACCGAAATGTCCTGTTTGCCCCTGTGGTTACCAAGGCAAAAATGTTTGGCCACAGGTGTCCAGGCCCTCTTAGAAATATCATTGAGATGCTGGCGAAATCGATCTCCTAACCGTAAGCCAGTTTCCCCTATGTACTTCAAACCGCAACGTTTGCACATGATAACATAAATGACATTTCGTGAGGTGCAGGTGAAGCCCTCCTGTACCGACAACGTGGATTTAGGGAAAGAGATCTGGCTGGCCTCGACAACAAACGGACAAGTGTTGCATCTACGGCGTCCACAACGTCTGGTACCATAAAAAGTGTCATCTGTCTTAAGATGACTACGAATTAAAAGGTCCCTGAGGTTTTTGTCACGTCTGTAAGCCACCAATGGGGGTTCCCCAAAAAGTTCACGTGTCTCAGGCTCGGTCTGCCAACATATTGGTCTTGTCCCATTCACCAGTTTTACATTTCCTCCCTGTAGGTGTTTAAGTTCTTCATTCATTATCTCTCGCGTCCTCTTTTCTCTCCCCTTCCCCCCCACCCCACCACCCCCCCCCCCCACCCGACACCTCTAGCGGCTATCATGTTTCTATTGCCTTCCTCTCTCTCCGCTTCTTCGCTATGATTGGCTATATCGGGAATCTTTTGTCTGTAGGCAACGTTTTTGGTTTTTTTTTTTCCTCCTTCTTCCACACACAATTAAGCTTTGCTGAGAGCAAGACGCTTCAGATAAGTTATATATGTTTGTATTTTGTTTTTGCATGTATCCTCGAATAAGGCTCACGCCGAAATATCGGATGTTGTATGTTTATCATTTATACATTCTCATACTTTATATTCGTTTTTTTCTCACCTTGCTCACTTCCTCCCTCACTTTGTAAAACTGCACCATACACCTCTATCTACCGTATTTATATTAACCAGTTTTACTGCAGTCGCCATCCCTTTTATCAATTATGCGTTCCATCGCTTTGCAGTGGCAGCTGGTGAAACTGATTGGCCTGTAACTGGAGGCTGCGTTGCTGTTTATTCCCGGCTTTAGCAGTAGTACCCTGCTTGCTTTCTTTTAAATCTGAGGTAAACTGCATGTGCACCAACAGTCAGTTATTTGCATGTCCCTTGCGGACTTTGCCTCCCTAATAGCTCTCTTGTAGGTCACTCGGCTGCAAGCAAGATGACCTGCTGCTGATGCATCCATTTGCAGATCATCAACGATGTCTTGCAGCCATCTTCTCCTTGGTCTTCCTCTCTTTCTTTTTCCCATTATATATCCTTCCAAAACTGTCTTCTCTAGATTACCATGACGTTTATAGTGTCCAAAATATTTAAGTTTTATCTATTTAATCCTCTTTACTAGCCAGCCTTCTTCAATATTAAGTTCTTGTAGTATGGTTATAGTTATTCTTTTTCTGTGTCCCTGATATTTGAGGAACTCTTCTGTAACATTTACAGTCAAAGACATTTATATGTTTCTCAGCTGTTTTGTTAAGTGTCCAGGTCTCACAAGCATATGTTGTGATGGGAAAGATGCATGCCCTTAAAAATCTTATTTGTGTAGTTCAGTCTGTTCCTCTGCAGATATTATTTAGTTGTTTTACCTTTTGAAGATCTCCTTTTTTTAATTTCCCTCACTGTATCTCCATTATTAGTTAGATATCCAAATCTCTCCACTTCTTCCAGTTTCTACTCATTCAGCTACCTTATTTTCTTTTGTCAGTTGTCATAACTTTAGTTTTCTTCGCATTAAGATAGAGGTTTTGCTATTCACTATTCTTACGGACTGACATAATTAGTTTTTCCATTCCTTTTTTGTGTTGTGGACAGTAATACTGTGTGACAGCATATCTAATCTCCGGTTTTTCATAACCTCCAATTTGTATTGCATGGTAATATTCTTTGTCTTCATCTTCTCTAGCATCTAACATTCCTCATTATATTTTCAGTATGAAAGTTAGAATAAGTAAGGCGACAGTATCCACCTCTGAAGGATCCCATGTTTATGCCAAACCAAGGCGTTGTTTCACCATTTATTCTTACTGCTGCCTGTTCGTCTATATTCAGCAGTTATATTAATTGTATCAAAGGTGTTGTAAATCCCATTTTTCCATTATTTTCCAATGTATCTAGTGTTGTCTACAATAAAATGACAACACATATTGAAGATATCCAATAGTTTTCTTATTGCTGCCATTCCCTGGTTCTTGATAATATCATTGGACACTCCATCTGTTCCTTGTGATTTTCTTGGCTTCAGTTTACTGACTGATAAGTCCAACTTGGTTTTGTTATTTTTGCACCCATGACCTCCTGTGTTCTACCTTGTTCCTCTTCTTTCTGTTGGTCAGTGGGCGCTGTATGCCCTTTCTCTGGATGGATATCAATGTTCCAGTCTTGTGCAAACATGCGACCAAAGTGATCTGCTTCCTGCTCATATGTAAAGGTTTTCCCACTCTCTGTTATTGCAATTTTGTGTACTTCCAGCGCTCTTATCGTTTAACTGTTTGATTAGTTTCCACAATTTCTTTCCGTCCCTTTCAACATTTAGAGACCCTTTTTTTCTGTCGCCAAATTTCTCGTCTGGCTTTGAAATTTTCTGAAATTTGGCCTTACAAATTTAGTAGTTATTAATGGTGTTCTATTTTATGTTTGCTTTCGAGCTATTTCCATGTCATCGTGCAATTTTCTCAGCTCACTAGACCAGTATGGTTTATAATCCCTGTGAGAACCTCGGGGTATGGTTTCATGGACGGTTTGAAGGATGCAAGCATTGAATTCCTCCACCATCTTTATAATATCCCTTCTTTCCATGGACTGCTATCCTACCAGGATATTTGGACTATGTCTGCATATTATCCACTTTGCTTTTTTATAGTTCCATCTGGGGAAATGGTTATTTGTGTTAATGAGTTCATTTTTTATGCTCAGAAAGATCTGTCGATGGTTTTAATCTCCAAGCTTTTTTCCAACTTTACGTTTAATGTTTCACTCCAGGTCTGGTTAGTGGAATGCATGATCTGGTGTTTAAGGTTGTATGACACGCCCTTGAGTAAAATGCTGGGGCTTATTGATCAGGAGAAGTCCGGTATCATCTTGTCAGCTCTCAATTTCATCTCCTCTCTTGTCTATATGGACATGGCCCAGCTTGGGAATGGCTGTTATAATTTCCGCAAACCATCAGTCTCTCTTTATATGGTATTGTTTCCCATATAAGAAGTTGGTGGTCAATAGGACAGCAATAGTTAAGGTGGTGGAAGTCTGTATTACTGGTTTTTATATGGATAATATGGTACTCGGCTCCTTCCATGTACACTCCCACCTGACATGCGCTGATATTATTCTTAACAAGTGTGAGTACTCCTCCTTTTCTTCTGTCATGTCGGTCTGATCTAAAACACTGGTAGCCTCTGATTTTAAAGGCGGCATCTTTGGTTAGCTGTGTCGTCTGTTTCCAGCATATACTTACCTGATCTGCAAAAAGAGTATGTTCTCTAATTACTTGTACTACAGCCGGCTCTAATACTGCTGGCAACTTCAGCATTACATTGAATTATTTTAAGCTCCTGTTTTCTGGTGATATGTTTTAAGAACACTCTAGTCTGAAGTAGTTTTTGTGAAACAGATCTGATTGCTTAAAAACTGAGACCGACTTCTGCAGACATGTATTAGTCAACACTAATTGTAATTGTTATTTTTTAAGTGTAATGTCAGGATGGTGAACGCATGAGAACATTGATATTGCTGCTGTATTTCTGGCCAGCAGCTCTACTCTCATGTCTCCTGACTGCACAAGACGAACTGAGAGGACCTAGTAGGGTGGACCCTTCCGAGGCAGGGGCCACAGCAATGCACCGTGTTTTAAAAATGCAGATACGGACATTTCATAGGCGATAATGCGTGGTACCATGATTATTGTGATGATCGGTACCTCTAACTACAGCATCTTTCATTACAATGGCAGACGACTGTGGTCTTGCTCGGATTGCCATGATGACAGTGGTGTAGGCTGGCCTGCTCAAAACATTTTCCAATCTCTGGTGGCTATACATAGGGCCGTCTATGAGTTGAGCTGGTATCCTCTTTTAATGCTATCTTTACAATCAATTCTAAATCTCTCTTGGTCTACCTCAGCTTCTGTTTCCCTCTAACATTCTTGTTGGCACGATGTATTCTAGTTTCTCATTTCTCATGACATATCCTACACTTTTAGACTGTCTTTAGCTGAGTATTATATTTATCTGTC
The DNA here is from genome assembly GCA_009760885.1 of Achatina immaculata. NCBI lineage: Eukaryota > Metazoa > Mollusca > Gastropoda > Stylommatophora > Achatinidae > Lissachatina > Lissachatina immaculata. The sequence continues at coordinate 57,081,309 of CM019702.1, forward strand.
TTCTATCATCTCTATCTCAAATTTCTTCATTTTATTTTCTTGCCTTTCATAGTGTCCTTAACATTTTTCCAAGAAACCAGATTTCAAGTGATATAATTTCATCTTTTATTCATGCCAAGTCTAATTTCTTCATATTTTTCACTTTTAAAACCAACTTTTCCTGTTGCCGGCAGAATGTGCTCAAGGAGAATATTTTATTATTTTTATTTTTAGGTTTGGCGGTCTCTGATCTCGGCTTTCTTATTACACTAGTGGGGTCAAGCATCTTCTACAGCCCAGCATTTGATACTTTCGATTGGCCTATGGATGATTTTGAAGTAGATTACTTCATTTTTGGAATACCCCGTTTGACATTCAGTTGTGCAGGTAGCTGGATCACAGCTGTAATCACACTGGAAAGATGCCTGTGCATTATGGCACCTTTGAAGGTAAAGCTTTTTTATAAAACTCGAAACATAAATGTATCCTGTTCTCTCTACAGTTTTATTTTTAAGAGCATCACACTTTTGTAATATCAGTTGCATGCCCCATGCATTAACATCACTGCTGTATTTAGACCAACAAGCAGCAGTAAGAATAAATGGTGAAACAACAACTTGGTTTGACATAAAACAAGGGGTCCGTCAGGGGTGCATATTGTCACCCTACTTATTTAACTTGTATACTGAAAATATAATGAGGAATGTTAGAGAAGATGTAGACAAAGAATATTACGATGCCATAACAGTTGGAGGTTATGAAATACCAGAGATTAGATATGCTGATGACACAGTATTGCTGTCCACAACACAAGAAGGAATGGAAAAACTAATTATGTCAGTCCGCAAGAACAGCGAAGAGCAGAACCTCTATCTTAATGCAAAGAAAACTAAAGTGATGACAACTGACAAAACAGACAAGGCAACTGAAATATGTATCAGTGAGGAAAAACTGGAAGAAGTGGAGAGTTTTGAATATCTTGGATCACTACTAACTAATAATGGAGATACAATGCGGGAAATTAAAAGGAGGACATCTATTGCTCTTCAGAAAGTAAAAATCTGTGGAGAGGAGCAGACAGAACCACAAAAATAAGATTTTTAAGGGCATGCATCTTTCCCATCGCAACATATGCCTGTGAGACCTGGACACTTAACAAAACAGCTGAGAAGCACATAAATGCCTTTGAATGTAAATGCTATAGAAGAGTTCTCCAAATATCGTGGACACAAAAAAGAACAAATAATTCTATACTACAAGAGCTTAATATTGAAGAAGGCTGGCTAGTAAAGAGGATTAAAGAGAGAAAACTTAAATATTTTGGCCACATTAAACGTCATGATAATTTAGAGAAGACCGTATTGGAAGGATACATAATGGGAAAAAGAAAAAGAGGAAGACCGAAACGAAGATGGCTGCAAGACATTGTTGATGATCTGGAAATGGATGCAGCAGCAGCAGGCCATCTTGCTCACAACCGAGAGGCCTACAGGAGTGCTGTTTGGGAGGCAAAGTTCCGCAAGGGACAAGCAAAGGAATGAATGAATGAATGAATGCCCCATGCTGAACTTTGCCTCCCTAACAGCTCTCCTATAGACCTCTCGTTTGTAACCAAGATGGCCTGCTGCTGATGCGTCTATTCGCGGATCATCAGCGATGTCTTGCAGCCATCTTCGCTTTGGTCTTCCTCTCTTTGTTTTTCCCATTATGTACCCTTCCAAGACTCTTTTCTTTAAATTATCATGACGTTTAATATGTCTAAAATATTTAAGATATCTTTTCTCTGTTTAATCTTCCTTACTAGCCAACATTCTTGAATATTAAGGTTTTTTTTAGTATGAATATATTTGTTTGTTTTGTGGCCATGCTATTTGAATCACCCTTTTGTAGTATGCATATTCATATTCATATCCATTGCAATATGCTGAAAGCTATTGCATTATACCTTTTCACTCATTTTTTTTTTATTATTTATCAGTGTCAATATGATACTATCAATGTGAGATATACCCTGTACGTATTTTCTATTTATTGCTGTAGCATAGCCTTGTAAGTAATGATTATAGTTATTATAATTATTATTATTATTATTAGTGACATGATCAGGAATAAAGAATGTATTGGGGGACAAAGAAGGTATAGTTAGAGGAGCGAGGAACGGATACTCGGTACTTCAAAGACCTGATCAAAGGTAAAACCGTATCGATAGATCTGATAGATCGTGAGAGTGGTCCAGTTCTAGAGGTGCGACTTCGCGCGCACATGCAGTAGCCCAGGGGGAACAATTGACCAGTAGATCAAAGACTGAACAGAGAACGGACTAGGTCCCGAAGCAGGTAACATGAAAGAGATGGTGGACTTGTTAATGGGAGGTAACAATTAGACGACGGAGAAGAAAGCGAAGACGCCAGTTGCGACCGGTTTTGGCGTGGTCAGAACTTACGAATATAAAGAAGGGAGGAGGATTCAGGAGGGCGGGCGGAGAGCAGATAGGGGTTCTGAGAGAGGAGGAGAAAGAGAGAGAGACGCAGAGAGGAGGGGAAGAGGCATTCAGCAAGAGAAATGTAGAGATAAAGACATAGTGTTAGATTGAACTAGTGTAGCAAGAGATCGTACAGTAATTGTTACCAAGAGCTTTTGTATTACTGAATATTGTGAAGATGTTGAAAACAGAAATCGCACATGATTTATGAGGACTTGGAGATCCTAGATCATGTAGTAACTAGCTCTGTGGAGTAGGCACTATCGCAGAGGTTTTCAAACTGAGCTGTGGGGAAAACATGGGATCCACCAGAGCTATCTCAAGATCCGAGATGAAAATGTAAACGTTTCTTTATTTTTCAAGCCATTAAAAGTCCTAAGCAATTCGTGTTGTTACGTTTTCTTCAAATCTGAATAGAGGAAATATGCTAAAGGAGTAGACAGAATGTGTATTTCTGTAGCCTGAATGTGTAATTCTGTAGGCAGAATGCAGTACTCAAGGTAAATGGCACAGTGGTCCATGACACATTCCTGATTACTTGAAGCAGTTTTGGCGAATCGTATTGGTCAAGAAAGCTCTTCCATTTCCTTGCGGTAGTACTGGCTTGGCCGATTGAATGAGAAGATAAACACCGATCTTATATACACCAGGTCTAAAATATACAAACTGTTTTGAGTGCTAAAGTAGCAGTAGTAAAAGAAGAAGAAAAAGAAGAAGAAAAAAGAGAGGAGGAATGAGAAGAAGAAGAACGAACGAAAAAACGAATGAACGAAGTCCTTACATTGCATGTTTGTCACTTTTTACTCTATAAAAATAATTGTCCCTATTTACACATCCCGTTACTCTTGATTACACCGCGGCGCATTTGTAACATAAAACGAGTTTCCAAAGTTTGCTCTCCTGCAATATGAGTTGAAGTTATCTCCTTTGGATTATTTTTGTTATATTGAACATTCTGGGATACATTATCTTGAGTTATCCAAGGAGATCTTTGACTTACAGCAGGATCAAATGCTATGAGAGTGTGTGAAGTTGTTAGAGATGATTTGTTGAGTGATTTTTGCTTTGAGAAATCGGACAGTCTTTGCTCAACGTAAGACAGAAGTCCTACGTTTGCCACGTCATGGAGTGAATGGAGACGTGAAGACCATTATGTACACATTCTTTTTGTGGGTTTATGGTGGAAATCTGACCACTGCAGCTGTTTCTAGTGATATTGTTGTTCTACTCAGCAGTATTAGATATTCGAATCAACCAGTCATATATGCTCAAGGAATACTATCATCGTCATCCTGATTCATTATTAAACCTGCTTTGTGCTTGAATTGAACAAGATGGCTATTGTTCAACTATGTGCAGTCAAATATGATACCCCCAATCACTGAATGTAGTTCAGCTATGTGATGCCCAGCCTGGATCATGTCATGTGCATATCACACAGAGAATTGTCAAGAGTACGACTTTGTTATTTTAATCAGTCATCTCAACATTTGACACGCTCCTACAAAGTCAAGATATACTACCATACATTTTGACAACAACTTAAATCGCTAGATGTGTCTTTCAGCTAAAGATAACAGTATCTGTATGTACACATTTGTAACATATACGTATAATCTTATGAAAAAATGTTCTTGTGCATTAATTAATTAGTTTCTCGTTTTTTTTCCATTCAGATTAAAATCTTAATTTCGCCAAAGAAAATGTTCTTCATTATTATCAGCGTGTATGTTGCTCTTATACTAAGCGCAGCTCCTTTGTATGCTGTGAACAGTTTGGGCATGAGGTTTTCTCAACTAAGAAACACAACGATCCTAGTTCGAGTCTCCACAAGTGATCGAGAACACGTTGAAAGTATTTCATACGCGATAAACAATTTCATCATCCCTTTGACTGCAATTATCGTCAACGTTATCTGCACCGTGATAGTGATAACGAAACTGCGGAAAACAATGGATAAAGACGTCCTCAGTCCAAGGGAAAATAGAGAGAGTTTCCCGCCGTAACCAGAAAGTGGCAAAGATGGTTCTGATGATTTCCACTTTGTTCATCGCTTGTACTGCCCCATCTGTATAGTAATGTTAGTTGCGGCCTTTGAGCCTGCAATTGTGTACGGTGGAAAATATTTTAAAATAGGAATTATTATTGGTGGACTTGGGTTTGTTCTACAATCTGTAAACGCTGCTGTCAATATTTTTATTTATTATCACATGAGCAGTAAATACAGAGAGTCGTTTCGAAATATTTTTAGAGTACAGAAATTGAAGAAAGGCTTATATAAGCAATTCCAAAATTAAAAAAAAAACTTTGAAGGGGTTTAATAGAAGCAGGCACTCTTCTCCCAACAAATGAATTGAGAGACAAATCTAGAAGCACATGATGAGGAACAATTTGAATTTTAAATTTTGGTAGGGGAGAGTGTTCCAAAGCTGTACTGCAGAGTATGCAGGATGCCATTCATAGTGTTATTAAATTGTCTAGTGGTTTATTTTTTGTTATAAGAAAATTACTTTCAGTAACAGAATTATGATAGATATAGTTCAGTGATATTTGAAACACTTCGCTAGCATAGAAACTCACAAAAACTACCCTGGCATTCAACTCCAGCCATTAGGATAATGTAGAAATAATATGACAGTACTTGGCACACTCACAACGCTCAATTACTTGACGTAGATTGAAGAGGACAGAAGAAGTGGTGTAGTTTATGACTGACAAAATAAGTTTATTGATGGGTAAAATGAAAGTGAAGTATGGGAAGTTGTTAAAAACTACTGCCACAAGGAAGGGAACTAGAAAATAAAGCCATGCCTTCCCGGCGAGAGTTGGTTCGCCACTGAGAAGTAAAACATCTCTGAAACGGAAGAAAATTATCAAATCACTTACTTACATTTTTACGAATCTCTTACATTTTATTTAACACTTCATTTAAAGACTCAAAATAATGAATTCCTCGAGAATGAGAATGACACAATCAACTTCTACTGCAATTACTTGAACTAAGTAACAACCTGTCCTAAAAAGGGCAAAAAACCCAACTACATTCTGAGAAAAACAAGCTATGAGTCCCACTCAGTAACTCCCATGCTCTCTATAACATAAGTCCCAAGTACCCAACCTCTGTGACATGACAATGACTTTATCTGCCTAAAATTCACATTCAGTGTCTCTGACTCTAAATATCTGGCCTTTCTGTGTAGCATAATCATAAACCTCTCGTCTCTTTTCTCAAAAATCATTTTTATATCTCTTTTACCATTCTAAAATCTCGTGTTTTTTACACTTTACACATTAACTAAATTCGCAAGAATGCCAATACGAAATTTCACCTTTACCTATTACAGTTCTTGAGAGACAGTAGACTTTCCACACTTGTACTCAATTACCTTAACCTTGAGTCTTTCGTTTTCTCCACGTGCTTCTCGCTCAGGGTCAGCCAGTTGAGAATTGGCACTCCGACGTTCATAGCATTTGACTTTATTAAACCCCTTCGACTATGGCTATTCTGCCATAACTGGAACGACCACCCGATGATCTTATTCAGACTCTGATATACCTGACTCTGGTGTTCACTCTGGGGTACGTTCACTGGAAGCACTAGTTGACCACTTACCATGCTCAGTGAAAATAGCTAAGGCCCGACCACTGAGACACAAAAAATCACAGATCAACGTTCACGTACGAGCGCGCTAATCAGATATCGCCAGGTAGAGCACCATAAGCGAGACAGGGTTTTCCCAGCCCCCCGTGGTGTGCGGAGGAAAACGCGACCAGACAAAACAATGGTGGATGTCGCGGATGAAAAATGACTGCAGGACAAGAGGACACGAGGAAAGAAAGATCAGCATGGCGCACTGTAGCTGAATTGTTACGAACTCGGAAGAATGTAGGCTTGGTCAGTGTTGTGGAAACTTCAGTAACCGTCAAGACGTGTGGGGGCAGTGCCTCAAGAGTTCGTATAGACACTTAAAGCAAGTATTAGAAGAAGTCCATTTTAAAGTAACAGGGGAGTACAACGATAGGATACAATCAGGTGACATAGCAGAATAATGGCTAGATAGCTATCTACCTGCTGCCGTTACCTAAACCAGGCAAAGACAACAATGAATTGTCAGCTATTACATGGGGATCTCCTCCTGGTCTCTGCCATCTTTGTGTCGCCCCTGGCTTGATCTGTCCACCAAAGTGCTTAGCTCAATCTTCTGTTCTCAACTTTCCTTTGCCTCTCTTTCAATTTTACCTAGAGCCTGATCACCTGAGAGCTCATATTTAAATGCGTGTCTTGTCTTTTTGTGACTACATTTCCCAACTTTATTAATTCTCACTTCCGCTATGTTGCAGGGCCTCCCAATGCACGTCCAGAATGGGTTGTGTGGAGACTAAAGTCAGTTCTATGTTTGAATAAAAGTCATGCTCTCTTGTTGTCGCTCGCGCCATTTCCTTTCTCTTCACCACACACAGGTTCATTCCTAACAGTAGCATCTGTATTTACTGCGATGTTGCCCCAACTTGTACTTCGAGTATTAAAATGGCCACAAACCAGCAGTCTATCCTCTTGCAGATCTCAAATTCAGACCAGAACTTCCATTATTCTTTGTCTGTGAGCGAGTTGTTTCCAACGTACATATTAGTTATATTACGCTTTACACCTCCAATCCAGACCATCATCATCATTATCATCGCCTTTCACTCCCTGAGAGAGCCTAGTCCAGGGATAAACGCTCTCCAGGTATCCTCTGCTTCCTTCTATGTGTATCCCTTGTCTCTGAGCACCGTCATAATTTCTCTTCTCCAAATACGAGTAAGCCTAGGTCTTCCTCGTTTCTATTTCCTTCAGGATTCCATGTCAGCATCTATCGTACTCTGCTGGTGTCGGATTTCCTCAGAGTGTGGCCAATCCACCTCCACTTCCTAGGCATGATTTGTAGGTTCATAGGTTCTTGTTCTGCCCTTGCCCAGTCCTCCTCGTTCCTGATCTTGTCGTGCCATTTAATGTTTAAAATTATCCTCAAGCAGCAGTTCATGAATGTTGCATTATCTTGGTCATAACCCATGTCTCTGAACCATATAATAGGACAGTCTTTACGTCTGTATTGAAAAGCCTGGGTTTTGGTTAGTGTTTTGATGTTCTTAGATCGCACCATAGTTTGTTAAATTGGATAAATCCAGACATGCAACCTTTGTAATTCCACGCTGTCCGTGTTCCATTCCATCACGACAATGGTCAGAATTGCCTGCCCGTTACAACTTCCACCTGCTGGGTTGGAATAAGACTAAAATCCGGGAATTCGAGAGATTGTGTGTTTCATGCAAGAGCAATATATTAAAACCGCACAACAAAAACTCCAATAAGGATGCCCCTTGTTTATCGCTCCTGCAGTTTCAATAACTAACGTGTATGCATTTAAGCTCTTATTCTCTCAGATTCAGTCCTATTCTTTGACTGTTGTTCACTCATCTGTCTTATCTCTTCGTTGTTCTTGAATTCGTTCCACTTTATATTGACCAGTTTTCGTGGGCATTTGTTTTCAAAACATACTAATTTATTGTCTATTTCTTTAGTTGTTTTCCAGCTTTCGCATGGACATGTGAGAATGGATATTACATTTGAATTGTATAATCTTAACTTCGTTTTTGTGCTTATAACTTTTGAGTGCCATATGTTCTCAAGATTCTCGAAGGTCAATCCTGCTTCTAACTTTCCTTCTGATGTCACCATCCTTGTCTATGTAGCTGCTGAGGTATGAACATTGGTTGACTTCTTCAACAGCTGTTCTTTCTACATATAGTTTTTCTTTTTTTTTTTTTTTTTGTTTCTAACCAATCATGCTACTGTTTAATGTCAGGGGATAGCGCGAACGCAGTCCCCCCTACGAAAAAATTACGCACTCGAGTCACCCGCATTTGGGGTGATCGCAGGGGTCAACCCACCCGGAGTGCAATGGGAGGGCCTCGCCCTGGAAGAACCACCTTTTTTTTTTAAAATGAAGTTTATTTGTCTGATAGTTCCAAATCGTGTGCAAATGACGTGAGGTGAGGATGATTGCCCGTGAAGTGAAATAATGAAATGGTGGGCTTTAACAAAACATGAGATGATAGTGATTTGGATGATAGGTACACCTGAGTGCATAGTTATATACAAACAGGCTTATATAATAACCAATGTTTTGAAACTAAAACTGCGTCGTTGTCAAAACACACATGTACACACAAAGACCAAAAAGGACTTCAATATTCCACATAGGTGTTAAAAACTAGCAGAAAGCCGTAACAATTTGTTTTGGAAGATAGACAGAAAAATTTCTGGCGTAAAAACTTTGTTATCAAACATGGCCTTATTCCTACATGACCAGATAAGAGATCTAAATTCTGCTAGGAGAATGATGGACTGTTCATGGCTGTCTGCTACTGTTCGAGGGATGGTGTTCAACATGATTGCTCTATACATGTCTACTGTCTGTGTTGTTCTTGTTGTTATCTCGTGAGTCAACAGTTTAAAAGCTAAAGAAACAGTTTTGCATTCAAAGAAGATGTGCTCTTCTGTTTCCTGTGTTTTAGTTCTACATAATCTACATCTGATCAGTCTATTGGATCTGCGGGCGACTCCTTGTGTGGTCGGTGTTATGCTGAACAAGTCTGTATGTTATTTCTCGTGCATTTGGTGTGATTCCTTTCTTGTGTAGGTTTTGAAATGATCGTGTGTAGTCAGTGATGAAGTATTTGTATCCTCTCTTTATTCTGTCCTGTAATGGTGGCTCCTGTTTCCTGACCAGATATTTGTATATGTCTGATGTTTTCATGTGTATTAAATGTTCATGTCCAGTTACACTTTGGAGTCATTGTCTGTAGAAGAGCGGTATAGTGCCAAAGTGATGGGGATGTGCATTGTTTAATTTACACAGTTTGATTAGCCTTAGCCCTACGTAGTAGTGGGCTAGTGTGTGTTTGTGTGGCTGTTGGATGATTTGTCCCACATATTTAATTCTGAGTGCCTGGATCTTTGTTGATATGTCTTGTAGGGAGATGCCTCCTCTGTTCTTATCTTGCATCAAGGTTTTCCTTTGGATGCTGTGTACTGTGTGTCGGAAAATAAAGTCGCTAATCATGGAATTGACTTCCTTAAGTGACTGTCTAGGCAAGGGAAAGATATTTACGGTGTATATGAGCTGTGGTATGACGCAGGTGTTGACTGCGACACTTCTGCCGAATATGGTGGTAGTTTTATATTTGTATATTACCAGTCGGTTTTTTATTTTTCCAATGATATTTTGCCATCTTGAGTTGGTGTTATTGGAAGGCGTAGCTGTAAATAAGATTTGTCCACTAGAACGTGAGTCATTTACAATCAACATAGTATTGGTATTACATCAATCAAAAATCTCCTTATGTTGAATTCAGAGCATATACGGTTCTTTAGGCCAGCAATAGAGCCAGGCTTCATCCAGTATCCAGCACCTTCAAAAAAATAGACAAAGCCCAGTATAAGTAGAGAAGACTGTTATTTAACAGGTTTGTGGTTCTCAGTATGATGTCCCTGCATTTTAGGCAAATACGAAATGCTTTCTTGATAAACACTGCATTTAACCACGTGCAAATCCTGAATATTTACACGTGAGTGCCTCCGTGGAGGAGCGACATATAAGAGACAGCTCACGCAAATCACTTCGATGTTAAAAGCGCAGCGGCAACTGTATTTTATTAGAAGAAGCTAGGTTTACTGTGTGCATGAAACGCGGCAATCCTTCTATATGTTGTATTATTTTTATCTCATTCTTCAATTATATTTTTTGGACTGTACTTTTTTAAAGAGCTCTTGGAGTGAATAAATTCATTTTCTTGTGACTTTCTAAGTGATGTTTTTATTTTCGTGCTCCTGTTACCGTGGTATCTATTTACGTTTCCAAAAAAAACCGTTGCTACATAACATCTATACATAACATTTATATCTAATTATTACACTTGTTATTATTATTGTTCTGCAGTAAAAGTAATTCACAAATCTGTTTGTGTGAATATAAACATAAAATACGCTACGACCTGTCGTACCATTGACTAAAAGAAGTAACGATGCAGGTCAGTTGTGATCCATCATCATCATCATCATCATCATCATCATCATCATCATCATCATCACTAAAGCTCCAGGAAACAACACCCCTTCCTGATCCGACTCGGTCTGACAGCGTCCGGTATAAGCGATGAAGCATTTTTAATGTTCATGTGGGTTATCTTTGGCGTACTGTGGCATATTTGGTATTCTTACAAATGTTATCAACATCGCCTGCTTTATCACGCAAGATTTCAAAGAGTATGTCAGTATTAGTTTATGTGGTAAGAAAGTGTTGAGATATGTTAAATTTTCTGTTTCATGCCTGTAATACGGTTATCCTTCAACATTGTATATTTAAAAAAAAACATTTTGTGGCGTCGTATTATGACTTTTTAACACAAGGCTTTTTATGGTGTTCAGATTGTCAAATGTTCTTTTTATAATGCACATTCCTCTTAATTTAACTGTTTGGGATAAAGAATATATTAAAATTTTATTCTTTCGTGTCTGCACCCTCTCAATATTTTCTACTCCATTCAACAGCCATATTAGTTTTCACCATCTTCATATGTCCCGTCGTCATTTTGTCCATTAATGGTAACTAGTGATAACTAAATTAGCCCTCATTCGTATTCCACTCAGCCACATGTCTGACCTGTGTGTCAGAGTTAGCCCTAGAAAAGAAAATCTAGCTGATTAATGTTTCTACAGTAAATGTACACACAGAAACCCCTAACTTCTCAGCCATACTTGAATAAATCATCTTGCTAGAGAATAGCATGATGCCTTACATGATAAAGCAACATTCATTAATTCCACGTAGATATTTTGACGCAAACACTTTTTCAATCCACGAAAATCACAACAGGAGTTATTGCAGAAAACAAGACTATCTTTTAAGGCGAAATAAATCCATATTACAAGAACTTAATATTGAAGAAGGTTGGCTAGTAAAAAGAAGATCAAACAGAGAAAACTTATGCATATTGGACACATTAAACGTCATGGTAATTTACAGAAGACAGTCTTGGAAGGGTACATAATGGGAAAAAGAAAGAGAGGAAGACCAAGGCGAAGATGGCTGCAAGACATCGTTGATAATCTGGAAATGGATGCATCAGCAGCAGGGCATCTTGCTTGCATCCGAGATACCCACAGGAGAGCTGTTAGGGAGGCAAAGTTCCGCAAGAGACATGCAAATGAATGAATGTGTGAACTTTTCCATCATCATCATCATCATCATCATCATCAGGTGCCGTGCCGATTGGTGTTGGTAGTTATGCTTCTCCAGAGTACCCGATCCTTCATGCAGGTCATTACACCATTTGGTGATCTCCTCTCACATTACCTATTCAGACTGCCCAGTATCATTTCTCTCAGTCTTCCTCTGACTCTTCTTCCTTCTATTTTTCCTGTTGTTATAATATTTTCAGTGTTCCCTCTTCTCACTGCATGTTCTATGAAAGTACATTGTCTCTCTCTTATTTTTTCGAAAATATTTTTTTTTGTCTCTTCAGCTCTTCTCATACATTCTCCATTAATTATTTTTGCTGTGCCGGGAACTCACAACATTCTTCTAATAAACCACATTTTACTGCTTAAAATGATTTTTGTGCAGACCGACCTATTTTCCATGATTCTCTTCCTTTTAATAAGATAGGTTCAATATAGCATTGTAGGACTTGTTTTCTAACATTCATTGATACGGATGTGTTGCATAATATGTTTCTCATTCTCTGAAATGCAGTCTTTGCTTGGCATATTCTGTTCATAATTTCTGTTCTGCATTTCCCATCTGAAGTTATTACTGCTCCAAGGTATCTGAATTTCCGCACCTGCGTTAGAATAGTTTCGTTTAATTTCATACTGCATGTTGGTGGATTCTGTTTCTTAGATATAACCATAGTTTCTGTCTGTTTTATGCTTAAATTAGGGCATTTATGTTCACTTTTTTAGCAACTTTATTCAAGAGATGTTGCAGGTCTTGTTGGTTCTCAGCTATCAGTATTGTGTCGTCAGCATACCGAAGGTTGTTAATATTGTATCCTCCAATTTTTATACTAGGTTTTGTGATGATCATTCTTAGAATATTCTCGCTGTTCAGAGAAAGAAAGGTTTGGAGATAGTACACATCTCTGTCTCACGCCTTGTTTAACAGGTTAATATTTTCCAGTTTTATTTTCAACTCGATTTGCTGCTTCTTGCTGCCAGTATAGATGTTTTACAATCATCGGGTCTTTGCTGTCTATAATGATGTCTTCAAACATTTTAATAACTTCATTATGTTTCGCCGTGTGAAATGCCTTGGTATAATCAATGAAGCATAAGTAGAGATGTGCATATACATCTAAAGGTATTTCTGTTAGTGTTCGCACAGCATAAATGGCATTGTGTGTAGCCTTTCTTCAACAAATCCAAACTGTTCATCTGCTCATTATTCATGGCACTTGCCACATCACAAAAACTTGTTAGGGAACCTTGTTGGGTGATTTTGGTCAAAGAGCGATGTGACAGTTTTTGTTTAATCTCGTAGGAGAGAAATCAGAGAAATGACGATTATGGTAAAACAGGTTCTAAGAACGAAGTAGATAGAGATATATGGTACATTGCATTTCCTTTATCTATAGATGTCCATCTTAATTTTTATCATTGTTTCTGTCCACATTCCTCATTTTTCATATCCTTTATAAAAAATGAACCATCCAGCCCTTATAGTTCATCACGAAAGAAGTCATGTGTTAAAGTCATAGCATGAATGGATAACAAGGAGACCAGCATGTCTCCAGTATTATCGCTGCGTAATGATAGAACTCGCTGACTATTAGTGATAGTTCTGTTTGTCGTCTGTTTTTCCAATATCAGCTTCTGATGTATGAACTGACATTTCATCTGCCATCAAAGAATTTCATCATCATCATCATCATCATCATCATCGTCGTCGTCGTCGTCGTCGTCGTCATCATCATCATCAATGATTAAAATGACTTTTTGTTTGACGTGAACAAACAGCGTTTGTTCATATGGCTGTAGTCAACTTCGATATGTTCAAGCACCGAGTTTAGATGTTCAGCCTGGAAACTGCCACATCTGTAATATTTTTTATGAGTGTCACTTTACCGTCTTCTTCAGTCATGTCATCATCTGGAAAGATCCTGGAAAGTCAAGGGAGACTGCAATACATTCCGGCGACAGTTTAAATTGCTGCTGCATGTGTTTCTGAACTAAAGATAATATTCTCATCAGTTTTCATTTTTGGCGTAAAGTTTATCATTAAAAAAACTCTTCTTGTAAATAAAATTACGTGTACATGAATTATTTCCATATTCATGTTTTTTTCTCTCCAGATTAAGATCTTAATTTCGCCAAAGAGGATGCTCTTCATTATTATCGGCGTGTATGTGGCTCTTATGGTTAGTATATCTCCTTTGTACGCTGTTAACGGACTTGATTTGAAATTTTCTCCACTAAGAAATAAAACCATTCTAGTTCGAGTATTCTCGAGCGATCGAGAAATCGTTGAGAGTGTTTTCTACATCATAAACAGTTTCAATATCTCTTTGACTGCCTTTGTCGTCATCGTCATATGCACCGCGATGCTGGTGATGAAACTGCGGAAAACAAATCAATGGAGAAAGGAATCTTCATCACACGGACAGATGGAGGGAGTTTCCAGCCGTAATAGGAAAGTGGCTAAGATGGTGGTGATGATTTCCACTTTGTTCATTGCTTGTTTTTGCCCCACTCCGTGTAGCAATGCTAGTAGTGGGTTTCGAGCCCGTATTTTCGTATGGTGGTAAACACTTCAAAATAGGAGCCGTGCTTGGTGCGACTGGTCTTGTTCTGGAGTCTGTAAACTCTTCTGTGAATGTTTTTATTTATTATCACATGAGCAGCAAATACAGAGTTATATCTCGAAATACGTTTAGAGTACAGAAATGAATAAAAGTTGATAATAGTAATTTATGACACGAGGGATTCCACGACTTAAGAAGTCGAAGGAGTTGAATAAGAAACATTCAGGCTTTGCCTAAGAAACCATGTCGAGTGATACAAGCCAGGAGTTCTTGTATTTTAAATATCTGAGCTGTACTTACGCCTTTTATTTTTGTGTGTATATGCGTGGCTTTATAATAACAAAGTGGTTTTTTTTTGGTTTTTTAATCGTTAGAAATGTAGCTTTCTATACAACAATTTTTTGTATAGCTTTATATACAATAATTATAGCTTTCTATACTAGTTTATTCGCTCAAATAACAACAGCTTTGAGTAGTTTTTATTTATCAAAGTCACCAGTTATCATCGTATCCATCCAGAGTATGCAAAATTGTGTAATTAACAGTTTAAGAGATATCGAAAACAACATGATTTCGTTTTAGAATATAATCTATATTTTTTTAACACCAAGCAGATATTTACATCGGAGTGTAGGTTCAAAGTACTAGAATCATATTCTATAATGTGGAAAACGAAAAACAAATGTAGGAAAATGAAAATAAAGTGAATGAAAGGAAATAGGATTCTATTCATTATTTAAAAAACGCAGCCATATACACACTAGAGCACAAAACACAAATGATTGTGACATAGACCACATACTTTACTGTGAACGACCTGGTCTAAAAACACAAATTACTTTTCATATTCTGTAAAAAGGAAACTAAAATGTCATTTCTGTTCTCTTATTCCTGGGTAAGTATCTCTCAGTTGTCATAGCAACAGCTGATGTGCCAGACATTCTGGTTAAAAGAAGGAACTATTCTGTAACCTTTTCCCATTTAGAAATTCGGGGTTAAGGTTTCGAGTGCAATGATATTGCTTATAAGATGAATTTAATTAATTATCAGCTAATATAATTTTGCCTGCTGCATTATAATGTCTACAGAATGGTGGGGTTTATCACTGAGGATCTTAGAGTATATATACATATATATGAGATATGAAGCGTCTTTCCAAAAGTTGTAATGCACCGTCATAAAATTGGACATATTAAGACAAATAAATATGTCTCTATATCGCCTCATTTATGCTACCTGAAAAGCTCATTAAAGAAACATATATTCTTTAAAATTAAACGGCAATGAGAATCCGAGGAAACCACAGGAAGACAGAAGGCGCACGAGAACAGTGACACAGCCTGTTTCTATGATCTGCTGCGCCAAACATGTATCGACAACAGCAGACGTGAGTGAAACCACTGACCGCTATCAGGTTTAACAAATTATACGATAAGACGACAAGTGTTAGTTTCAGTCTTTAGCTTATACTGCTGCCATTATTGCTTATAGTTATTACTGGACATTTGAGGGCTGTAGTGTGTCGAGAGCTCAACTCTCACAGTGAGGTCAGCTATTCATGTCCAGCCTGGGAACGCGCTAATATTTTGTTGCAGAAATAGATACCTGTCTCCTGATGCTGGGGAAGGGAGTGCGGCTAAGAGTGATGTTGACAACATGGCTCTCTCTATTGTGCAGAAAAAGTAAAGGAAGATTTGGGTAGTTACGCCATATTCACCAGCTTCTCCTACAACTGGATTCATTCTAGGCTGTTTTAACCGCTATACACGTTTTGACAAATAAAATCACTCATGGACGTTATATAACGTCCATAAAAGTGATGACGGAGTAATGGGTACCAGTGCTAAATGTTCAATATTCATTAATTAGTAAGGTCATGAGAGATCGTAACACTGTGCAGGTGCACGTAAGTGATATCCATCAGTTAAACATGGAGGGTTGACTGTAGCAGTGGTCCAACACGGAGGCTAGTGCTATGATACGTTTTTTGATCGAGAAGCAGGTGCCAGATGTAGGAATTCCTCAACAGCTGGTTGTAGTTTATGTAGACAGTGTGATTAGTCGACAGCGAGATGCATAATACTGTGCAGAAGAATTTTGAAACGGGGAAAGAAACAAATAATAACTTAGACAGGAGTGGCAGACCAAAAACAACAGGTGCGGCAGCGAACAAAATGCCCACTAAAATGCGACAATGGACACTGGAGAAAGAACGAGAGAATGTAAAAACGAGTTAGCGTTTGACTTCATTCACGTGAAAGCGTGTCTACACTAATTATGCAGTTGGGTTAGCATTCTTTTTGTTATTTCTACAACGACATCCCATTCGTGATCAAGATATCTGAAGTTTTGCAAACCTTAAGATTTTAAGCTAAAGCACATTGTTATATCGGGGAATCCGTCATTTAACACAATCAGTACGACATATTTCAAGATGTGTTCATATCATGGTATAATGTAGTATAACGTTTTACATCCTAGATCATACTGAGTAATGAAGAAATGTTAATCATAGTTTTGAAGTAAGGTACCGAACTGTATCCATTTATCATTGGTTTCCTTCGTTGACTACCACACACGTAAGATCAGGCTTGACGTAGAACAAATGTAGAACATACTACGGCAGCTCAAAGTTCCATAACTCCACTATTGTTACCAAGACTTAAAACAACACACCATGTTAAACGACCGGATACTATTCAATGATGAACAGAATGAGGATGAAAGTGTCAGATTTAAGGAGCCAAAGTACTCTGTCTCTTCGTTCCACAGACCAGTATACACTGCAGCGGGTCAGACATAACGTAAACATGCTATAACGTCTAAAGTGTAACAAGAAGAGAAACACAGTACCATTGCCTTTCTCCCCCAGAGCCAACTCAAGTCTGTACCAGATCAACGCCTATCTCTTTCTCATCATCCGTGGTTAAAATGATCATTAGTACTATTACTATTGCCTATAGTCAGTTCTGGATGTCCGAGTGGGGCAGTGTGTAGTGAACTCTCTCACAGTGATATGATACAATTTCAATTGAGAAATGTTTCTTTTCTCTCCTCCCGTCCAGCTTTAGTTCATTATTGTCACAAAAATGCCTTTCATTTCCAGAACTAAATCACGTCTCTCTCTCTCTTTCAAAAAAAAAATAACCGTATTTCATTCTGATATCCTGTGCCCCTGAGATACACGAGATACTTTGATTCTTTACCTCCTACAACCAATAACCCTCTCATCTTCAGAATTTAAGTGCAGCTGTGAAAATAAATTGCCACAGACACAGAATACTTTTCTTATAACTCATTTAAATGTTTATGACACTAACATAGTATCTAGGCTGAATCAAAATGCAATGAAACTAAATTGTATTAAACATATTAGGTTATTAGGAGGAAGTTGGGCACATGTTATATCGAAATATATAATCGTAGAACTAAAGTAATATAAGGTAAACAATGTCATCATCATCATCATCAGGTGCCGTACCGACTGCTGTTGACCTTATTCTCCTCCAGATTACCCGATCCTTCATGCATGCCACCTGGCTCTTCTTCCCTCTATTGTTCCTGTAGGTACAATATTTCAATGCCCCCTCTTCTCATTACATGTCCCATGAAAGTACATTGTCTCCCTCTCTTATTTTTTACAAGATATTTGGTCTCTCCAGCTCTACTCATACATTCTTCATTAATTTTTTTTTTCTGTCCAGGGAATTCGCAACAGTCTTCTAATAAACCACATTTCTACTGCTTCCAGTGTTTGTGCAGGCCTGCCTATTGTCTATGCTTCACATATATTTCTTTTTTTTACATTCTTTTTAAGGAAATAAACACTTGAAGAAACAGTAATCTAACAGAAAGTAGTTTACAATACTTGAAGAACTAAATATAAAAAAATGAGAACACTGAAAATCTTCATCTTCATTTGCTTCATTACTAACTAAAAGACGATTGATATAAGCCAAGCCACGAACATTTATCACACATTCAACTGCATGTTTCTGTTCTCCATCGTTTTTTATTTAGTCAGTTATGTAAATTATGTATGCTGCAAGTTCAATAACTAAAATTAATAACACCTTTATTACCTTGTCATCATGTGGCAGAGCTAGAGGAAAGAGGATGCCTCCTGTCATGGCCGAGGTATTATTTTGCACATAGTGCCATATCATCTTTGTACGACACTAAATACCGAAATATGATATGAACGTATAGTACCTGGTATTATTAGTGTGCACTCAAATTACGCGCTGAACAGTTTTGTATAAAGATTAGTAATACATTTTGAATTCAAGGAGAATAAAGAAAAAAACTTCGAGGTAAAACATGAACATCTGTTTCATCGATCATGCTGCTGAACTAACATGCCACAATTTTCAAGATTTTCAGATGTGACCATAGCAATATTCTGTATATTATTCAATAATTGAAGTTATATATATATATATATATATATATATATATATATATATATACACACTCACAGAAATATGTACTAAGAGTTATGACTTATCATATATAAGCGGAACTCTTCGGATGTTCCTTCTTTCTATTATCCCTTAGCCGGCTCAGTCATTCAGTAGCTTGTAGCAAATCAAAACTTGTTAGTTTTATAGTTTATAATTTCCATGTAGGTTGTGCTTATTTATTCATCGGTCCTACAGACACCTGAGGATTTTGTTTAGTACACACTAGAAAATCCACCTGTTCTGTCAAATACAGATCGAAGTCAATACAAGAAAACACTGAAATGAACTCTGACAGGAGCTGATATACTCATAATCTGGCCGAGAGAGAGAGAGAGAGCCTGTTCTCCTGTTCAAAGTCTTACATACGAGTATGTTTAACAGCATTTCGCTCTGTTATCATCTTCTAACCTCCTTGTCATAGGTTGACACTTGCCAGTTTTCAAGATTCTAAACATGATCTCCCGTAGAGTGACAGCGTAGCTT
Organism: Achatina immaculata; assembly: GCA_009760885.1. Classification (NCBI taxonomy): domain Eukaryota; kingdom Metazoa; phylum Mollusca; class Gastropoda; order Stylommatophora; family Achatinidae; genus Lissachatina; species Lissachatina immaculata. The sequence continues at coordinate 57,100,560 of CM019702.1, forward strand.
ATCACAACGCCTTTGAACAATTAGATACCTACTTTAGAGCAAGCTATCTAGCCTAAGTCAAATATCAGATATTATAGGCATTATTAACGTTTAATGGTCTTTGATAAAAACGCTTAATAAAGTTTCTTTAGCCTATAGCAAAATCTGATAGTCAGAAGACTAGCTTCATAGCTACGCATTATCCAGAGTATTAAGACTATTCGCTACATAATTAAACAAAGTAATTATACTCCTAGTATTCATTACTTTGTTATTTTTTTCAGGTAACTTTCTAATAATCTGATATGAAAGAGAACACTAATTTCTCATCTATTCTCAACGTTGCTCTTGTGGACAATGAAACAGCACAAATATGTCTCTATGTTATCTATGGTGTGCTATGTCAGGCAATTGCATTTTTTGGAGTAGTGACAAATATTATGAACATCATTTGCTTTGTAAAGCAAGGCTTCAAGGATTGTGTTAATGTCAGTCTGATGGGTGAGTAATGAAATGACCAACGACCTGGACATTTATCACTAAATACTTCAAGATCTGTTTGTTTTAGTTCTTTCTTTCATTCAATAAATCCATTTGTTAGAATCGTATTTTGAAGAAAAAAAAACAAAGAAAGACCGCACAGACAAGCGTAATTGTAATAAAGTGGCTCTCAGCAGGTCTTCCCTCTTAAATTGCAAATTGTACTAAGGGTAAGGAAAAATTTTCGTTAAGATCAAGACACTAAAGACCTAGAGCTGAAAACGTTCATGTTGTTCACCCCTAGGTTCATCAGATTCGGCGCATAGTTTCTTAAATTTCTTTAACCTATCGCAAAAAAAACAAAAAAAAAAAAACAGATATATAGTCATTGAAATAATGGTATGTTTCTGCTATCACTCCGAATCATTAGCAATTACCTCTTTTTCATGCACTTATTCAATTTGGAAAACAGGAATTAGTCAGCTCTCACACATGGTAAGCATTGTACTGCTTAAAGATACAAACTTTCCGCAGCTTCCTTCTAATCGGCACAGCAAATCAGAGAGCAATATTCTGTCTTAACTGTTTGGCGATTAGGAAGATAGTCAATCATTTTGTCTGTCTTAACTGTTTCGCGATTAGGAAGATAGTCAATTATTTTGTCTGTCTTAACTGTTTCGTGATTAGGAAGATAGTCAATTATTTTGTCTGTCTTAACTGTTTCGTGATTAGGAAGATAGTCAATTATTTTGTCTGTCTTAACTGTTTCGTGATTAGGAAGATAGTCAATTATTTTGTCTGTCTTAACTGTTTCGTGATTAGGAAGATAGTCAATTATTTTGTCTGTCTTAACTGTTTCGTGATTAGGAAGATAGTCAATTATTTTGTCTGTCTTAACTGTTTCGTGATTAGGAAGATAGTCAATTATTTTGTCTGTCTTAACTGTTTCGTGATTAGGAAGATAGTCAATTATTTTGTCTGTCTTAACTGTTTCGCGATTAGGAAGATAGTCAATTATTTTGTCTGTCTTAACTGTTTGGCGATTAGGAAGATAGTCAATTATTTTTCATATTCCCCCACCCCCAAGATGCCGCCCACGCGGGAGATGGAGATGAAGAAATTACAGAAGGATTAAATATCCCATTATATGAAGCAAGTCTTCAAGCGCTATCAAGACGTCTATTTGTCCCGTAAACACCGAAAAGTATATGAGGAAGGAGACAAGACAGGACAATACATAAATTGAAATGGCTTTAGACTATACCTTAAAAACAAAGATTATTGGGTTAATAATGTGTTAAGTTTCACGTTACAAAATCTATCAAACATGTCATTATTGTTTTGAATGAGAGAATTACTATCATGATATTTAATAGATACATTGGCAATCTGTCACATTAAAACAAAGAATGTTGAACTTACTTTGCAGAGCTAAGGTCAGACAAGCAAACACTATTATAAACAATTAAATTATGAAGAGTACTATCATTGTACTTCATGTGACGCGTTATGTTCGGACGGTGCATGCACTTCGTAGCGCCAGGACACCCATGACGAACTAAAGACGTAGCTATTGGAGCAAACGTGATTTAAAGCAGCATCGTCATCCATTCTAACATTCACAGTACTTAACCACGTTTATACCTGAGTATTAGAGTCCTTACATGAAGTTACGATTGTGGTGTATTTTTAAATCTTTATTTAATAGAAAAAGTGGATAACCAGACTAAGCCATATGCGTGCTTCATGTTATTGCTTGTATAGAATTATAACCTCACAAGTGCTCAAAAAGACCAAATACAATCATTAGATTCTTATTTGCGTCCGTTGAAATGATCTGTTTTAATTTTCACACAAAATAAAACAACATTAATTACTCCATTTTACTAACTACATTTATTAATGTGAATACTTTACTTTGTCCATATTTAGGCCTCACAATCTCTGATCTTTGCGGTGTCATTACTGTTGTATTCACAAATATCTCAGTAATGCCCGTAGTCAACACAGCAGATCTGCCTTTCGACGTAATAGGAGTATTTTACCTGCTAATTGCAATGCCACATTTTACATTCAACCGAATTTCTGCCTGGATCACAGCCATAATAACACTTGAGAGATGTCTGTGTATTATAGCGCCTTTACAGGTATCAGTCCGTCAATCATTTTCCTGTGCCGTGAGGAACTTTGCTTCCTTAACAGCTCTTCTGTAGGCCTGTCGGTTGCAAGCAAGATGCCCTGCTGCTGATGCATCCATTCGCAGATAATCAACGATGTCTTGCAGCCATTTTCGCCTTGGTCTTCCTCTCTTTCTTTTTCCCATTATGAACCCTTCCAGGACTATCTTCTCTAAATTTTCATGACGTTTAATAATACCAAGTTTTCTCTGTTTAATCTTTGTTACTACAATATTAAGTTTTTGAGGTATGAATCTATTTGTTATTTTTGTGTGCCCATGATATTTCAAGGACTCTTCTATAGGTTTTACATACATATTATTTGTATATTTGCGTATAGTTAAGAACTCTTATTTTTTTAAATACAAATTTACAGCTACGTTTCCGATAGGATGAATAGACAACCGGCCAAAAACCAATCACAGAATTCTTTGTTCAAATCACGGTCATCTTCATATTGCTTTTCCAATTTCTAACGTCTGTTCAGGTTATCTGTCTATTACTTGTTCGCACACACGTTACTCTATAACTTTTCTATGCAGTAGTTTCGTTTCCAATGTTCTAGATTTTTAACTTCTTGCAATAAACATCGGATAAAGAAATAAGCATTTAAAACAGACTTATTCGTAAGTGAGGTGCAAGTATTTTGCTTTCCGAATTTTACTTTAAGCAAACAAGAAGATATGAAGGACAGAAAGGGAAACACGTTTAGACTAATGTATAATTGCATAACGATAAAAAAAACATCATTTTGTAAAATGATATAATTGCTCACCGCTATTGCTTTGTTGTGTTTGAATCGTGTATACCTTTTCCTGCATGTAAGTGTATAGATAAAAAAGTGTTATGTGCCAGGAAATGTTCATATACCGTCCGTTAAGGCCTTATGGAAACGTATGGGTTCTAAAAGCAGTAAAGAGAGATTCGTTTGGACATTGCATTACGTCAGTGTTAGCGGAACATATCTCCACAATAAGTACCTTATGATTCTGGCAACAAACTATACTGTTTAAAAAAAAAACAGTTTAAAAAACCAGCACTACTGTAGTCGTAATGGACACCAAAATTCAAACTTGTATCAGTATTTTATTTTATGGAATTAATGTTTCAATTTTGACATGAAGAAACTCCAAGACTTAACAATGAAATGATGCTCATTAAATTTGGTTTGGACTTTTATTCCTTTCGACTGATGCCTCCGTTTCAGTAAGGTGTATGACCTCCTCTGGTCTATATTCGAGAACGACATCTCCTTGATATGGATCCGATTAGCAGTTGGATCTGTTGTTGTGGGATGGCTGCCCACTCTTCCCGCATTGCAAGAGACAACTGTCGAAGATTGGTTGTCGCCACGTCTCGTTGATGGACTTGCCTGTTGAGTTCATTTCATAAGTGTTCTATTGGGTTCGTGTCTGATGACATGGGTGGCCACGGTATGGTCTGGACGTTGTCATCAGCGAGGAACTGGTCGGTGAGTTGTGCCACATGAGGTCGAGCGTTATCCTGCTAAAAAATCGACCCTGGTGCAGCCACGAGTGGAAGGACTTGAGGACGAAGAATTTCACCGACGTATCGTTGGGTATTCAGGCGTCCTTCAGTTTGCACCAGGTCACTTTTTCCCATGAAGATGATCGTTCCCCCACACCAGTTCTTGGCGCAACGTTCATGGGCTCAGTGGTAAACTCTTCTCCGTCTATCGTGCCGCTGGAGCAGAAAGAATGATTCATCACTAAACCACACCCTTCTTCAATCATTCGGAACGGAACATTGAAGATGCTACTTCGCCAATGCAGTCGATTCTGGCGATGACGGTATTTAAGAACAGGGCCTATGTAGGGTCTTCATTTCCATCTTGACAAGAAATTGTACATTCTCTTTTTCAGTGGAGCTGCTGAGCAGAACACTCGTCATTTTCATATAATGAGAAATAAAACTTACAACAAGGCACGGTTGAAAGGTTTGCTTTCCTTAGAGAGAATCGTAAAGAATACATTGTGATATGTGACTGCGAAAAGAAAGTGCATGAAAGTCACCAATGATAGTATCTAGCTCTCTCTCTCTCTCTCTCTCTCTCTCTCTCTGAACCTTAAGTCCGCAATGCACATGGAGCTTCGTTAAGGTTTTTCTACAAATGCCTGTCATTTGCATTTTTTCCGTTCTTGCATTTTATTGCTCAACATCCTCTATGTTGTTCTTCTCCATTTCTCCTTTGGTCTATCTTTACTTCTGTTCCCATGTGGCGTTCATCTTAGTGCTGTTTTCGGTATTGAGACGTTAGGCATCCGGAGTATATGTCCCAATCATCACCATCGTCTTTCAATAATACGAGGGGAAGTCACTAAGTAGTTCGCAAATGCATTATACAAAAAAAAACAAAAAACTAAATGTGACAGTAATTTGAAACAAAATTTTTTTTTTACCTATATTATTCCCCTATTGCTCAAAGTAATCGCCATCAACATTTACACATCGTGTAATCAGAAATGCAATACCTATGGCGTAAAAATCGGGAGTCCGATTTCTGAAACATTTTTTTACTTCTGCTTCCACCTCTTCGTCACTCGAGAATCTTCTCCCGCCAAAGTGGTTTTTCATGGACCAAACAGGTGAAAATCACTTGGAGCTAAGTCAGGTCTATAGGGTGGATGTTCAAGAAATTCCTAACCCAACTGGCTAATTTTCTCTTGGGTTAACCGAGCCGTATGTGGTCGGGCATTGTCATGAAGATGAAGCACACCCCTAATCAGCAGACCAGAACGTTTTCTTCGAATTGCATCCCGTTGCATCGACAGAACTTCACAGTACGATACAGAATTCACACTGTCACCATACTTCTGGAACTTCTTTAACAACAATCCTTGATAATCCCAGAACATTGTCAGCATAACCTTCCGAAAATTCAATTGCTCATGCATTATTTTGTAGGCTAAGCAATGTGAACATCCGATTGCACTTGCTACACTGTCTATCGTTACTCGTCTATCAGCTCTGATAATCTCATTCACACGTTGCATTTGCTTCTGTTGCCATCTGAACAGGATGGCCAAGTCGGACTTTGTCAACAATTTCGGTGCGTCCCTGAGAAAATTGTTATAACCAGTTATAGACCACTTTACGTGATAAACACTTTTCAGCAAAAACTGTAATCATTTCTTTATGAATGTCCTCAACTGAATGTCCTTTAGTCCACAAATGTTGCACTACACTTCTCTGTTCTTCTTTGGTACACACTAACAGCTGGTTAGCCATTTTGTTATTGCTTTGCGCATGCACACGTAACTCCCTGCGCCCCCTAAATACAACTATTATAAAGCTGGATGATGGCACTATGTAAGGATATATGTAAATATTACCTGATAACTGCCACTGATAAAATATTTCAATTTGAGAGTTACTTATATACTTTTTAATTATTCTATAAATGTCACACATTATGGTAGGTCAACGGTTCTTAGCCTGTGGTCAATGGAAGGATGTTTGTGAGTCCATATACAGGGACTGTCTGCTGCTTCTTTTTCTTCTTATTCGACATTCAGAGTCATTAAAGCTCACTGCTACAGATAGCGTTCGCCTCTATTCCTCTCTATTCCTAATCTTCTCTCTCCAGTTGGTGACACCAATTTTCTTTTAATATCCTCTTATATGTTGCCTTTCCATCTCTATCTTGGTTTATACCCTGGTCTTGTTTCTCTTATCTTTTTGCATCATCTGCGCTTTGTTAGTGAATAATTTTTAACCCCGGGTTCTAAGCTCTATTGGAACTCTAAAATGGCCTATTGCAAAATGTTATGAGACAATAGTTTACACTATTTTACTCTCTTTCCTGTGGTTATGAAGCCACATTGTGTATTTATTTATTATTTTCCACTTAAGAATAGTGTAACGAGTTTCAAAGGACTGTTTCCTTGCACACGCAAATAACATTCTACTTAATGTAGGCTCAGGTTGATTTAGAGAAACATAGAAAATCTATAACCATAAAACAGTTTTAAAAATATATGATTAAGGCATCTCTTCTGCTCGTGTTCTCTAACCATCATTATGAGTAAGTTTACATTACATACGTCATTTATAATTACTTTCCTGTCTAACATTAGGCGATGCCTTTTGTCTCCTCAGATAAAAATGATTCTCACGTCGAAAAGAATGTTTGTCGTTATCGTTTGTATCTACATCATTCTCATATCCAGCGGAGCTCCGGTGTACGTTGTGAACAGACTGGATATGATCTTTTCTCCAACAAGAAACGGAACGATTCTTGGTCTTGTTTCAACTCCAAACAAAAAAAATGTCGAGAAGATTACTTTTGCATTAAACAACTTCGTCCTGCCATTTACAGCTTTTGCTGTCGTTATCGTCTGTACAATAGTTATTGCGATCAGCCTCCAAAGAAGAACAGAGTGGAGACAGAAATCAGCTGCCATCTCACAGAACGATGTGAACATCCGTAATAAAAGAGTTGCTAAAATGGTTGTAATGATCTCTACGCTGTTTATATCATGCTTCGTCCCTATTTCTGTTTTTTTCCTGGTTTTGTCCCTGGAGCCAAGTATTAATGTTTTTGGCGAGCAGGTGAATATAGGATATATAGCAGGTGGTGTAGGACTCTTCATAGAGTGTATAAATTCATCTGTGAATATTTTTATCTACTATAATATGAGTATAAAATACAGGAACACGTTTAATCAGGTTTTTGGCAGATTAAAATGTATAAACATGTCCAAATCCTAATATCAAGTACCACAATGCCAAATATACACAAGAAGAATGAGGAGTAAGCATCCCATTAACAGCGGATAAGCACCACAAAACATAAACATAAATTCTTTTTGAATAGAACAGAATTATTGTTTCTGCACTAATTATGCTTATCTTGTCTCATCTAATGTATTGTCAATCCCTTGTTTGAAACGCATTGGTGAACGTAATTTTAAGCTGTTACCATGTGGAAGAAATTATGTTATTTTCTGAAATGCATTTATCCCCAGTTCCATTGCAATGGCTACTAACAGACACATAATCTCAATGACAAGGCTATACTTGGAGTATTTGACAGTTACCGAAGCCAGGACAAAAGCGATTCCACAGTCACCAGTTTATAGTTATCACTACCTTTCAAAAATATTATTTTGACATTCAAAATGAAATCATATCAAAACTGGAAAGATGTTATAGTGTACCACTCTGTTCTTTAATAGTAATCATCACAGACCTACTGAAGCAGAGAAAGATATTACATTGCTGGTTCCTTTATAGCAAAGTATCCGCGGACATAGAAAGTATAAGCATGCATAAACCAGAAAAAATTAGGAACAGCTTTATTATTTAATGAGTACAAAGTTGTGACGTTTCGACGTTTACCTTCGTCAGACATTAACAAACATGACGAAGAATACGATAGAGGAGACAACGTATATGATTACATTAAACTAAGTTAATGAAATAATAAAAAAATAACAATAAAAATAAATGAATGAAAAATACAAAATACAACTTTAAAATTAAACGGCAGCGTGAATAAATGAGAGCACCGTGACTCCAATGCCATCATCGATATATCTTCTATAAAATTCTGGAAGTCTACCAGTGTAGGTTTCCCATAACTGAACTTCCAGAAAGCCCATTAATAAACAAGCATAACTGTGGCTCATTTTTATTCCTATGGCAACTCCACTGATTTGCTCAAAATATTCACCGCTGAACTCAAAAGAATTTAAGTTGAGTACTTGTGTGAGTCTTATTATGGCATCACTGTTAATGGTGGGATGAGGGCCTTTGTTAAGAAAATAACGCAGTGCTAAGAGTCCATCTTCATAGGGGATTGAGGTGTAGAGGGAACAAAAATCACAGAGGAAGAGGGGATTAGTGCGGAGAGGGCGTGATCGCTTCAAGACAGTTAAGGCGTGGCTAGTATCTTTCAAATAAGAGGGCATTTTGTGTGCTACCGGTTGGAAGATGCTGTTCAAAGAATCATGAATGTGTTCAGTAGGGCATGAACAAGCTGATACAATGGGACGTCCCAGGTTACCTGGTTTGTGGATTTTAAGAAGAGGATAGACGGTGGGTGTGCCTAAACAACTGTCATTGTGATGTGAAGAGAGACAGCTTGAGGTAGAAGACTGTCATATGTAATTAAATCTTTTGTGGTAGCTTCCACTCTATTATTATTTGAAAGGGTAACATCGCTTTTGCGTGGGGCATTAGCTTGTGTACATTTGAATACTTATACACTATTTATCGTATGTTACTAAGTTATTTACACTGCGACAAACGTTTTGTACGTTTTACATCTCACTTCGACACGCCATCTAATGAGAAAAAATATTAAAGCCCTCAAATCTTTTATCCGCCTTTTTTCCATCTACTCCCACCACACATCTCTGACACAGCCACTGAACTGGCTTTCACAATCTACAAGAAGACGACATTTGACTTTCACCTCCACTTTCTAAACAACGTACCTTTAATATTTCGTATTTTCTTGTTTTCGAGTCATTCCATTTTTTTCATTCTAATCATCAGCATCTTTTGTGACGTTAAACTTGGTAGTTCTTGGAAACTCTAAACTGGCGATTCTGTTTTAGTCAAATGAATATTCATTGTATTGTGTTGGTTAGTTTTCATTTAATCGTGTGGCCAAGTACATCATTTGTTGTGTGGAATTGTTGAGAATCTGTGATGAATCGCTACTTCGAGTATAGTTCAGTAACATGGTAGTTGAATTCAGTGTTTGGAATAGTTAAACAGTCCTGTAAAGAGAATATATTAATAAGTAGTAGAAGTACAGTTGCTGTGCCCTGGCAAAAGTATGACAAAGGAAGGGACACAACAGCAGCGCTATATTCACACAGAAGTGATGCAGTGCAGGCACAATACTATATCAGTAGCTGGGTAGTGAGAATTCATCACACTTTTTTACATGATCATTGGCATTTCCACTGAATTTGGATGTTTTTTTCTTTTACAATCCACTTGGTGAGTCCACTGAAATGTTTATATTATTTGCAAAAATAACAACAATATCATCCATTGAAGATTTAAAAAGAAAGGTATGTAAGGAATTTAGTGATAAATAGATTTAGAAAATTTAGTACGACTAGGGAAATAATGTTCTACAGGGTATTTTATAAAGTCTCACTACACTTTTTATGGAAAAAAATAGAAAAAATGAAATAAATGACGTCATCACAAAATGTGTTCAAACAAGTCATTTAATTAGTTACAATAGTGACTGCAATGATACAACGCTGTTTTTGGTTAGCTGGAATGTGCCACTGAAATATTCATTATAACAGGTGTTGGAAATGTCTAAAACGGGCTTCAAGACATGACTGTACACGTCTCTTCATATTGTCAGGTCCTCAAGTGTTTGTACATTATTTTTGTAAACATTTCCTTTCAAGAAACCCCATAGACAACAATATAATGGATTTAGGTCTGGAGAACGAGCAGGCCAAATTCCACGAGATATGCGATTTGAGAAATTTCTTCCAAAAAACTGTGTGTTGCTCTAGCTGTGTGTGCAGTTGCACCATCTTGCTGGAACAACGCTTCTTCAATTTCACGTTTATTCAGCTTTTCTAAAAAGATTCCACAATGTCAGTACGGTACCGATCGGCATTTATACTGCTGTTGAAGAAAATTGATCCAATTAAAAGTTTTCTACTGACGGCACACCATACCCCAATTTTCGCATCGTGTAGCGGCGCTTCAGGAAATGCATTGGGATTAACACTGCTCCAAATACAATTATTTTGGCTATTAACGTATCCAGATAGATGAAATCACGCCTCATCAGAGAAGAATGTTAAATCGAAAATTGACTCTCTTCTTAGCTCAACATGCTTGATACCACGTGAAGTAGTTGACTCTGGATTGATTGTCACGCTCTTTTAGTTCAGACACACCAGAAATCCTGTATGGATGAAAATGTAACCGATGTTTAAGAATTTCGTGCACTGTGCTCAGTGATACATTCACTTTTTGCGACATTTTCCTTAAGGTCTTGTATGGACTTTTCAGGATTCTGTCTTGGAAAAAGAGGAAGACCGAAATGAAGATGGCTGCAAGACATCGTTGACGATCTGGAAATGGATGCAGCAGCAGCAGGTCATCTTGCTCACAACCGAGAGGCCTACAGGAGTGCTGTTTGGGAGGCAAAGTTCCACAAGGGACATGCAAAGGAATGAATGTCTTGGATATCTTGGCATTTTTCATCAGACACAGCAGGTCTACAGATTGCGGAGCATCTTCCACAGTTCCCGTATCACGAAACTTATTCAACTAATTTCTAACCGTAGCGCGATGAGGAGGTTGTTTATAACGAAATTTTTGCTATAAAACTTTGAACAACTATCCGTCTGTATCGACCGCCATTTCGAAACACTTGTTCAATCAAAAAAAAGTATTTCTTCCGTTGATAACACCATTCTATTTTGAGTGCAAAAAATTAATCCAGCAGATGGCAACCACTCACTGCATTTTTCTACAAGATTGTGTGCAGCACATTTTTATGACGTCATTTTCTTCATTTTTATATAGAACGTGTATTGAGACGTAAAAAAAAAAAAACACTCTGTATATGAAGATGACAAGTGAGAAATAGATGGAACTAATGAGAGATATTTATGCTTGAATTATAGACTTGATAAAGACGTTGACGCAATAAGATATGAAAAACGATTTGAGCACTTACTTGGAACTCTAATTTTATTATCGCGTATGTATATATGTGAACCTTAAGTGCTGAAGGCACATGGGGCAGCCGTAATGGTTTTCCTCACACTCCTGTCCTTTTTTTCCCTTTTTTCCCCTCTTGCCCAGTTCATCACTCTATTTCTCAACATTCTCTGTTTTTCTTCTCTGTATCTCCTTAGTCTTAATTTTGGCGACCTGCTGTGTTCTCTCCACGATCTCACAAGTACAATCGCATCTCCTGATGCAGATGTTGCTGCCAGGATACGTATCTACAGATACATATTAAACCACATATAATCAACATTCATTTGCATGTCCTTTGCGGAACTTTGCTTCCCAAACAGCGCTCCTGTAGGCCTCTCGGTTGTGAGCAAGATGGCCTTCTGCTGCTGCGTCCATTTGCAGATAGTCAACGATTTCTTGCAGGCATCTTCGTTTTGGTCTTCCTCTTTTTCTTTTTCCCATTATGTATCCTTCCAATATGGTCTTCTCTAAATTATCATGACGTTTAATGTGTCCAAAATATTTAAGTTTTCTCTCTTTAATCCTCTTTACTGGCCAGCCTTCTTCAATATTAAGCTCTTGTAGTATATATATTATAATATATATATATATATATATATATATATCTTGTAGTATATCTATTATTTTTGTAGTATATATATTGTAGTATATATATTGAAGAAGGCTGGCTAGTAAAGAGGATTAAAGAGAGAAAACTTAAATATTTTGGACACATTAAACGTCATGATAATTTAGAGAAGACCGTATTGGAAGGATACATAATGGGAAAAAGAAAAAGAGGAAGACCGAAACGAAGATGGCTGCAAGACATCGTTGATGATCTGGAAATGGATGCAGCAGCAGCAGGCCATCTTGCTCACAACCGAGAGGCCTACAGGAGTGCTGTTTGGGAGGCAAAGTTCCGCAAGGGACATGCAAAGGAATGAATGAATGAATGAGTATATATATATATTTGTTCTTTTTTGTGTCCACGATATTTGGAGAACTCTTCTGTAGCATTTACATTCAAAAGCATTTATGTGTTTCTCAGCTGTTTTGTTAAGTGTCCATATCTCACAGGCATATGTTGTGATGGGAAAGATGCATGCCCTTAAAAATCTCATTTTTGTAGTTCTGTCTGCTCCTCTCCACAGATTATTTATTTGTTTTACTTTCTGAAGAACGATATATGTCCTCCTTCTAATTTCCCTCATTGTATCTCCATTATTAGTTAGCAGTGATCCAAGATATTCAAAACTCTCCACTTCTTCCAATTTTTCCTCACTGATATATATATTTCAGCTGCCTTGTTTGTTTTGTCAGTTGTCATCAATTTAGTTTTATTTGCATTAAGATAGATGTTCTGGTCTTCGCTGTTCTTACGGACTGATATAATTAGTTTTTCCATTACTTTTTGTGTTGTAGACAGCAACATTGTGTCATCAGCATATCTAATCTCTGGTATTTCATAACCTCCAATTGTAATGGCATCGTAATATTCTTTGTCTACATCTTCTCTAACATTCCTCATTATATTTTCAGTATACAAGTTAAATAAGTAAGGTGACAATATGCACCCCTGACGCTACCCCTTGTTTTATGTATATATTTTACATATAATATCCAGATGAAATATCAGCATCATGGCATCAACCGGAGCACATGTCCTACCCATAGTCAGCGTCTATTCTCAATAATTGCTGTCAGTGACCTCGTCTGAATTTATGCCAATAAGATGTTATTTCTTACGCTGTTCGGCCAAAATATTCTTATAATTCTTCACAGACATTTAGTCTGGAAATAATTCAGCTTGTTTTCTATAGTTTTGGTGATATTCCAGCATTCAATTCCATAGAGTAAGACACATGTTAAAATTAACTGGATATGAGAGCCAGAGACAGTCAAAGTTTTTTTATTCTCCTTAAATACCATCACCTGATGAACCAACAACATACTGGCAGAAGAAGACAGGTGTGACTCCATGTTCTAACTAAAATTATGAAGTGCAGTTTATGTAAGGGGGAAATCTCATTAAGACCTCATCCAGTGTCCGTATCTTATGGCACATATTCTACTTATAGAAATATTTCTGTACCCTTGTTATGCAGTCATGGTTCCATTCTTTGGTCTATTGAATGCTTAATATAATGAATTACTGCTGAAGCATGTGACATTCAGCACATATTACAAACATAACATGTGCAATATGAGCCAATAAGTCCGTCATCAAGCGATACATTATTTAACCACATACAGTAGGCGTCAACATTAACATTACAACTTGTAATGACAAAACCAACATAACGACAAAACAAACATTAATCAGTGATGTGGGTGATTAAAGATACATAATTCAACAACTAAAATAGCTCAGGCCCCATGCAGGAAACTATCTACTGTAGAGAGCGGAACAACAACACAACTCCTTCAGGTCATCAGAGGAAGTACCCCCCCCCCCCCTTCAGACAAGAGTTTCGGCTCTATTAAACTCCTGACACTCTAAGGGGGGGTGGGCCCCTCTGGGTCATGACTTCCAGAGGTCTTGTGAGTTGTTGCTTTTTTCGTCAAGATTAGTGATAAATAATTCAAAAAAATATAATAGCTCAGGCCCTAATATATGCATTAATGGAAATCATCTGGATAGCAATATCACAATGATGAACTTGTAAACTTAGCGGTTGCTTAAGTTACAACTCAGGATGCATTTGGGGTGGGATGTGACCAAAGCCCAGCTATTTCCGCGATTCCATGGCCTAATATACAACAAAACTGGGTGGACAGGTTCTAACTATCTTCTACGACCTACAACCCAGGTCACACATCCCCAAGATACTGTATGCAGGTTGGCATCATGTTACATATACCACAACATACACCTACATTCACTACACATAACCTAGTCAGTCATTAGATACATGAATGTTTTATTACTCAAACTACGTGGATCCTGGCAGTCACAGGTATATTACATATCACGGAACATCCAACACATTTCGTAAGATATTAACAGGTATGATATCAATATAAGGCAATTACTCTTAACGAACATAATTTCAGAACCAGATAACCGGGCCTTGGCTATCCTGGCCTCCCGCCACCCCCTATCCTTCACAATACACATTATACATCTCCAAGTGTGCCACCGCACTATGAATACTGCAGCCAATGCTGCGAATTTATACCACTATCTCTCCACGAACTAATCCATGTGCCTATGTACTCCTTGATCACGCAGGTACTGCTGCCCAGCACTCGCCTCCTCCCTACATGAAGTTCTACATGTGCTAACGCACTTATACTCACACAGCGACCTTTCTGTGCTCTCTCCACCTCTCCACGATCTCACCAGTGCTACTGAACCTCTTTATGCAGCTGTTGCTGCCAGGATACGTATCTAAAAATACTTATTGAAACACATGTAATATCCACATGAAATAACAGCATTATAGTATCACCACGTGCCATTCAATAGAACAATAATTATCGTGAATCACTGAGGTATTTTCCATATGATCGTGAATTCAACATGCACATTCTGCACGTTACACAGATATATGAACATACAATATGAGGATGGCTGGGGCGAAGTATTCCATATTAATCACACACAGGCGAAATTAACCTGCTGCGCCATATTCCTCTAGCTCAACCCCTTTCCTTCAGCTCTTTCCTCGATATATATATATATATATATATATATATATATACACACACAACACTGACAGTTCAACAAGTTAACACTTACTGCACACATTGCACCACAACTTACTTCATCATCACATCTAGATATCATCACAATTGCATCAAACATACACGAAAACTTAAATAGCATTAACATAAAACGTATACCGCATGAGGGGGAGGTGGGTACTGGTAGTGATCATAGTTTGAACGATCAGTCGTCCAAAGTCACATACATATAACAGAAACTTCACAACTACAGTACATATCCACAACGAAAAACGCACCCTCCATAAACCGGCTATCTCTCAGCGACGAATGAACAAGAAGGGTCAATCATACATCGTTAGCCCCGAAAACAACACCGTGGACGACTACGTTTCAGTCAAGGCCGTACACCTCGTCGATTCAAACAGCAAATTGTTCATACATGACTTAAGCGGAGGTTTATCAGCTACCACAAACAGATGATATTTAACAGTTTTACATTTCATCTCAAGGCACGAAAAGACGCTTTAAAGCTTTTAGTATTGCTTATAGTCAGTGGTGTAGCATTTTATGTAAGGTCAATGAGGTTAGTTGTTAAAAGCCCAACCAGAGACGGATTAGTCACATTCGTCTTTAGAAATGAATACCTGTATCCTGGAGGTGGGGAGACGTCAGGTGTGATGCTGACAACATGGCTCTCTTAGTGTGTATGAAGGAAAATAGTAACCACATATTTACTAGGTTCTGGTATTATCGGATTCATACTATGGTATTGGGACCACTAATATATATTTTGAAAAATACATATTAATATTTTTTTTTAAATCTTAAGAAATGTTTTAGAGCACAAACAAGGAATACACGTTTGTAAATGTAATTAATATCCGAGGGATTGCACGACTTAAGAAGTCGAAAGATTTGAATAGAAACATGCACGCTTTGCATAGGAAACCAGGAACAGATGAAGTGAAAAATATTGTATTTAAATACCTGAACTGCATTTTCCCTTTTTAATCTTTCTGTGTGTATGTGATTGTCTTTATAATGTGTTTTGTTCTTTTTAAAAAAATTTTTAATCTTTACTATTATAGCCCTACACTACACTCTCTAGTGCACAGAAAAGTAAAGTAAGAAATTGGTAGTCACATCATATCCACCAGCTTTCGGTACAACTGAATTCATGCTAGGTTTTTGAACAACTATATATGATTTTTTAAAGTGGGCTTATAAGGCATATCACGCCCATAAAAAATCGGATTACTTGGTACCAGTGCTAAATTGTCCATATTTCCATATTCATTAATTGGTAAAGTCATGAGAAATGGTAACACTGAGAACTAGCATGTAAGTTGTATCCGTCAGTTAAATATGTACAGCTGACTGAAAATTTATCTAAAGCTGGTGGTAAGTTTTTCAGACATTGTGATTAGTCGACAGCATTTTGCAAAATAGCGTGCTGAAGAATTTTGAACTGGGGAACGGACAAACAATAACGAAGAGCGGAGCGTCAGATCAAAGGCATCAGATCAAAGACATCAGATCAAAGACATCAGGCACGGAGAGAACAAAAAGTGACCTCACAATGCGACAGTGGACGTTGGATAGAGGACGAGAGAATGTAAAAAGGAACTAGAGCGTGGCTTAAGTCAGTGACGTGGAACCGTGTCTTGAATGACTATGCAACTAGGACTGTCATACTCTCTGTCATTTCTGCAACAACATTTAGTAGTGGGCATGATATATACATATATGTATATATGTACATATATATATGTATATATGTACATGTATATATATATGTATATATGTACATGTGTATATGTGTATATATATGTGTGTGTGTGTGAATATTTTTGAAAACGTGTCAAATAAAATATTCCGTCATTTAACACAGTTGTGCTGAAAACATATTTAAAGATGTGCTTATCATGTGGTACAATGTTGTATAACGATTTATATTCCTGATCACACTGAGTAATGAAGAATGTTAATTCATAGTTTTGTAGTAAGCACCGAACTGTGTACATTTTGCATTGTTTTACTTCGTTTACCAGCATACATATAACGTCTGGAGATTTTCGTAAAACAACAACTGCAGAATATACTGCTAGAGTTCAGAGTTCAATAATTCCACAATTGATACCACTTGATACCACGTTAAACGACTGAATACTGTTCACTTATTAACAGAAAGAAGATGAAAATGTCACACTGATGGCGCCCAAATATTCCTTGCACAGACCAGTATACAATACTGCGGATTAGACATACTATAAACATGCTATAACTTCAAAAATGGAAACAAAATAATTCTGCCCTTGTCGTCCAGAGCCAACCAAGTCTCTGCACTGAACTTTTTTTCTTTAACATCCTCAATTAAAACTAGTACTATTATTGTTGCCTATAAACAGTCATGGGCGTTAGAGTGGTGCAGTGTGTAGGGAAATCTCTCTCAGTGGAGTCGGTTATTTAAGTACAACAGAAGTTGTCCCAGTCACTCCTTTCTATAGAAATGGATGGCTGTCTCCTTTACCTGGCGAAAAAAAGTAGATCAGGGTGACGATGATAACATGGATATCTAATGTGCAGAATCGTTGAGGAAAATAATGGTACATCCACTAAATTCTTCTCCGACTGGATTCAGACCAGGGTGTTTCAACCTATGTGTGGTCTGTTAAAAAAGATTAATGAATATTTTTTTTAAAACTGTACACATTAACTTAAAACCACATTCCTATATCTGGGATTCTCTCACTAATCACATACAAAGCAGACTTAAAGATATGTTTGTCATAGTACGGATCCCATATTTCCTTTTCAAATTCAGATCTCTCTGTATGATGTGAAATGAAGAAAGTTATTTCATTGATGTGTAGTTAAGCAACAAACAAACCAGATAAAATCCTTCTTTTATTTCGTTGACTAGCATACACTTTCACCAATTTTTGTACATACATACAACAAGTCTTGTTTATATTCCGACAATTTCAGGTATGAGCAAAGACTGAAGTACCAACACTTTATTAGACGACAGGACACTGTTAACAAGATGATGATTATGAATCTGTGAATACAGGTAGACAATGACGGCAACAAACTACTCTGTCCACACGTTGAACAAATCAGTGTAATATGTAACATATTAACAGTTAACTAAAATTAGATATAATACATATTAAAAAGAATCAGAAATGATAAATGTTTCTTGACTCTACTAATGAATGAATGAATGATAATGTCCAACTTTAGTCCATTAATATCATAAAAAATGCATTTCATGGCCAGAACTAACTCAGTTCTCTCCCTAAAAACAAAATTAAGCTTCTTTCTTTCTATATCCTGTGTCCTTGAGGTACTCGAGACCAGTTCATCAGGTGCAAGATTCAAGCTCATGCAACAACTAGAAAACAAATCAGGGATGATCACTGAGCGTAGTATACTTCAGACGAGCAAGGGAAACAACCAAGAAAATGTATCATACTGTTAAGTAAATGTTAGTTGTTAATTCTATAAGTAATACTCAGTTTTATATTTTAAGCAGGACAGTCTCTATTAGAGATGATTAGAATAACATACAAAGTGCAGTAACGCCACTTTCTCTTTCCAAATACTAGTTTTGATTCTTTACCCCCTACCAATCAATAACCTCCTCATCTTCAGAATGTGGAATAAAAGTTAACTGCAATGTTTAAGACAAATTGCATCGACATAAAATATTTTCTTATAATGTTCTAAATCTCCATGTCACTAACATCTTATCGAGGTTTAATCAAAATAAAATAAAGCTAACATGTATTAAATTGCATTAAACGTATTATTCGATTAAGAGGAAGTTTGATATATGTTATATCGAAATATATAGTTTTAGGATTAAAGTACTATAAGGTAAAGAATGAATATTTATATATAACTCCACTTTTCCTTTACTGAAGTGCTCTTTGCACCCGAGTATCTTCTTCTTCTTCTTCTTCTTCGTTCGCACTGTCTGTCTATATCTGCAGTCCTGTCTCTTGGATAAATTTCACTGTTTTTTGTAATTCATGTATGGAACCATAGAGCTTATCTTCTTTAGTGGTTTCACTGGGCCAGTAATTATTTCTCAGTGTCTCGTAGTTGATGCAGTTCTGGAGGATATGTTCCACAGTTTGGGGCACCTGGGCACATGTACATAGATTAGTAGTACCAACCTTAAACTTTGTATACATATGACTTCGGAGTCGGCTGTGTCCTGTTCGGAGACGGAAGATGGTGACTTGTTCCTTTCTGTTTAGCATGTGATAGTCATCATGTGGTGGTGTTTGTGGCTTCCTGTAGGTTTTTATCATGCTTTTCTTCTGATTATAAGTGATTGGTATGTCTGGTTGCTCCATTTCAGTGCCCTCTTTGGCCAGGTGGTCAGCTTTCTCATTGCCTGGTATCCCACAGTGGGAGGGAATCCATTGCAAAGTGACTCCATGTTGTAAGCCAATTTTTGACAAGGCATCCTTAAGGTCTGGTAGTTTGTTGCACTGAAGAGCCTCCAGTACTGATCTTGCATCTGTGAGAATTACTACAGGACATGTATCAATTCTGGAGTCTGATAGTTTTTCAACTGCAGCAATAATTGCCCTAACTTCTGCATCAAAGTTGTTGCAGTATTTACCAGTGGGTATGGAAATCTTGTCAATGGTGTTGTTTGGATATTCAATATATGCTCCTGCCCCTCCATTCTTTATGGCATTATGTGCAGATCCATCTGTATACACACGTATCCAGGTGTCACATGGATATTTGTCATCTAGAACACTAAGTGTGGCTGTTGATCTTACAAGACTGCTCTGCATCTCACCATTCTGCACACCTTTCACTTCAGTCTGAATAGTTATCTGTGTATAATCTGCTTCTTTCCATGGTGTATGCTCTGGTACAGATGATAATGGAGCGACTACAGTTGGAAGGTCAGGTATCAGCTTACGCATACGCTTGGCCTGATGAATGAAGCTGCTTCTTTTAAGCCGTCCTAATGCCAAGTTATTGAATCTCTCCTTCAGGGGATGGCTTACAGAGCTAAGGAATTTTTCTCCCATGGTCATGACCTTTGTGTCTCTACGTTCCTTTAGCGCTTGAACACCAACTATTTTCTGCATTTCTACTATTGGTGTGGACCTCATGGCACCTGTGATAATCCGTAGTGACTGATTTTGAACCTTGTCTAGATTATGCAGCGTAGTGTTTGATGCTGTGCACCAAGATGTTGAGCCATATTCTAAATGTGGTAGAATACTTTGCTGATATACATTCTTGAGGATTCTTTCACTAGCTCCCCATGTGGTTCCACTCAATTTTCTTAATATGGCTAGTTTTCTTCTGGCTTTTGCTTCTGCACTGTTGATGTGTTGCTTCCAGGTCAGTTTTGAGTCAAGAGTCACTCCTAAGTAAGTGGGTTGGTTGTCCATCCTTAAGGGTATTTCATTTACAAAGATCTTACCTGCTTTCTGTTTAGATGAGAGGGTGAACAGAGTGGTACTTGATTTCTCTGTGTTGATACTTACACACCATTTGTTTGTCCATGATGTCAAGATGTCTGCTGCTCTTTGGAGTCTCTGTGTAGCAACTGTCGCATATTCATCTGTACACCACATGACCAGATCATCTGCATACAGTGCTGCTTTGATTCCATAGGGAAGTTCCTTGACCAGGTCATTAATGAATACAAGGAATAGTGTAGGCGAAAGGACTAATCCTTGTGGTACACCGTGTCGCAGAAGTACTTTCTGGCTGTTGTGTCCATCCATTACTACTCTAGCTCTTCTATTGTGTAAATAGGACTTTATCCAGTTGTACAGTCTTCCATTCACATTGCAGTTTCTTAGTTTCCACAGCAGACCTTTTTTCCATACTTTATCAAAGGCTTTCTTCAGGTCTATCCACGCTGCTAGTACAAGGTTTTTCTCTTGGAATGCATCCTCAATCTCTTGAGAGAGATAGGTCATTTGATCTTCTGTACTGTAGTACTGCCTAAATCCTGCTTGTTGTGGAACGAGAAGGTTTTCACTTTCTAGGTACCATTTTAGCCTCAGGTCAATGATGCGTTCCATCGTTTTGCATAGGCAGCTAGTGAGACTGATTGGCCTGTAGCTGGAGGTAGTATCACTGTTTTTCCCTGGTTTTAGCAGTGGTACCATGCTTGCTTCCTTCCATATTTGAGGTAACTTACCTGTGCTCCAGCACATATTGAAAATATCCAACAGCTTTCCCATTGCTGCCATTCCCAGGTTCTTGATCATTTCATTGGACACTCCATCTGGTCCTGGTGATTTCCTTGGTTTCAGTTTACTAACTGCTAGGTCTAACTCACTGCGTGTGATTGGTGCATCCATGACCTCCACTTTTCTGACTTGTTCCTCCTCTTTCTGTGGCTCGATGCGCACTGTACGCTCCTTCTCTGGATGGATATCAATGTTGCAGTCCTGTGCAAAAATGTGAGCAAAGTGATCTGCTACCTGCTTACCTGTAAGAGTTTTCCCATCCTCTATTAGTGTAACCTTTGTACTTCTTCCAGTACTCTCATCATTTAACTGTTTGATTAGTTTCCACAGTTTCCTTCCATCCTTTTCAAAGTTTAGGGACTCTGTTTTCTCTCTCCAACTTTCCCGTCTGGCTTGCAGCTTTGCTCTCTGAAATTTGGCCTTAGAATGTTGGTAATTATTGTGGTGTTCTTGGCATGGTCTATTTTCTGCTTGCTTTCGAGCTGCTTCCACGTCATCATGGAGTTTTCCCAGCTCACTAGACCAGTATGGTTTATAGTCCCTGCGAGCTCCTCTGGGAATGGTTTCACGAGCGGCCTGAAGGATACAAGCATTGAATTCCTTCACTATGCTGTTAATATCCTTACCTTCTATGGACAGCTGTCCCACCAGGGTACCTGTACGATGTCTGTACATTGTCCAGTTTGCTTTTTTATAGTTCCATCTGGGGAGAGGGTTACTGGTGTTAAGGAGTTCATTTTCTATTGTCAGGAAGACTGGTCGATGGTCGCTACCTCCAAGTTGTGTTCCACTTTCACGTGTAATGTTCCACTTCAGATCTGGAGAGTGGAATGCCAGATCTGGTGTTGATTTTGTATGCCACGCCCTTGAGTAAAATGTTGGGGCATCCATTGGCTGGTTGATCAGGAGAAGTCCATTATCATCCTGCCAGCTCTCAACTTCCTCTCCTCTCTTGTCTATGTAGTCATAGCCCCAGCTCTGGGAATGACTGTTAAAATCACCACAGACCATCAGTCTCTCTTTGTGTGGGATTGTTCCTAAAGCAAGTGGGCGGTCATTAGGACAGTAATAGTTAAGGAGGTGGAAATCTGTATTACTACTTTTTAGATGGATCATCTGGTATTCGGCTCCTTCCATGTACACTCCCACCTGACATGCGCTGATGTTATTCTTAACAAGTGTGAGTACTCCTCCTTTTCTTCTGTCCTGTCGGTCTGATCTAAAACACTGGTAGCCTCTGATTTTAAAGGCGGCATCTTTGGTTAGGTGTGTCTCCTGTATGCAGCATATACTTACCTGCTCTGCAAAAAGTATGTTCTCTAGTTCCACCTTTTTTGCTATAGCCATCTCTAACACTGCTGACACCCTCAGCATTCCACTGCATTATTTTAAGTTCTTGCTTTTTGGCTATTTTCTTCTGTTGTATTTTTTGGCCAGTAGCTCTACTCTCATGTCTCCTGACTCCACAAGACGAACTGAGAGGACCTCCAGTAGCATTGGGTGGACCCTTTCGAGGCAGGGGGCCCGGCACTGCACCTGCCTGGTTAGTCTTCACAGGGCGAGCACTATGTTTGAAAACTGCAGATAGAGACATTTCATTAGCGATAATGCGTGTTACCCTGATTTTTGCGATGCGCCTTTTGGCTGGGTAACTCCCACTTCAGCACCTTTCCTTGCTAGGGCAGACTGTGGTCTTGCTCGGACTGCCATGAAGACAGTGTGGCTGGCCTGGCCAAAACTTTGCTTTCCAGCCCCTGGTGGCTGTACTTAAGCCCCTTCTCCATGTCAGATGGTTTGAGACAGTTCCACAAAGACACTCTGACTTTGAGATGAGGAATCTGATGAGTGCTTCAACGATATCCATTCCCCGCCACCCATAGTCTACTGGCTCTGTTTTGTTTACATCATTCTGATAGCCATTGTTGTAAAGACCCATAGGCTTGTCACGTCCTGGATTCATTGGTCTCACACCAGATTTCCCTCATCCCCGCCAGAGATCTCCATGTCCCCATCTGTCCACCAACCTGACATTACATTTTGCAAAAATAACAATTACAATTAGTGTTGATTGCTACAAGTTTCTGGGCTACAGAGGTAGGTCAGAGTTTTTAAGCAAACAGATCTATGTTCCCTGTCTCACAAACACTATGTTAAGATAAGTGTGCTCTTAACACAGTTGTTCCCAGGGGAAGCACCCGAGTATAATAAAGTACATTTTCTAGGTTTTTCTTAAAGAGAACAGCAACTAAATAAGCAATACATTTTCTGCGATACTTGTGGAAATAAATATAAAGGTACACTACTTAAAATCATGCCCTGACTAACAAAATAGTAATGCAAGTCATGTCAAATCATTTGCTCTCAAAATGTACATTTATCCTAAATTCAACTGAATAGTTCTGACCTCCATCGGTTTCTTTTTATTTAGTCAATTAAGCAATTTTATAATCGATCTATAATGCTGCAAATAACATAACTAAAGTTGATACCATTGTTATCACCGTGTCATCATGTGGCAGAACTAGGAGAAAGAAAACGTCGTCTTTCCTGGGTATTTCCTAGGTATTATTGTGTAAATAGTCTCATTTTATCCACATAAGACACTAAACAGGATATAAATATATAGTATTATTAGTGTTTTCTCAAATTTCGCGCTGAAGAGTTTTGTATAAAGATTGGTAATATATTTTGAGCTCAAAGATAATAAAGAAAAAACTTCAAGGTAAAAACATGAATAATGAATATCTGTTTTATCGAACATGCAAGTTACCAAATGTCAGAACTTTCAAGATTTTTCGAAGTGACCACAGCAATATTATGTATATTTTTAATATATATATATGCGAACAACCGTTTTACTAAGAGTTATGACTATTATTTATTTACAGTGTACGACATATCCTTCCTTCTATTATTTATCTTGTTCAAACATTGTTATTGTAAATCAGTTACAGTTTATGTTCAGCCGGCTCACACATTCAGCAGCGTGTAGCAAATAGAAACTTGTAAGTTCATACTTTATAATTTATCGTTTCCTTGTAAGTTGTGTTTTTTTTTCTCTGAGTAAAAAAAAAAGTAAAGGTAATCCTGTCATGCCTTAGAAGCACATAGGGATATGGTGTTAGTGCCTATATTTTCCTTGACCTGTCAGCACACTAGTGGGTAATATAGTCATTATCATGCCTGGCTGCCTTTTCCTTCCCCAACTCCAGAAGAAGTCCGGTACCCATTTATACAGCTAGGTGACTGGGGTGCCGCCGGCAGGATTCGAACCCCTGTCCTTCGCCATGAGAGACCAGTGCACTAACCACTTTGCCACTCAGACATTTCTCTGAGTACTACAGACGATTGACGATTTTGTTTAATAAACATTAGAAGATCCACATGTTCTGTCAAATACAGATTGAAAACAAACCAATCATACATTGAAATGAAGTCTGAAAGAATATGATATGTGAAAGAAGATACTGATAATCTGGCCAAAAGAAATTCCTGTTAACTCATGTTGAAAGTCTAACATATGTTTTACATTTCACTCCGTTCTCATCTTCTCACCTCCATGCCATACGTTCCTACTTGTAATTCTCACGATTCTGAGCATAATCTCAACCTAACTCAGTTGATCAAAACGGTTTTCAACAATGAGATGTCTACATTAGAACATGTTGCCTAGCCTAGGGAAATGTCAGATAGTTGCGGTAGGTATTATTAAGGTTTGTTGGCCTTTGGTCAAAAAAGTTATTAAAACTTCTTTTGCCTACATCAAAATCTGACTGCCAGAAAACCTAGCTTTACGGCTACGCGTTATCCTATGTATTACGACTATTCGCTAAATAATTAAACAAAGTGACTATAATCCTAGTATTTATTACTTTGCTATTTTTTTTCAGGTAACTTTCTAATAATCTGATATGCAAGAGAACAGTAATTTCTCATCTATTCTCGACGCTGCTCTTGTGGACAATGATACAGGACAAATATGTCGCTATGTTATCTACAGTGTGCTATGTCAGGCAATTGCACTTTTTGGAATAGTGACAAATATTATCAACATCGTTTGCTTTGTGAAACAAGGCTTCAAAGATTCTGTTAATGTTAGTCTAATGGGTGAGTGTAAATGACCAACGACCTCGACATTTATCACTAAATACTTCAAGATCTGATTCTTTCTCGTATTATAGATATTCATTTGACAGAATGCATGACATATTTTGATAAACAACAAAGCGCACAGACCAGCCTAAATGTAATAAAATGACTCTCAACAGCTCACCCCTTTGAAATTGCACATTGTACTAGGGCAGCGGTTCTCAGATCTTTTTGCTGCGAGGCCCACATTTAAAAGTAAAAAATCTTTGAGACCCACTAAAAATGTGCTTTATATTTGCAAAGTATAAATCTGATTTTATAAATTATTATTTTCTCTACATGTTTAACTGCATGTTCACTGCTACAGAAAGGTTCTTTGCATTTACTTAAAGATGGCACTGTTTCCGTTTGGATAAGCATGTCTATTCTGACTGGAATATGTGACAAACACACTTGAAGATCATCTTCCATTTTTATTCTTCAACGATACTGTGTTTTCATTGCAGTCAATGCAGAGAATGAAATCCACATAAATAAACTGTTGAAAAAGGGAGAAGAACTTTCATCGCCATGGCTGACAAAAAAAAAAAAAACGGATATTCCAGCGAAACAGTGCACCAAAAGGATAAGATATCCAGAGCGGATTTGCAATGCGCGTTCACTAGACAGTTCCCCTAACTCTTCTTGTGCAAGACCGGTTAATTCAGAGAATGCACACTGAAAATGATTACGAATCCAGTCGTACGGTTTAATGTCTTCGGACGTGACGTATTTGTCAAAACACTGAGCAGGAGATGTCAGATGCCCTTTTATTACACCGGTGACCTCTTCCAGAAATTTATCATTAACTTCATTGCTTTCTATAAATTCACAGAACAAGTGAAACATGACTTGCGATGCGTTCTCGAGCCGCGTGCGTCAAAGTCGTAGTTTCTTCTTAAAGGATGCAACATTGTCTATGTCTTGAGTATACTGACATCTTTACCCTGCAGTCATATGTTCAAAGGCTAAAAATGTCGGCAAGGTATGCCAGCATGACAAGCCAATCAATATCAGCGACCTTACCTGCCAGGTCCAGATTGTGTTCTGTCAAAAACTGCAGCAATTCTAAACGAAGCTGAAACACCCTTGCAAGAACTTTTCCTCTGGGTAACCAAAGCACAGCCGACTGCAGTAGGAGATGCTTGTGTTCTGCATCTGACTCGATACAAAGTTGAACAAATAATCGATTGTTCAATGTTCTAGTTATTATTAAATTTACGATCCGAACACAGTCTTCGAGTACATATCTCAGAGTTTCATTCAACGTCCTTGAAGCGAGTTCATCACGATGGGTCATGCAATGGGTGTCTTTAAGCTCGGGTGACACTTGCTTTATGCGAATTACAACACCACTGTTGTGCACCGTCATTGTGGCACCACAGTCGGTGCAAACACCGAAGAAATTCGTCCATTGCAGTCCAAAAGTTGTGAAAAAATCGTTTAAAACACGAAATATTTCATCGGCCGTCATTATTGTAGGCAGTGATTTGCAAAAATTACATTTCTCTTGCATACTATCTTGCCAAGAATAGCGAGCATAAACAAGCAGCTGTGACTCGCCGGCGACGTCAGTTGACTCATCTAACTAAATAGCAAACTTAGTAGATTGTAATCGTTCATTTGGCTGCGCGACAAGGTCCTCGGACATGTCAGATACTCTTCTGCAGACAGTATCGTTCGAGATGGGAGTGCTTTTAAGTTTTGTAGCGTGTTGTGTGCTGAACAATACAAATCTCAACAGAGGCTTGCATGATTAAATCTTCTCAAATCGTGTGCGGTTTCTCTGAATTTGTTGCGATTATCTTGGCAATTAGGTACTATGGTTTAAAAGAGTTTTCTTTGAGAGTGGTTCTTGTTTTTAACACTGTCTTCTGTTAACTATATTCCTCGGCTTTACGTTCGAAAAATTATTTGGTTTTATTCTGTAGATTTGGATGTCTTGTAGTTAGATGACGACTCAATTTCATCGGCTTAATTGCCACATCAGAGAGGATTTGCAAACAAATAACACAGTGTGGCAGATTTTGGTAATTTTTTGATGAAAAGAAACCATACTTAATCTACTCCATAACATATTTTCGAGCGTATTTAGTTTTCTTACAAGATTCATTGTTAACGTCGTCTCGATCACAGTGACTTTCGATGCCACTACTATCAATTTGTTTGAGCGAAGTCGAAGGCTTACGTTTCACAAATCGATCCATTTTAGCGCCTAAAGTTTTAAAGTTTAAACAATTAAAAAGGCTATCCGAAAAGTCTCCACGATCACTACGTGGGTAACTGGAACTTGTTGATTAATCCAATACCAATTACATACAGCACCAAGACCGAATAGTAGCTTTCAAGCCACAAGCGAACAAAATTTGATTTTGTAAACTAAAACAATTGTTGAGAATTATATTTCACCTCTGCTCTCTCGCAGAATTTAAGCCGACTATTATTTAAAATTACATTGTAAAACTGCACGTTTCAGGAACACAGTCAGAAAGACGCCTGAGTCGCACTTCAAAAGCGATGCCGTCTTTTTATGTGCGTCACGTTTCTGTTTGATGCTGGAAAAAAACGCTGTCTGGACCATCCTTTCTCCAATAGCCGCACTGTGGACATGCTAATAAAGCTGGCTACAATTCTGCAGCTTGTGTCCGTGCAGTCTTCAGGGCACGCTACAATACTCCCTGTCACCGTCCACCTTTGGGCCGCGGTCCATGGGTTGAGAACAGTTGTACTAGGGGTACAGAAAAACCTATCGTCCCGATCAAAAAACTATTGACCTAGAGCTAAACTTTCGTGCTATTGACTCTGAGGCTCACCAAATTCTGCTCATCGTTTCTTAAGTTTCTGTAACAATTCTCCCCCCCCCCCCCCCCAAAAAAAAAAAAATCCGATATCTGGTCACTGAAATACTGACAAGCTGCTACTATCTCCCTGAATCATTGCCTTGTTTTCATGTGTTTATTACGTTAAGACACAAGACGGGAATTAAACGGCTGAAATAAGATCAGGAGAGCAGAGCGGATGATCTTGTGCACTCAAACACGGTGAGAAGTGTAATGCATAAAGATACAACATTTTCTACAGATTTCCCGCTCTTTTTCTTTCAGTTAATTCTTTAATCGGCACAGCAAATCAGATCAGTATTTTGCCTTAATTGTTTTGCGATTCGGAAGAAAGTTAAGTATCAATATATGTTCTATATTCCCCACCTCAACCCCGAAACAAACCGAAAAAAAAAGACAGTGACAATAATCCTTCCTGCTGACCTTCCGAGTACCTCAGCTGCAATAACTGTTTTTGGTCTGAGGTTTTTATTATTGCAACCGTGTTCCATTAACAGTGTCGAGAGATGCATTTAATGTATAACTAGGTCGCTCAAAATTCTGCAGAATCAACTTGGAAACGGTGTCCTCTTCGTTTCATTTCTCGTCAGCTCTCAATATTTGGCATCCAACTGGTAGACAGTTTCATGACACCCAAACTCTCCTGAATTTCACAGCCAGCACGTTCTCAGCAATTTTAGGCGAAAGTCGTGAATCTGCCGCAATCAGGACATGAACAAGGTCAACAAAGACTAAGAGAGCTGGGGCAGAGACTGGCAGGGTCAGGAACGACAGGCATACTGGACGCACGAGGGGACCTGTCGACCAACAAAAGACTAGCGGTATCAGCTCCAGGACGTTTATGAATATGTTGAGGGGGTGGAGGAGCACCCATATACATGTCAGGAGTGTACTGATGATGACTCAGACCATAAACTATGAACATAATCAACAATATCTGGTTTAACAATGTTGAAAACTTCACTGAATTTGGAGCAACTTCGGCCTCTAAATCTTCACTCTGGAGGCCAGCCCGCCATGTCCACACATCTGAGTATGACGGTCACTTGCCACATTTGTTTTCGAGCTTACACTCGCAGACTTCCTTTGGAGTTTTATTTTACATACACAGGAACATCATGACGGTTAGAAGTTCCACAGCTTAAAATTTAACACCATGTGCCGACACGATTCTGTCATTGGTCTGAAAAAAAGCACAATTTGCGCTATAATCTTGCATAATGACACTTTAAAATGTTTTAGCCAGGCCAAGTTTTCTGCACCGTCTCACTGAATAAAATGAACAATTCCTTACAGTTTATTGCTGAAAAAAATGCCTTTGAAATTTAACGATGTAGTCAATTTAAATCATTCAGCGTGCAAGGAATACTTTCAGAAATATTGTTATGTTCTTCGAGGTTTCTTTTATCCTCGACAAAGCTAATAAAAGTCGGACACGAGAACAATATAAATAACCATGAAAGAAGCAGAAATATTTAGGAAATAAAAACACCTGCTTCTTTGACCACCGTGATGGAATGAATGAATATTATGTTATGAAGAACTGATCATTGCCACCTTTGCTTTTATGGCCGGGATATAAATGCGGCATTGCTTTTCACGTTACAAAATCTCTGACATCAGCCATTATTGTTATGGAATGAAAGAGTTTCTATCGTGATATTTAACAGACACACTGGCAGTATGTGATACTGAAGCTAAGAATCTTGAACTTACTTTGATGAGTTATCGTCAGGCAAGGAAAGTTTTTACACAAAATAACTATCAAATTATGAAGAGTCACTATCATTGTACTTCCTGTGACGTTTTGTGTTCGCACGGTGCGTGCACTTCGTAGCTTCGGTACATGACGAACTGATGTTGTGGCTGTTGAACAAAAAGTGATTAGAAGCAGCATTGTCATCAAATCTAACAATTGCACTCCTTCATCACGTTTATATCTGAGTATATAGAGTCCTTACATGACGTATTTGGTGGTATATTTTTATATCTTCATTTAACACAAAGAAGTGGATATCCAGGTTCAGACATACAGTTTAATTATAATATGAGTGCTTCAGGTTACTACTTGTTTAAAACCATAACCTCGCCAGTGCTCATAAAGTCCAAGTACATCCATTGGATTTTTACGTCGTTCCTTTGCTATGCTCCGTTTTATCTTTCAAAGAAAATAAAACGTCATTATTTGGTATATTTTACCAAACGTATATATTAATGTGCATGTTCTATTCTGTCCACATTTAGGTCTCACAGTCTCTGATCTTTGCGGTGTCATTACTGTTGTATTCACAAATATCTCAGTAACGCCTGTGGTCAACAAAGCAGATCTGCCTTTCGACGTATTAGGAGTATATTACCTGGTAATTGCAATGCCACATTTCACATTCAGTCGAATTTCTGCCTGGATCACAGCCATAATAACACTGGAGAGATGTCTGTGTATTATAGCGCCGTTACAGGTATGCTGGCATATAAATAGTGCACAGTGAAATGTTTTCCTTTCCTTAGAGGGAATCATAAAATATACATTCTGCTACGTAACTGTGAAGAGAAAGTGCATGACATTCACCAGTAACAGCTTCTGCTTATATACGTTTGAATTATTCTGCAAATTTCACACATAATTTTACGGCAGCGGTTCTGAATCTGTGGTCTTTTAGGTCCATGTCTATCTCTCTTAGGTAAATGTTCCAGGACATAAACAGTATGCTTCTACTTTTACTTTAGCTTAATTACTGAAGATACAGTTCTCATCCATTCCTTTCTGTTTATAATCTTCTCTCTGGGGTTTAAGACGCTTGTCCTATGACGCGATCAGCGACCCATAGTTGATATGCCATGGTCAGTGTTAGCGAGCCATAGCGGATATGCCAGCGTCAGTGTTAGCGAACCATAGATGACCAAGACCCTGTCCCACCTCTCCGTGGTACCCCAGTAACAGACCTAATCTGGGTAACGGGGCAGGGATCGCCATAGTCCTTATTGCGGTGGAGTCTGCTAAAGAAGCACTGAAACGCCCCCTGCTTTTTATCTAAACTCCGTGACTGAAAAATTAGCTCCATACCCCACTCCCACGCCTATACGATGCTGTGCCTCAACACCTCCACAGCATCGGCTTCAAAGAACAACAGCCCGCAGTTACAGGGAGTTCGTACACGTACAAATAATCTTCTCTCTCCATTGGCCACACCACTTTTTCATATTATCTTCTATGTTGTTTTTCTATCACTGTCTTGCTCCAACTCTTGGTATTGTTTCACCACATCTTTAAGCATCATCGGTTCTCAGTTTATTGGTTATTTTTAATCCCGGGTGCACAGCTGTAATGGAACTCCAACATTTACGAGCAATTATTTTACGCTATTTTGCCATTTCCAATTGCGTTTATAAAGCCACATGAAATATTTCCTCACTTTTGGGCTTAAGAACAGTGTAACGAGTTTAGACGAAATGAATCATTATACATGCTGTTAACTTTATAAGTAATCTAACCTGACGTTCATTCAGCTAAAGCAAATAGTCAGTACCAGATAACAGTTAACACAAAAATGAGTAAGGCGTCTCATCTATCCTGTTATTTAACCATCATTATGAGTAAGTTGAAAATGTACGCATTTCATAATTAATTTAAGGCCTTAAATCCGAGTGTAGAGTGTATGGATTTATGTAATCATTTAATATGTCTTCGTGATTATTTTGCTCATTAACAAATGCTGAATGACTGTGACTGAGTGAAAGCTATATGATGAAGGGCAGAATGTTAGACGGGCCTGCGTGCCCAATTCTTAACCCTTTGAAAATAAAGCATGTTCGTTCTTTCGTTCTCTCTGTCGATTCTTTATGTTTTGTGCTTCTCTTCTCCCTCTCTCTCCATAACTTTTTATTTTTAGATTCTCACTTTTTTCGTCCCTCATTCGTCTCTATCTGTCTGTCTGTCTAAATATCTATCTATCTGACTGTGTGTATGTCTGTCTATCTGTCTATTTCAGTTCGTATGTTCCATATTCCCCACAAGATATGTGATTTTAAGTTTCCTCGTTAAATATCTGTAAACATGCTTCTATCCAGAAACCTATCGTTGTTCACGGCTAAAGTGTTAGTTAATTGTTCAAACACACACAAAGATTCAGTGTTTATTAATAACAACAAGACGTTCTTCTGGTAGATACTTAAAAACATTTTAAGAGTTTCAAGTTTCGAATTATTTAACCACATAAAAACATAGTCACACTAAAACTAATAAGAGCAACCAGTATCTGTATTTGCACAATCAGCATATGCACTGTTGCTCCATCATATGTTGTGAACATGGTGGTTATGAAATATTATACAATTCAGAACAAGACTCTTCAAAGTGTATTTTTTACAGATATCGTTTCATTCATTATCAACACTTTGTTTTTTCAGTTCCTTTGATTACATTTTTCATCATCCTTTTCAGTACAATCTCTCTGACGATAGATATACAAAGATCAACAAAATGGAGAATGTATTAATTCACCTCATCATCGGATTTCCAGCCGCAATCATAAGGTGATCATGTCTTTGTGTGCGTGTGTGTATGTTTTCAATTTTAATACAAAGAATGCACAGTACTAGATTTTAAATTATGCATGAGCTGTACTGACCCTAAACAAAGTGCTGGATAAAGTGCTCTACATTACAGTACATTTTCAAAATCATCAATCACTTCGAAATAAATAAAAATACTCCTTTCCTGTATGGACAACTCCATCTACACGTTGCTATATGTAATTGTTCTATGTGTGCCATTTGGATACAATAATTTTATAGTGCCACAGGAAGAAACGCGGACGTTCAGTTGGATGCCAGAATAAAAACACGGATCTTGATATGTTTATGAGGTATAGTTGTAAAATGGAATGGAAAACAATA
This sequence comes from Achatina immaculata, assembly GCA_009760885.1. Taxonomy (NCBI): domain Eukaryota; kingdom Metazoa; phylum Mollusca; class Gastropoda; order Stylommatophora; family Achatinidae; genus Lissachatina; species Lissachatina immaculata. The sequence continues at coordinate 57,133,677 of CM019702.1, forward strand.
GTTCCATGTACTTCCGTGTATTTATTATGTTTCAAAATATAACTACATGTATGAAAATTTCATAAATGCAGAGTTTTTAGGAAAAAAGAAGTAATGTGACAATGATTGTGCCCAGATCATCATTGGCTAGGTCTAGATCTACACTACTTACCATCTGAGATGTCCAGATCTACTTATTGATCTCGTATTGTGATTCTATGTTGCATTCTAGCTAAATTAATGTCTGAAATAACCTCCTAACTACTTCTCCAGTCGTCTAATATGTCTAGATCTACTCGGGATACATTCAAGAGCTGTGGGGTGGCCACAGGCGATGTCCGTACCCCCATCTATATCATAAAAAATTGAAAAATTTCCATGTTTCTCTTCCTTTTTCCCGTTCGGCATCGCTCATAGCTAAGCACTTTTTCACCATTTTGAAAAGTGTCACCGGAAACGCGGACGAAATATGTACAATCTAAACGTTACACCGGTTGTTTTAACAAAAGAAACCAAGAGTCGCTATATGGACCATTAGCACAAATCGGGAAACCGGAAGTGTCGATATAGTGACCAACGGCATGGGAAGTGTTGCAACAAATGTATTTTTGAGAAAATGTTCGTACCTTTTAATGAGTAAACGCTACACTACACTAACAAGGACAGTACAAACTTTGTGAATTTTTAGAATGACAGTAATGTAGTTGAGAAAAGATAGAATTTGACATTCCTACTTCTTTCTTCTGATAAATAAACGGAGTAGGACATACGCAGTGTGTCGTGTTTGACAGCTAACCAACCTAAATGTGGTGAGAGATAGCATGCCTCTTTTTTATTCCAACAGTGGCTTTCACATCTGGTTTCATATTCCCGTTTTTAATCGTAAATCTAGATCAACATCACACTTCGTTGTTACACATTTTACAGTGGAAATAAAAAAAGGACATTGAGTTTTCGTCACGGGCCGGGAACTGGGAACCACTGATCTACAGAATATAGGGCTAGTGCCCACATTCTCCTTGACCTGGACGCTAGAGACTGGTGTGATCAAGATCAGGTATTGATCCGTTCTTTTTCCAGATCCATAGAACGTTTTTACCTAAATTCTACACCTGAGTGACTGGGGCATGTCCAGGCGGATTCGAACTGCATGAGAGTCTATTGCGCTTACCACTTCGCCACGGGGACGTCCCTAGCTCATATATCTATGACCTAGATTATATTGTTAGTGTTTTACAGATATATGTATTATTTTATTGAATATTCATTAACAGATGCATCAGCAGCAGGACATCTTGCTCACAACCGAGAGGCCTACAGGAGAGCTGTTAGGGAGGCAAAGTTCCACAAAGGACATGCAAATGAGTGAATGAATGAATACATTAAGTTTGCTTGATTTAGAACACTTTCTGCTGAATTTGACGTGAAGTAATATTCTATTAGATGATGGTAAATAAAAGTTCAGATTGTTTAACGTGCGCGCGGGATTTCTTGGCACGGGGTATGCTTATTTGAAATCAGCCCTTAACAATAACGTTACATTTCCTAATACTAGGGCATACTTTTATTACTTACCTTTCTCAGTAATAATAAAGAAACCGGATAATGCAAGCAACATTCATTGAATAGTTTTCTGTTCAAGGTGGACATTCAGTTTTCATTTTGAATATACAGTTTATTTTCAGCGGTAAAAGACTTGATATTTACAGACAAACACTGGATATAAATCCCCTTCCATACAAACATGCATGTCACGCTAAGATTAAATTCATTTTGTTCTCTCTGACATTATACGCTTTACATTCAATGCAAGAGACACTTCAGCTGCTTTTCCATCACGTATAGTGATTGCAGTTGTCTTACAATTCTTAATTGTTTTATTAATATGTTAAAATTATACATATAATAATAATAAGATAGTTGTCGAGATACAAAAAGAAAAGACAAAGACTAAATTTCCTGAAGTGAATGCACGTAAATATGAATGAAAGCTTTAGTTCTATTCGTTTTGTTGTGTCCCATGGCATCATTGCCTCGCTGAAAAAAACACGTCATATTTCGTGCCTATGAATAATAAATGATGTGTTGATACTTAAAGAACAAATATTCTATGAAAATTCGTCTGTTTGTTTATTGCAAAGGATATTTTATGTGCTATTTAACTCATTGTAATAAAAGTAAGCAATTGAACTCTCCCATTGTGTAAAATCCGAAATGATGTTTTATATCTCTTGAGGTATGTCATTGTCTTGTCTATCTAATTGTAAGTGTATATCTTTTTTCAAAGATTTTCTTTGATTTAGGGGTATTACGCATATTATTTCACGGTGACGTTTGATACACCTATTCTTATTTTTAGCTTAGAGAAATGTAAGTTCCATTAACGGGGATTGTACGTTATAACGGTTCAGACTTTGTGAAAATGTTTAATATAATAACATATTAACAGCCAAACAGTCAAAACACGTGTTTATATAAATAATAGTAACTTATGGTCGCATTTCGATTTTTTAACGTATTATTTTTTATTTGGACTTTCTTTACGAGGAAAATGGATGTAATAAAGTAGTATTTACATAATATCAAGCTAGTACCTGGCATGTTATATGTTTCTTTCGTCGGAATTGATGTTATAAATGTTTGAAAAGCTTAGACCATGTGCATTATGACTGTAACAAGAAATTAACAAATAATAGTTTTATGTGTTGTATACGTCTCAGACATCACAAAGTAAAAACATGACTCTCGTGTCTGAATAGTTGTTTTAACCATCCATTTATCCATTCTATTAAACAATCTTTGAATGGTTGGCTTGTATTAGAATAGTCAATAGAACAGAACATAATAAAATATTTACAGGTAAACGATCAATTAAATAATGGTTAACAATTTAAATTCATACAATAAATAGCCACATGTTCTAGTAACAAATAATTGTGTTGTAATTTATTTAATCCTAAATAGTACAGCTTTATTCTGTTTAAGTCAAATTGTTTATTTCACATTGTTTTAATATAATTGCTGAGAAGATTACAACCAAACAGGCGGCAAAGAAGCACCTTATATATATATTCGGTGTAATGGTTAGAAAAAAGTGTTGAATAGGTATGCTGGGTAAACAACAATAGTGTTAAACAGTCTTTATTAGATAAAAAAAAGTGAATCGGATAAAAGTTAACGCGGTCACTAAGTAAACAAGCTGCTGCTTGATCAGTTATAATTCTTAATGTCTTTAGAAAACAAATTTCTGTTTGGAAAGCTGCTTGGTTTGCTAAATAAATTGAATATATAAGAAAAGGATCTTGAATACCTCTCAGTTAACAATTGGACGTGGAAGTATCCATTGTGAATAAAACATGCCAAATCGGTAGTTTATTTTAGATAAGCAATTGGGTTTTTCGGGAAAAAAATTGTCAGTCACGGTCAACTATTAGAATAATTTTCAATTAATAAACTATTCTTTTCGTTATAGAGCTCTGTAAAATCTTGACTTTGCTTTGCTATAAACTGTGAAAAATTACATGCAGATACCGTATTTGGAAAGGTAATATATACTGTTGATATATCAGGAGTGTGCATTGATCTTTTCTAAAATAAACATGGCTGTTGATTAGGAAACAAGTAACTGTAAAGGCACAAGCATATATAAACATCTCCCTAAAGTTATTATAGCGTTGATTCAACTTGAGATTCGAGTAAAGGTACAATGAGAATTTTCCAGTTTACCACATATACCACGCCTAAATCTTCAAAATGATGTTCATCGATATGACCAAAAGTATCTTAGTCAACGTTAGTATTACCAGATATTCCAGGTCTGAGATCGATGTTCAGTTTGTAGGATGAGAGAAATATAAAAAAGAAATCATTGTCATTCAAATTCCAAACAAAGGATTTCTATTCGTCTAAACACTTGCGATTTCAGCAACATGAATAGCTGACGAGGCATCATATATAATATCTACAACTTATATCACAGCTGTTTGATATTATTTCATCATATAGTGGTTAGTTTATTTGTAATGAATGAGAATGAAGGAGAGAGAGAGCGAGAGAACAAACGAACGAACGAACATACTTCAGTTTCAAAGGGTTAAGAAATCGGCACTCAGGCCCGTCTAACATTCTGCCCTTCATCATACAGCGCTCACTCAGTCATAGTCATTCAGCATTTGTTAATGAGCATAATAAGCATGAAGAAACAATTAACTGATTACATAAATAAATAATAAACTCCTATCCATAATTTAGACATTATGATTTATGTAACTACATGAAATAAATATAATTTATATATACATTCTCACAATCATTCGAAACTAACAAATGTATATACAAGCAATATAAAAAGTACAACAATCAAGACACACTTTGAACTAAGTTAGGCTTTGACAATAGAAACATAATATGTGTCAACTGTCAAAGTCTAACTTCGTTCACAGTATATCCAGATTGTTGTATATATATATATATATATATATATATATATATATATATATATCCCCAACCCAGCGCGTAACAGGTGGCGGATGGTGAACGTCCTCCAGATATGGATGATCCCTGTGAATAAGGATTTACCCAAATAAGCAGGCGCGGACCAACTGGCGGTAGACTCAGAGAGCGAGGTGGGGTAATAGGTGGCTCTACTACTCCTATAAAGTGCCTCAGGTACTCAATGAAGGGAATATCAGTCGGGTATGAGGCGCCTTAAAAACCCTCGTACCCGCTGCCTTGCGGGTAGGACAGGGAGTCCACAGACTTGCGGAGATTCCGTACACAAACCGGCAGAAGGCAACTGGAAACCGCTGTTGTAATTCCCAAGAACAGTTATGCTTATTCATAGTAATAGTTTTGTCATGAACGACGTTAATGGATGTTACTTTGAAACAGTCTCGTCCGGTAGGGCAGCTCACGAGCCACAGGTGAGGCCAGATCGTCATCAAGCTACTGGTGGCAAAACTAACAAGTTCAAAATAGCAACATGGAATGTTAGAGCTTTATTCCGGGCTGGAAAATTGGAAAATGTAAAGAGGGAAATGGAAAGGATAAAGATCAGCACATTAAGAATGAGTGAAGTTAAATGGATAGGTGCAGGGAAGATAAACTCTAATAAATTTACAATAATATATTCAGGAAATGAGAAATATGAACAAGGAGTAGGAATAATATCTGACGAACAAACAACAAGGACAACTGAAGGATATTTGAACATCTCGGACCGAGTCCTGCTAGCCCATCTGAAAGGATGACCAATAAACATAAATATTATACAAGTGTACGCTCCAACATCTGAAAGTTCTGAAGAAGATATACAGCTATTTTATAATGACATAGAGACAACCCTAAAACACACACAGTCACAAGAAGTTACTATAGTCATGGGAGATTTTAATGCCAAAGTTGGTAAAGGAAGAACTTCAGACATCGTTGGTGACTATGGACTGGGGGAGAGGAATGACAGAGGTAGTAAATTAATTGAATGGGCAACAATACATAGCATGTTGTAAGAAACACCTGGTTTAAACAACATCCTCGAAGAGTGGCAACGTGGTGCAGCCCAGACAAAAAGACTTTGAACCAGATAGACTACATATTAATCCAGAAACGATTCCGGAATACATTACCGAATGCAGTAGTGACCATGACCCACTCTGTGGAAAAAATTAGAATAAAGCTAAAGAAAGCATGCATATCAGTGAGAAACTTCAAACTGAATACAGAACTCATGAAAAATGGCGAAGAACTGCGAGAACGATCCAAAGTTATTATAATAAATAGATACAATGCAATAGCAAAGATAAATAGCATAGATGAACAATGGGCAATGTTAAGAGATTCTATCCACCAAACTGTTTAGAAGATAATACAACCGAAGAAAGAAGCCCCTAAAATAAATGGATGACAGACGACATCTTAGGACTGATGGACAAGAGGAGAAAGAGTAAAAATAACGAAGAAAAATATAGCAAGATAAATAAAGAAATAAGACGTAAATGCAGAGAAACAAGGGAAGTGTGGTTAAATGAACAGTGCAGACAAATAGAGGACACCAAAATAAAGACAGCAAAAACATGCACAAACGAATTAGTGAACTCACAGGCAGGAAAACAAAATATACCACAGGATGCCTGAAATCGAAAGAAGGTAAAATGTTAACTGGAAAAGAAGACATTTTGGACAGGTGGACAGAGTATATCGGTAAGCTATATGGAGGAGACCAGCCGAGCGGGATTTTTTTTCTGACCAATACGGCCCTGAGGTCGACCCAGCCTCGTAAAATGGGTACCAGAGAAAATCTGGGAAGTAAAGGCAGCGAGGAAAGGAACTGGTCACCCTACCTCACACTCTGATGACCCAGCATAATGAAGTCTCTAACGCTTCACCCCCTACGGCATTTGAAATGCTATGGGACTATCTTTACTTTATATGGAGGAGAAAGACCAGAATTAACACATTTCCTGAAAACTGTGATGGACCACCAATACTTGAAGAGGAAATCTTAGATGCCATCAAACACATGAAGAAAGCAAAAGTGACTGGGCCTGATAATATAACAATAGAAGAAATATAGGCATTAGAGGAGATAGGAATAAAAATAATAACCAAGTTAGTGAATGACATTTACAACAGTGGTTATATTCCCAGTGACTTGCTTAAATCCACGTTTATAGCACTACCAAAAAACCAGGTGCAAAGGAATGTGATGACCACTGGACTATCAGCCTCTCATGTCACATAACGAAGCTACTTCTGAGAATAATTATGAGAAGAACAAGGAAAAAGATAAAAATGGAAATAAAAGATGAACAGTTTGGATTTGTTGAAGGAAAGGGAACACACAATGCCATTTATGCTTTACGAACACTAACAGAAAGAGTTTTAGAATTCAGAAAGATCTCTACTTATGCTTCAATGATTACACCAAGGCATTTGACAAGGTGAAACATAATGAAATTATTAAAATGCTTGAAGACATCATTATAGACTGCAAAGACCTGAGGATTGTAAAACATATATACTGGCAGCAAGAAGCAACAATTCAAGTTGAAAATAGAGCTGGAAAATATCAACCTATAAAACAAGGGGTGCGACAAGGATGTGTACTATCCCCAGGCCTTTTTCTCTGTACAGCGAGAGAATCCTAAGAACGATCATCACAGAACCAGGCATTAAAATTGGAGGATACAATATTAACAACGTTCGGTATGCTGGCGACATAGTACTGATAGCTGAGAACCAACAAGACCTGCAAAATATCTTGGAATAAGTCATCAAAGCAAGTGAACAGAAAGGCCTTACTTTGATCATCAAAAAGACAGAGATGGACATATGTCGGTCATGTGATGAGAAGAAACAATCAGAGAATCCCAAAACATGTTATCAAGTGAACACAACAAGCCAAAGAAAAAGAGGTTGACCACGTGAAACGCTAAAGGTTACATTGTAAGGAGAGGCCAGTTTAGTGGCCGTAACATCCCTTGATTAGGTTGAAAGATTCGCCGAAAACAGGAAATCTTGGACGTATGTAATATATATATATATATATATATATATATATATATATATATATATATGCATACGGGCATTCACACATATATAAATACAGACTTACACATATTTACATAAAGACGTTTTGCGTGAGTTGGTAGGGCTCTCCAAAAGTGGGCAGCTGAGTAAGACACACTTTTATTTTAAAAACCGTCATGTGGTTTTGGAACAATACAATTGCTTAAGCTTTGACTGTGTTTTTGGTTGGATTAGAACAACGACCACAGACAGAATGGAGCATTATTCCATAGAGTGTTATGAATTAGTTCGCTTTGTTGAAAAGAAATCTCTATTTGAGGGGTAGAGTATCAAGATATGTGTCTCTATTTGTAATACGTGCTTTTGCATGTGTGTCATCTATAATATAAACTTTACTGCTCGTTTTTGAAGTGTGTAAAGTCTTTCATATTTGACATGGAAAATCCATCACTGACTATGGAACAGTAGTCCAATTTTGTTTGCTTCTGCGATATGTAGATTATTTTTCTGGTGTCTGTGTCAAACAAGTGTTTAACTTTTTGCGCAGTGAGTTTGGTTAGTTCGTTTACATGATGATTCAAGCTGAAGTTGTTATCAGTCATGAGAACTTGAGTTTTATTTTCGCTTACATTCTATATCTGTAAAGTTCCAGCATGGAGCTGTGGTATCGTTGGTAAATTTGTGAATTTATTTCCTGTTGCAATGAGCATGGATGATGTTTTGCTGGTGTTTATGAGCAGTTGTGTTGCTCTAGTTAATAAGATTCTTTATTTCAAATTGAAGATTTGACTCAAAGTTAATAACAGTCATTGTCATTAATGTAGACAGTGCAGTCATCAGCAAAATGTCACAGGGCATTTTTGTTAGACCAAGTGGGAGATCATTATTGTAGATGGCGAAAAGGAGAAGATTAAGAATAGATCCTTGTGGAACACGATTATCAATCACCGATGAATTTGACTTAGAGTTTTAGAAGCAAACTACCTGTTGTCTGTTGGAAAGAAAAGATGTAATAAATTTTATTGTTCATGTGTAATTTTCAAGTCTAAAGCAATAACTTGGATTTCATGATCAATAATACCAGATTCCTTTTTAAAGTCAACAAATACATCATCACATAATTTATTATCGTTTACATTAGATAACCAACATTCTGTCATTTTTGTGAGAGCTGTGTGGCATGAATGATTGGGCCTAAAGTCTGACTGACAGTCGACAATCAAATCATTTCATTGCATATGACGTAAGGTTGTTTTTTCTGTATGCGTTATTCTAGAGGTTTTGATAAAGTCGATAGAATGGAAATTACCCTTTAACTTGAGGGATTTTAATCTGAACTAAATTTAAAAACGGGATATATTTTTGCAGTTTTAAGTCTTAGAAAATTGACAATGTGGGGTGTCTGACTAAATGTGTGCTAGTGCACCTGTAATTGCTGGGGCTATCTTGTTGCTAATATCATTAAGTTCTGCAGTGTTGTTGTTCTTTGAAGATGAAAGATAATTGTAAACTTCATTAACTGATATTAAAGGAATACTGGGTTGCTTTATATCTGCATACTTGATGCATATACATTAATTTGATTTGCGTAAGTCACAAGTAGGGGTCAGTAGTGAAGATTTTAAGATACTGAATTCTTCTCTGAAGTGATTGCTGAGTTCTTCACAAATAGGCCCATGATTATAACTCTGGAAGTCAGACTGTTTTCTCTTTTTTGCTAGAGAATGTTAATTGCTTTCCAGGCAGAATTAGACTTATTCTGAACTAAGTTCCTAAAGCATTTCTTTCTTCTCTTGCCTAATTATTGAACTCTATTTCCAAGTAACCGATAGCTAGTGAATTCCTTACTGTTGTGGGCCTGGTCCCTTTCCCTCATGACCTTCGATATCTCATGTGCTATCCAGGATACATCTTTTGATGTTTAACTCCCACTTCTTAACTCCTAATAGGAAAACTCTTGTAAAATCTATTCCTAAAGGTTTTTATCCAGTATACCAGGGCCTTATCAGGGTCATTTAGTTGGTATGCACGATCTAGAGGTGCTGCTTGTAACTCTTTCAGAAATGATTCTAAGCTGAATTTGTTAAAACTTCTAAATGAAATTTAATGCTGGTATGTTTATTACCAAGTTAACACTATTCAATTCAAATGTAATATCCACCCTCATTATTTATACATACGAAGGCTAGAAAACATCTAAAGAAATAGACAAGAAATTAGAATCTTTTGAAAAGAAATGCATAAGGAAAATACTTGGCATCAAGTGGAACGATCAAGAACAATGCAGAGATAAGACAGATGAGCGAACAACAACCAGTCTCATGGATGATTAGTAAAAGGAGATGGACATATGTTGGTCACTTGATGAGAAGAAATGATCAGAGAATCCCAAAACAGTCTATCAAGTGGAACACAACAGGTCAAAGAAAAAGAGGCAGACCGCGTGAAACTGAAGAGAACATTGTGAACAGAGGCCAAAATTAATAGGTATAAAATCCCTTGATGAGGTTGAAAAGCTCGTCGAAGACAGGAACAATTGGCGAACTGCCTTGCGAGCCCTATGTGACATTTAACGGCGCGGGAAGGATATAAGATATAAGATACGATGTTTATTTTTGGGGATTGTCAAGACAGTGGTCACTCAGTGATGTATGAGGGACTTTATATTCTATAATGTTTTCTGGATTAGCTACACATATGTGATCTAATGGTGTGGATGATGTTTCAGTTACTCTGGTAGGTTTAGTGATATTTGGGGATATGGTGTATAATAAAACAATATAACTCCACTTAGCACGTGATTGTCTATAATCAATATTGAAATCTCAAAGAACAATTATATCTTTTATATTTAAAGACAAAACATAACCTATCATACTTGTAAAGTGAGAGAGCGAAAGAAGGAGAGAGAGCGGAAAGAATAGATGGAGTGAGAGAGCACGATGAGAAAGGGAATAATAGTAACAAACACGCTACTAATTGTTCCAAAGTTATAAAATAGTATCTTGTGTACTGTTAAACATTCATTCCGTATAATGAGAAAAATAGTCCAGCTGTCCTTGTAAACCAGTTTTAAACATACCTTTCATTAGAGCTGTGAAATATAGTTAATTTCAAGTTACATAACAACTATCAATAAGAAAACCTAATTTAACAGAGCCAATACAATTATTCAGCGATCCACAGTCATACATATGATGTGCTTTAATGAAATATGGCGTGGCTGTTTCTAAATATGAGTTACACTGAAGCGACATTAATGACTTCATGTTAGTTAAAAATTAAACTAAGATTCAGAGTAATAAATAAACTGTAATAATAATATACTTTTCCCCCGTGTGGTACCCGGGATCTGCAAAGAATAGGACCAATGTACCCTACCACGCATGATCGTAAAAGGCGACTAAGGAGGGTTCGGCATAGGGCCAGCAACTCTATCTGGTAAAAAAAACTATCAGACTGCTACAGAAACAGAAGCAAGGGAAAAAACAAATGCAGGTGGAAGGAGAAATGCTTATCAGGAAACTGAGCCTATGAAGGTTGTGGATGAAAGCCAGCCACTGGAAGTCCCCAGCCCGACTGCAGACCTCCTGGAACCTAAACACAAGATACAAATAGGCAGCTGGAATGTAAGAACACTTAACCAGACTGGAAAACTAGCAAAAACCATCAAGGAAATGCACAGATACAAACTAGACATACTAGGAATACAAGAAGCAATATGTACAGGACAAGGCAGAAGGAAATTAACAACACAGCACACAGAAGATACAATAATATGGTCAGGTAAAGAAGATCTTCATGAAGGAGGAGTAGCATTGATTATAACAAAAGAAGCATCAAGAGCATTGTTGAAATGGACCCATATAAATGAGAGATTATTATATGCACGCTTCAACTCAAGATTCACGAAGCTGTCTATTATAGTTTGTTATGCACCAACAGAAGCAAGCAGCTTAAGAGGAATTAAAATAAGATTTTTACAACAGCCTCCAAGCCACAGTAGAAAAAATACCCAAGCATGATATGCTACTCATCCTGAGCGACTTCATTGCAAAAGTAGGTGAAGGAAATGAAGATAGAAGAAGAATCATGGGAAGAGAAAGAATCGGAGAAATAAATGAAAATGGAGAAAAACTGTGCAGGTTCTGTGAAGAAAGCATGATGACCATCGGAGGGATAATTTTCCAACATAAAAACATCCATAAAATGACTTGGAGGTCACCAGATAAAACCACAGAAAACCAAATCGATCACATACTAATAAACAACAAGAGGAAACGGTCACTACAAGATGTGCGAGCAAGGAAAGGAGCAGATGTAGGAAGTGATCACAACCTTCTGGTAGCAAAAATAAAACTAAAATTAAAGTAAGCCAAAATCGGAGAACACAGAAAGATACGTTTTGATACAAGAAAACTGAAAGATCAGCAAACAAGAAATGAATTCTCTATAATACTTAAGAACCGCTTCAGTGTCCTACAAGACAAAGCAGAAATGTCCATACTAGAGTTCAATAAAACACTACAGGAAACAGCAAAAGAGGTGCTGGGATATCGGAAACTGAGAAAAGAGGAATGGATAAGCAAGACCACATGGGAAAAGATACAGCAAAGAAAAGAAATCAAGAACAACTTACTGAACACTAAATCACAACGGCGTAAATATCAAGTTTTAAGTAATTATGCACAAAAAGACAAAGAAGTGAAGGAATCATGCCGTCAAGATAAACGTCAGTACTATGACAACTTACCAGAAGCAGCAGAGAAAGCAGCATATACAAATGACATGAAAACCGTATATAAAATCACAAAGCAGATGACAGGTAACTTCAACACAAGATGTGAAAATGCAGTAGGGACACAAAATGGACAACTGGTCAGTGGAGAAAGAGACAAGAAATTAGACTCTTTTGAAAACAAATGCCTAAGGAAAATACTCGGCACCAAGTAGAACGATCAAGAACACCACAGAGATAAGACAGATGAGCGAACAACAACCAGTCTCATGGGTGATTAGTAAAAGGAGATGGACATATGTTGGTCACTTGATGAGAAGAAATGATCAGAGAATCCCAAAACAGGCTATCAAGTGGAACACAACAGGTCAAAGAAAAAGAAGCAGACCTCTTGAAACTCTGAAGAGAACATTGTGAAGAGAGGCCAAAATTAAAAGGTATAAAATCCCTTGATGAGGTTGAAAAGCTCGTGGAAGACAGGAACACTTGGCGAACTGCTTTTCGAGCCCTATGTGACATTTAACGGAGCGGGAAGGATATAAAATATAAGATACGATGTTTATTTTTGGGGATTGTCAAGCTAGATAGTGGTCACTCAGTGATGTATGTGGGACTTTATATTCTATAATTTTTTCTGGATTAGCTACACATATGTGATCTAATGGTGTGGATGATGTTTCAGTTACTCTGGTAGGTTTAATGATATTTTGGGGTATGGTGTATAATAAAACAATATAACTCCACCTAGCACGTGATTGTCTATAATCAATATTGAAATCTCAAAGAACAATTATATCTTTTAAATTTAAAGACAAAACATAACCTATCATACTTGTAAAGTGAGAGAGCGAGAGAAGGAGAGAGAGCGGAAAGGATAGATGGAGTGAGAGAGCACGATGAGAAAGGGAATAATAGTAACAAACACTTAACTAATTGTTCCAAAGTTATAACATATTATCTTGGGTACTGTTAAACATTCATTCCGTATAATGAGAGAAATAATACAGCTGTCTTTGTAAACCAGTTTTAAACATACCTTTCATTAGAGCTGTGAAATATAGTTAATTTCAAGATCTTCATGAAGGAGTAGTAGCATTGATTATAACAAAAGAAGCATCAAGAGCATTGCTGAAATGGACCCCTATAAATGAGAGATTATTATATGCACGCTTCAACTCAAGATTCACGAAGCTGTCTATTATAGTTTGTTATGCACCAACAGAAGCAGCTGAAGAGGAATTAAAAGAAGATTTTTACAACAGTCTCCAAGCCACAGTAGAAACAATACTCAGGCATGATATGCTACTCATCTTGGGCGACTTCAATGCAAAAGTAGGCGAAGGAAATGAAGATAGAAGAAGAATCATGGGAAGAGAAGGAATCGGAGAAATAAATGAAAATGGAGAAAACTGTGCAGTTTCTGTGAAGAAAACATGATGACCATGGGAGGGATAATTTTCCAACATAAAAACATCCATAAAGTGACTTGGAGGTCACCAGATAAAACCACAGAAAACCAAATCAATCACATACTAATAAACAACAAGTGGAAAAGGTCACTACAAGATGTGCGAGCAAGGAAAGGAGCAGATGTAGGAAGTGATCACAACCTTCTGGTAGCAAAAATAAAACTACAATTAAGGTAAGGCAAGATCGGAGAACACAGAAAGATACGTTTTGATACAAGAAAACTGAAAGAAATGAATTCTCTATAGTACTTAAGAACCGCTTCAGTGTCCTACAAGACGAAGCAGAAATGTCCATACTAGAGTTCAATAAAACACTACAGGAAACAGCAAAAGAGGTGCTGGGATATCGGAAGGGGAGAAAAGAGGAATGGATAAGCAAGACCACATGGGAAAAGATAGAGCAAAGAAATGAAATCAAGAACAACTTACTGAACACCAAATCAAAACGGCGTAAATAACAAGTTTTAAGTAATTATGCACAAAAAGACAAAGAAGTGAAGGAATCATGCCGTCAAGATAAACGTCAATATTATGAGAACTTAGCAGAAGCAGCAGAAGAAAGCAGCATATACAAATGACATGAAAACTATATTTAAAATCACAAAGCAGATGACAGGTAACTTCAACACAAGATGTGAAAATGCAGAAGGGACACAAAATGGACAACTTGTCAGTGGAGAAAGAGACAAAATTGAAAGCTGTAGGGAACACTTTAACACCCTGCTAAACAGAACACAAGCAGCACAAACAATAGACATACCTGAAGTAAAAACGGAACTAAACAGCATACAGGACCAATAATAAAAAGTGAAGTAAAGGAGGCGATAAAGAAGCTAAAATTAGACAGGGCATCAGGTGAAGATGAAGTGACTGCTGAGATGCTGAAAGCAGAAGAAACAGAAAAACCAAAACAACTTTGCCGGATATTACAACAAATTTGGGATCTAGAAAAAGCCCCAGAGGAGTGGAAAACTGGGCTTATAGTAAAGCTACCAAAGAAGGGTGACCTCAGAGATTGTGGGAGCTGGAGAGGCATTACCCTACTGCCACTCACCAGTAAAGTATTTTGCAGAATAATCATCAATAGAATTATACCAGCACTTGAGGGAAAACCTCGGAGAGAGCAGGCAGGATTTAGGAAAGGAAGATCATGTGTGGACCACATATTTGTACTTAGACAAATATTAGAACAGGCAAATGAGTGGCATAGAACAACATATGCATTGTTCATAGATTTTGAGAAAGCCTTTGACAGTGGCAATAGAGATGCACTGTGGAAAATCCTAAGATGGCATGGCCTCCCCATAAGATAGTAAATGTAATCAAAGCCCTATACGAGGGTTTTCAGTGCAAAGTTATCTGTGGAGAACATACCTCCAGCAGCTTTAGGGTACAAACAGTAGTGAAGCAGGGATGTGTACTATCACCAACATTATTTATCTTGGCAGTTGACTGGTTAATGAAGGAGGCAACATCAGACAAACGCAGAGGATTACAATAGACACTTGACACAGTGCTGGAGGGCCTTGACTTTGCAGACGACATTTGTCTATTATCAAGCAGTCACAAAGATATGCAAGATACAATAAACTAGCTCACTCAGAATGCAAACAACATAGGACTAAAGATCAACGTTGAAAAGACAAAGGCAATGAAGCAAAATGTGAACAACACAAATGTACTCAGAGTATGTAGCAAGTTAGTGGAGGAGGTCAACGAATTTGTATACCTTGTCAGTAGAGTAGTAGAAAATGGAGAAAGCATAGAGGACATCAACAGCAGACTTACTAGAGCACATCAGGCTTTTGCAGTGCTGCAGACTATATGGAAATAAAAAAAAACTAAGCATAAATACGAAAATCAGGATATTTAAGAGTAATGTTCTAAGTGTACTACTCTATGGAAGTGAATGCTGGAAAATCACCAAAACCATAGAAAACAGGTTGGATTCTTTCCAGACTAAATGTTTAAGAAGAATTAAAATATTTTGGCCAAACACTATAAGAAATAACATCTTGTTGGCAGAAATGCAGATGAAGCCACTGACAACAATTAATGAGAAAAGACGCTGGCGATGATTGAGACATGTGCTCCGAATGACTGACAACTCACTACCAAAAATAGCACTAAGATTTACACCACAGGGGAACATAAGTAAGGGTAGACCAAAAGAGACATGGAGAAGAACAACAGAAAGGATGCTGAGCAATAGAGGGCTCACTTGGGCAAGAGCAAAAAAAAAAGGCGAAGGACAGGCATTTGTGGAAAACCCTTGCTAAAGCCCCATGTGCCCTGGGCACTTAAGGTTCAGAGAGAGAGAGAGAGAGAGAGAGAAAGAGAGAGAGAGAGAATAATATACTTTTAAACGACACTAAAATAGGGTTATAATATTATGACATTGTACCTGGTTATCTTGCATTCATCAACGCAAGAATTACATAACTATTTTTTTCTGCATAATATTGTCAATTTGAAATTCATAAGAAATAGCCGAAGAGTACTTCTTTGATTGTTAATTTTAAAGTGCAAGTACGCCGCTGTAGAGTAGTGCGTAAATGACTCACCTGTCGGTCAAAAAGTCCCTGGTTTGATTACGCAGTCAAGCAGGTCTTAACATGCTCAACAGAAAGTTATTATTACAAACTCCATTTTCCTTTCTCACATGAGGTGAAATTAAATGTGTTATCAGAACTATGTAATATTAAATTTAATCTTCTGGTAAGAAAAACAAGTCGATGGAACAGTAACAATTAATCTATTCACTAGGTAGTCAAGGAACCGACCAGTGGGAATTCATAATTTCATTAACATGCAATAAAGATATCGTGCGTCATAAGCCGACATAATGTTGAACAAAAGTTCCGAGTCAAAATCACAGCTTGTGTTGTCTGACAATTTAAATTTTGAGGTTTCACAACAGACACAAGTCGATGTGACGGGCATAAGTGACGAGTTTTCATTCTTTTTTGCATGGGGTGTAAGCGCTGTGCTGTGTCCGATGATTGGCACGTTTGGTATCGTGACGAACATCATCAACATCATCTGTTTCCTCAAGCAAGATTTTAAAGACTCTGTGAACATGAGTCTGCTTGGTAAGAAAATTGTCCATTATTTACAAATTATAGCTATTTTGCCATATCGTACTTCTGGGGCTCGGAAACCGCTATAGTTCTCCAGGTCCGCATACACACACACTCACGTTTATACATATATATATATATAATTGTAAACAATTCTATGCTCCATTAAAATAACTGGAAAATGTCCGCCACTCTTGCAATAATTCCGTCAGTGACACAACATACTGTGACTACCTATAATATGCGATTCAACGAGTACTGTAGTTATGTTTCATATACGATTTGATAATATATTGTTCTGCATTTTCCTTTCACTACACAACATATAGTGTTATGATGCCATTAACAGGAATCCGTGCATTTCTTTCCCAAAGCTTCTAGATATTTTTTCTCAGAAAGTGTTAGCGTTTATAACGAGATCAGTTAAATAATATAACTGGCATATTTGTTGCCAAGAACAATATTTTAATTTTCTTGGTGAATGTAATTATTGTGTGTGTTAATACTCTTGTGAAAACCCTCGAAATATTCATTCTGATGCAATGTAATGCCGTCACTATATTCCTTTGCGGTATCTCTCTGAAGGCAGGCTACTTTGACTTCCGTCAATATTATGTGTAGTCTGTGTCAAAAGTGTGCTTGATACAGTGTGCCACCTTACAATGTCCTTTGTGTTTCACTGTTACCCTGGTCAGCCTAAACCAAGCGATCGAGAATCGTTATGTTTCCAGCCATCTATATCGTCACAGCCTTCGTGCTCTTTCTTGTTCTATCTATCCATCTACTATAGCTTTAGCTTTTAACGCGTTTGCCTCTAGATATAATTCCAGTTCTCCGGTTCTTGTGTTCTTCGTGATCTCTTTCTTCAGTTTCAATTCCATGAACTGCATTCTACTGTTTATGTATCACCATTTTAATTACTAAATATTTGGTTTACTTTTACTATTTTGTTCATTTTACTGTTTAAAATCTATTGTGAAAGTGTGTGGCAACCAAACGTTGGCTATCAAATAATGTCATGATGAAGAGGTCTCTTTACATCTATTACACTATACACCATTTGATTACTATTAGCTGCTGTGTTATGTTTTTCGAAGTTTTTCACAATGTTTTAATTATTTCTTACACGAACTTCTCAGAATTATATAATATAATTATGTCTGTGATAAGCAACATGTACAACCGCATGTGAGACATAAGTAACAAATAAAACCATATGTCAGACATAAGTAACAAATAAAACCATATGTCAGACATAAGTAACAAATAAAACCGTATGTCAGACATAAGTAACAAATAAAACCATATGTCAGACATAAGTAACAAATAAAACCATATGTCAGACATAAGTAACAAATAAAACCATATGTCAGACATAAGTAACAAATAAAACCGTATGTCAGACATAAGTAACAAATAAAACCATATGTCAGACATAAGTAACAAATAAAACCGTATGTCAGACATAAGTAACAAATAAAACCGTATGTCAGACATAAGTAACAAATAAAACCGTATGTCAGACATAAGTAATATATGAAACCGCATGCCAGATATAAGTAACATATAAAACCGTATGTCAGACTTAAGTAACATATAAAACAGTATATAAAACATAATATTAACATATAGCACCAACTGTAGTCGCTCTATTATCATCTGTACCAGAACATTCATTCATTCATTCATTCCTTTGCATGTCCCTTGCGGAACTTTGCCTCCCAAACAGCACTCCTGTAGGCCTCTCGGTTGTGAGCAAGATGGCCTGCTGCTGCTGCATCCATTTCCAGATCATCAACGATGTCCTGCAGGCATCTTCGTTTCGGTCTTCCTCTTTTTCTTTTTCCCATTATGTATCCTTCCAATACGGTCTTCTCTAAATTATCATGACGTTTAATGTGGCCAAAATATTTAAGTTTTCTCTCTTTAATCCTCTTTACTAGCCAGCCTTCTTCAATATTAAGCTCTTGTAGTATAGATATATTTGTTCTTTTTTGTGTCCACGATATTTGGAGAACTCTTCTATAGCATTTACATTCAAAGGCATTTATGTGCTTCTCAGCTGTTTTGTTAAGTGTCCAGGTCTCACAGGCATATGTTGCGATGGGAAAGATGCATGCCCTTAAAAATCCAGAACATACACCAAGGAAATAAGCAGATTATACACAAATAACTATTCAGACTGAAGTGAAAGGTGTGCAGAATGGTGAGATGGAAAGCAGCCTTGTAAGATCAACAGCCACACTTAGTGTGCTAGATGACAAATATCCATGTGACAACTGGATACGTGTGTATACAGACGGATCTGCACACAATGCCATAAAGAATGGAGGGGCAGGAGGACATATTGAATATCCAAGCAACACCACTAACAAGATTTCCATACCCACTGGAAAATACTGCAACAACTT
Organism: Achatina immaculata; assembly: GCA_009760885.1. Classification (NCBI taxonomy): domain Eukaryota; kingdom Metazoa; phylum Mollusca; class Gastropoda; order Stylommatophora; family Achatinidae; genus Lissachatina; species Lissachatina immaculata. The sequence goes on from CM019702.1 coordinate 57,152,881, forward strand.
TGATGCAGAAGTTAGGGCAATTATTGCTGCTGTTGAAAAACTATCAGACTCCAGAATTGATACATGTCATGTAGTAATTCTCACAGATGCAAGATCAGTAGTGGGAGCTCTTCAGTGCAACGAACTACCAGACCTTAAGGATGCCTTGTCAAAAATTGGCCTACAACATGGAGTCACTTTGCAATGGATTACCTCTCACTGTGGGATACCAGGCAATGAGAAAGCTGACCAACTGGCCAAAGAGGGCACTGAAATGGAGCAACCAGACATACCAATCACTTATAATCAGAAGAAAAGCATGATAAAAACCTACAGGAAGCCACAAATACAACCACATGATGACTATCACATGCTAAACAGAAAGGAACAAGTCACCATCTTCCGTCTCCGAATAGGACACATCCGACTCCGAAGTCATATGTATACAAAGTTTAAGGTTGGTACTACTAATCTATGTACATGTGCCCAGGTGCCCCAAACTGTGGAAAATATCCTCCAGAACTGCACCAACTATGAAACACTGAGAAATAATTACTGGCCCAGTGAAACCACTAAATAAGATAAGCTCTATGGTTCCATACATGAATTACAAAAGACAGTGAAATTTATCCAAGAGACAGGACAGCAGGTAGACAGACAATGCGAACGAAGAAGAAGAAGAAGAACATATAGCAAAGTTTCCCAGATATGCGTAACGTATAAAACCGTATGTCAGACATAAGTATGATAAAAATGTAAGTCTGACGTAAAGAAATTATAAAACCGTATCACAGAAAGAAGTAACATATAGAACCGTATGTTAGACATAAGTAGCATACACAACCATATGCCAGATATAAGTAAATTATAAAACCTTATCTCAGTTAAAAGTGATATATAAAATCAAATGTCAGACAAAAGTAAAATATAAAACGGCATGCCAGACAGAAGTAAGATATAAAACGGCATGCTAGACAGAAGTAAGATATAAAACGGCATGCCAGACAGAAGTAAGATATAAAACGGCATGCCAGACAGAAGTAAGATATAAAACGGCATGCTAGACAGAAGTAAGATATAAAACGGCATGCCAGACAGAAGTAAGATATAAAACGGCATGCCAGACAGAAGTAAGATACAAAACGGCATGCTAGACAGAAGTAAGATATAAAACGGCATGCTAGACAGAAGTAAGATATAAAACGGCATGCTAGACAGTAGTAAGATATAAAACGGCATGCTAGACAGAAGTAAGATATAAAACGGCATGCCAGACAGAAGTAAGATATAAAACGGCATGCCAGACAGAAGTAAGATATAAAACGGCATGCCAGACAGAAGTAAGATATAAAAACGTATCGCAGATATAAGTAACATATATAGCCGTATGTCAGACATAAGTAAATTATAAAACCGTATCTAGGATAAAAGTAACATATAAAGTCGCATGTCAGACATAAGTAACAAACACAATCGTACATCAGACATAAGTAATATATACAACCGTTTGTAAGATATAAGTAACATAAAATAACCTTATGTCAGAAAGAATAAACAAAAACCGTATGTAAGACATACATAACATAGAATCGTATGTCAGACATAAGTAACATATAAAATCGTATAATAGAAATAAGTAACATATAACCTCGCAAATCAGACGTAAGTAACATATAACGCTGCATGCCACACATAAGCTACATATAAAATCGTGTGTCAGGCAATCAGACATACGTAGAATATACAATCGTTTCTCTATTTTAAGTAACATATAAAAACGTATGTCAGACAAATCATCATCCTCGTCATCATCATCATCATCATCATCATCATCATTAGGTGCAGTGCCGACTGGCGTTGCCTATTAATACTTCTCCAGAGTACAATATCCTCATGCAGATCATTAGCTCAGTTGATGATCTCTTCTCACACCATCTCATCAGACTGATGTCAGACATAAGAAACATGAAAAACCATATATCAGAAAAATAGTAATATAAAACCGTATGTCAGACATAAGTAATATATAACACCATATGTCCAGTATAAGTAATATATAAAACCGTATGTCGGATATAAGTAATACATAAACCTGTATGTGAGACGTAAATAATATATAAAATCATATGTCAGACACAAATAATATATACAACAATATGTTAGACATACGTATTATATAAAAAAGTATTACAGACGTAAGTAATATATAAAACAGTATGTCAGACATAAGTAATATATAAAACTGTATGTCCGTCATAAGTAATATGTACAACTGTTCGTCAAACGTAAGTAATATATAAAACCATATGTCAGACATAAGCAATATGTAAAATCGAATGTCAGACATAAATACCATATAAAATTGTTTGTCAAAGATAATTACCACACAGATCGTATGTCAGACATAAGTAACATATAAAATCGAATGTCACACATAAATAACATATACAACCGTGTGTCAGACATAAGTAACATATACATCGTTTGCCAGACATAAGTAACATATAAAATGGTATATCATACATAAGTAACATATAATACCATATTTCAACCAGAAGTAACAATTAAAAATCGAATTTCTCATATAAGTACCATATAAAATCGATTGTCATACACAAGTAACACATAACAACGAATGTCAGACATAAGTAGCAGGCTAACTGTTGACACAAGATAGTAAGACATTTTGTAACAAATGAATTTTAGTTTCAAAGAATTGAACAAGCAAGTCAGTTTTACATTCTGTCCTTTATACTTCAATATTGACTACACAATAACAATTGTATTTAGTACAATTTGTAATTAATACATAAACAACGCGAAAAACAAAGCATGTACAGTTTAACATTTCAACATTTAATACGTACATTTAATTATATGTACAATTTTAACACTCTCGATGTAGTTATCATCACATTTTCACAGATGCAAGGCAGTAATAATCCAATAGAATTGAACATAGAGTAATTATAATACAGATAATGTTCAATAAAGTTTGAAAAGAAGAAAAAGTCCCTTATAAAGTGAAAACAGGAATCAATGTTAAAATACCGAAAAAAAGGCAACCTTAGCGATTGCAACAACTGGAGAGGAGTAAACTTACTATCGGTTGTGTCAAAAGTATTTTGAAAAATTATTCTGAATAGAATTCAAGACATAATGGATGTTGCAATGAGAGAAGAACAGGCAGGATTTCGAAAAGAGAGAAGCTGACTTGACCAGATCTTTACTCTAAGAATAATACTTGAAGAACATATTGAAAAGCAAAGACCGTTAATCTCGAATTTCATAGACTTTAAAAAGGCATTTGATAGCATACACAGAGAATCATTAGGGAGGATTTTACGAATATATGGAATACCATCTAAGGTTGTGAACATCATTAGTGACTGCTAGAATGGATATGTTTATACAGACGAAGGAAAGAGTGAATGGATCTTGATTGAAACAGGTGTGAAACAAGGATGTATATTATCTCCCTTGCTTTTTGGAATTGCCATAGACTTCATAATGAAAAACATGTTGCACAGGTAAAACGGGCATTGATTGGGTACGTGAAGCCCAACTGGAGGATCTTGGTTTTGCAGATGACATAACTCCTATCAGCGACAATATGAAATCAATGCAAGCAAAAACAGATACCCTGTTTTCAATGACTAGTAAAACGGGACTTGAAATTAACAAGGATAAAACACGAATAATGAAAGTTCTCATTAACGACGAAGTATAATATTTACGTAGAAGGAACATCTGTTGCTCGGCAGCTATATAGACCACAATGGTGACACCAGAAAGGACATTAGAATTCGAATTGCTAAATAAGCATTGACCTCCAAAATCGTGAGAACATATGGCATTCAAAAGTAATAGGCTAAAAAAAGATTATTCAATTCAAATGTAATATCCACTCTCATTTATGCATGTCAAAGCTGGAAAACAACTAAAGAAATAGACAAGAAATTAGACTCTTTCGAAAACAAATGTCTAAGTAAATACTTGGTATAAGGTGGAATGAATTCAAGAACAATGCAGAGATCAGACAGGTCAGCAAACACCAACCTGTCTCATGGTTATCAGAAAAAGAAGATGGACATATGTAGGCCATGTGATGAGAAGAAACAATCAGATAATCCCCAAACAAGCTATCAAATAAAACACAACTGGCCGAAGGAAAAGAGGTCGACCACTTGAAACTCTGAAGAGGACATTGTTAAGAGAAGTCAATTCAGTGGGCATAACATACCTTAATGAGATTGAAAAACTCACCGAAGACAGGACATCTTGACGAACTACCATGCGGGTCCTATGTGACGTTTGAGGGCTCGGGGATGATGTAAGATGTAAGAATTATAATATTGCTCATAACAGACCAACATACTCTGACTGTTATTGTTTAAGAAAGTGAAGCTGATATGAAAGTACAATGGGGTCACAACATTACAGATTTCAGTAAAGTAAGGGTTTTGTAGGATTAGCCCTCGAAAGAATCATAGATAAATAACTTTATTAAGACGTGAGAGAAAGAAAAATCGGCAGTGCCAGAGAGTGCAGTTTGTTAGTACGCTGTACTCTCGTGGTTAGACTTATCTATCTATCTATCTATCTATCTATCTATCTATCTATCTATCTATCTATCTATCTATCTATCTATCTATCTATCTATCTATCTATCTATCTATCTATCTATCTATCTATCTATCTATCTATCTATCTATCTATCTATCTATCTATCTATCTATCTATCTATCTATCTATCTATCTATCTATCTATCTATCGTCTCATTAAAGTGTTTTGTCTACGACTTTTTCCAGAGATCTATCTCTCTCTGAACCTTAAGTGCCCAGCGCACATGGGGCTTCCGCAAGGGTTTTCCACAAATGCCTGTCCTTCGCCTTTTTTTTCTGCTCTTGCCCAGGTGAGCCCTCTATTGCTAAACATCCTTTCTGTTGTTCTTCTCCATGTCTCTTTTGGTCTACCCTTACTTCTGTTCCCCTGTGGTGTCAATCTTAGTGCTGTTTTTGGTAGTGAGTTGTCAGTCGTTCGGAGCACATGTCTCAACCATCGCCAGCGTCTTTCCTCAATAATTGTTGTCAGTGGTTTTCCAGAGCTAATCCTACAAAACAGTGTTCACCGTACGACAAGCCTTGTTGTTTCGCATCTATTAATATATATATAATTGGTTTGAAGCAGATGTTCAGTCTAAGGAATATCACTAAATGGTTTTAGATGCGATAGAAAGACAAGAAGATACAGGTATCTTACAATGATGTATGTGTCATCTCACAGATACAGATATCAAATACCTCCACTTTCCATTTAACAATGAACAACATTGTAACAGTAATATAAAAGCCGCAATTATGAATTTGATATTGTATTTATTTGTTCACATTTATTTTGTAATACAGTTGTTTAATGTGGCAATGAATCTAAAGTAAGCCAAGACTCATTTATTTTTATCCATGTTTAGGTCTCGCAGTCTCTGATCTGGGTTGTCTTGTGACGATGGTAGGATTAAATATTATGTACAACCCATCGATGATAATGTCTGACCTGCCTTTTGACTCTATGGAAGTTTGTTACTTCATCTTTACGATACCACATATGTCCTTCAGTCGAATAAGCAGTTGGATCACAGCATTGATCACGCTGGAAAGATGTTTGTGCATATTAGCACCGTTACAGGTTTGACAGCAATGACATTTTTAAAATATATATCAAAGAAGTGATCTTTTTTAAAGTTTATTAATTTTAATTTCAATATTTTATTTGTATTCTTATGGTTAGAATAGAGGTCATTTTTGACAGCAAAAAGGTTTGAATTGACGAATTGAAGCAATAACAGAGCTAAGAAATGTACATATCCTAAACAGATTTTATTTTATTATACTTATGGACATTTCAATATTTGTATCCGAGTAAATGCTGTCTAATTTCAGTTCTGCTTGATAACTGTGCATGAAGTTATGAGCCACGTCGACAGACGCACTAAAACCATATAGTCACTGAGTGTATCAGTCAACATAAAAATACTGATAGAAGTGCAGCAATCAACAAAAAATGTGATGAAAAGTGCATCAGTCAAGAAAAACCTGATGATGATACATCAGTCAATAAATAAAACTGATGAGAAATGCACCAGCCTTAAAAAACAATGATGTAATTTACAAGAAGGAATAGTGACGGATATTATTGGAGTTAGAACAATGATCTTAAATATGTTTTGTATATTTATCCAGATGCTTATGCACAACAATGAAAGTAGCTTAACAAGAAATGAATAGCAATGCAATTATATATCATACTATTATTAGTTTAATAGAATTTCCAAAACTGAATTAGTTTCTGATTGCTATAAAATGTGCATGGATTTCTTTAACTTGAGACGAATATAAAGTTCCCGTTAATTGTGTTATTTTTTTTCAGATAAGAAGTTTTACCTCCCCAAAAAAGATGTTCATCATTATCGTCAGTATTTACGTCATTCTTCAAGTTCTTACAGTACCTCTGTACGCTGTCAATAGATTGGGGATGACATTTTCTGCTTTACGAAATAAAACCTTACTTGGTCGTATCTCTGTGGGTGATAGAGAAAACGTCGAATCTTTTTCGTATATCATAAATAGTTTTATCATTCCTATGATAGCATTTGTTATTATCGTTATCTGCACTGTGACACTGGTAATTAAACTAAAGAAAACAACAAAATGGAGAAAGAACACTGTAACTCCAGACCAAGCTGACAGAGTTTCCAGTCGTAATAAGAAAGTGGCCAAGATGGTTGTGATGATTTCCACTTTGTTTATTGCTTGTTTTTCCCCTTTGTGCTTAGCGTTACTTGCAGTGGCGTTTGAGCCAGAGCTATCTTTTGGTGGCAGATACTTAAAGATAGGATTAATACTTGCTGGGCTTAGCTTTGTTTTAGAGTCCGTAAACTCATCAGCGAATATTTTTATTTACTACCACATGAGCAGTAAATACAGGGAAGTATTTAAAATAATGTTCATTTTGAAAAACTAAAAACGCTTGCAAAGCATTTTGGAAATAATTTAATTTTAAAAGTGGTAGATTGAAACTATAATTGATGAAAGATGATATTCTGAATTTGTTAGAACTTCTAAATTAAATTACTTTGCGGACAACATTTGTCTACTATCAAGCAGCCACAAAGATATGCAAGATAAAATAAACAAGCTAACTCAGAATGCAAACAACTTAGGGCTAAAGATCAACATAGGAAAGACAAAGTTAATGAAGCAAAATCTGAACAACAGAAATGTACTGACAGTAGACAGCTAGTTAATGGAGGAGGTCATCGAATTTGTATGTCTTGGTAGAGAGTAGTAGAAAATGGAGACAGTACAGAGGACATCAACAGCAGACTTACTAGAGCAAACCAGGCTTTTGCAATGCTGCAGACTATATGGAAATTTTAAAAAAAACTAAGCATGAATACGAAAATCAGGATATTTAAGAGTAATGTTCTAAGTGTACCACTCTATGGAAGTGAATGCTGCAAAATCAACAAAACCATAGAAAACAAGTTGAATTCTTTCCAGACTAAATGTTTAAGAAGAATTAGAAAAAATATTTTGGCCAAACACCAGAAGAAATAACATCTTATTAGCAGAAATGCAGATGAAACCACTGACAGCAATGATTGAGGAAAGACGCTAGCGATGGTTGAGACATGTGCTCCAAATGACTGACAACTCACTACAAAAAATAGCACTAAGATGGACACCATAGGGGAACAGAAGTAAGGGTAGAACAAAAGAGACACGGATGTTGAGCAAATGAGAGGATGTTGAACAATAGAGGGCTCACTTGGACAAGAGCAGAAGAAAAGGCAAAGGACAGGCATTTGTGGAAAACCCTTACCGAAGCCCCATGTGCCCTGGGCACTTAAGGTTCAGAGAGAGAGAGAGAGAGAGAGAGAGAGAGAGAGAGAGAGAAAGAGAGAGAGATGTGTATTTCTGGAAATTTTAAATCTGTTTTAGTATAGGATTTTCTTTCTATTTGATTACCATAGTTAAAGGGATATAACTGATATTATTGTAAAGATAGTCGGAGTTAGGCCCTTGTTTATTGTTACCTGTCAAAGTAAGTTTCTATGAATAAAAACGTTTTGTCAGTAAACTCATGAAGTGTGTAGGTAAGTCCGACTGTATTGACACGACAAAGTAACTAAAGTCAGACTTAGGCAAACATTTGGTTGACATGTTTGTTTAAGACATCAGAATGTTGTAAAACATGAATTTGAACGAGACCTTAGCTGTCTCGAGGAGGAAGTTCACGAAACTTGCTCACTAATTTTGGAATAGTTTTAGATTATTCTTGAGGCCATAGTGAGAGGACCTTTTTGGTTAGTCAGTGTTTGTAACATGTAGAGCAGAGTTGTTTCCCGTTAAAGTTTTCCCAGAAAGAGTTAAAGGGAATACTTGTAGCTCTAGTATTTCTGTGGAGTTAGGGCCTTGGCTCAAAGTGTGCAGTTTAGACTGGAAGTTCTGAGATTAGTTATATTCCGTGTTGGAATTTTATGTACACATAATTTTTGTTGCATTAAATGTATGACCTTTGCTCCTCTATGGCGTTTGAATACTCACGCCGTGAGTCTATTTTTGTAATGATGTTTCGGCCAAAGGGGAATCTTCACCATCCTCAAGTACGTCATCTCTCATTATATCATTAATAAACGTGCTATAATATGTCACCAAACAGACTTTGTGGATCACGCTATCTGTTCTGTGTCAGTGAAGTAGAACAACAGCCTGTTCCTTGAACTTGTGGATATGTTATTGCCAGTGTGTGAATTGTTGAGTGTCTGGTTTGTGTGGTTACTTGCGTGTAGTCTGGTAACATAATAATAAACTCCACTTTCTTTTAACTGTTAACGTGAGTATTGAGAAGAAAGCTAATAACTCTTACATAGCTTCAGTAGGAATCACAGCACTGGTTAATGCCAAACTTATTCTTGTTCAGGCATTCTGTCTTTTCAAACAGAGTGTCTTTGTTAGTTCAGTAGAGCAGTGGCAAGTGCTCTTGCTGTTCATGTTCTATCACGTACCTGTTCTACTTTACTGGTGCCAGTGTGGCACCCACAGTATATCACTCAATGTATGTTGGTGGTACCTTGACCAGCCCTTTCCTTATTACTGCTGAATTACCCAAAGCACATGGAGCAACTGTAAGGGTTGTCCACGAATCCTGGACTTTTGCCTTTTTTTCCGCTCTTTCCCAGGTGCGCCCCCTATCTCTCAGCATCCTCTCTGTGTTTCTTCTACACGTCTCCTTAGTGCTAGTTATTGTAGTGAGTCATCTATAGCCAGCGTCTTTCCTCAGTAATTGCTGTCAGTGCCTTCATCTGCATTTCTGCCAACAAGATGTTATTTCTTACGGTGTGTGCCCAAAGTAATATTCGTAAACATTTAGTTTGGAATGAATTCAACTTATTTTCTATAGTTTTGGTGGGTTTCCCGCATTCAGTTCAATAGAGTAGAACACATGTCAGATTTAACCGGAAATGAGAGTCAAAAACACACAAAGTGTTATACATTTACAGTTATTTTGATGCATAATAAGTATACTTTTAACGTGGAAATACTATGTTACATTCACTACTACAACTATACCCACTATTCATATCAAGACCCGCGCTTTTACTCTGCAGTTACTGGAACGTCTGCCTTTATTCCTCTGGCATGGAAAAAGTACAATGACCTGATGAAGCAACACTATATGGGCCGAAGCAGACACGTGTCAATGCACGTTCTAACTAACATTATGAAGTACAGTTTATATAAGGAGAAATCTCAATAATATCCCATCCAAATGCCATATTTGTATTGCACAAAATCCACTTAGAAGTATATTTATACACTCTTGTTGTATAGCCCTGATTCTCTTCCTTGACCTACTGCATGCTTAATGAAATGAATTACTGCTGAAACATATGACATCCAACACACATTACAAGCATAACATGTGTAATATCAACCAATAAGTCCGTCATCAAGTAATACATTATTTAACAAAAAGAGTAGGCGTCAAAAATAACGCAACAACTAGCAATGATAAAACCAGCATAACGAGAAAAGAAGCAGTAATAAGTGATATGAACTATTCATGATACATACGTTATTAATGATAATATCTCAGGCCCCAAAATATGCACTAATGAAAATCAGCTGACCTGCATAATCACATTGATGAACATGTCCACAATACATGCAAGTAATCACTGGACCTTTAGCATCAAGTCTCCACAAGTAACATGTGTACAATTAGTGTTTGTTCAACATCAATTTATGATACTTCAATACACTGAGACATGACAAAAATCTCGCAGTTAATGTAGCATAGTGTTTTGTAATTTACGATTGGTGCATTATTATTATTATTGGTATAATTGTTGCTACTGTTATTGCTATGATTAGTATTGCTGTTGGCATCGTTATTGTGGTTGTTTGTTTATTACAGATGGGCGGATGTCGGGTCAGACATTCCATCTTAATCGATGAAAAGAACCGTTCGAGTTATCATTATTGCTTATAGTCGGCACTGGCCGTCTAAGTGGTGTAGTATTTATGTAAGGTCAGTGAGATCAGTTGTTCAAAGTCGGACCAGAGAGGCATCAGTCACACTCGTCTATAGAATGAATAAACTGTATCCTGAATATGCGGAAGACGGTTAGTTGTGATGATGACAACATGGCTCTCTCCTGGGCAGAAAAATTAAGGAACATATTAATAGTACTACATTATAAATTAGGTTCTGGTATGATCGGATTCATACCATGGTATTGGTGCCACTCATAAATATTTGCAAAATACATATGACAATTTAAATAAAAACTCATAAGAAATATTTTATAGTACGCTTGTAAAAGTAATTTATGACGATGGGATTCCACGAATTTAGAAGTCCAATGAGCTGAATAGAAACATGCAGCTTTGCCTAAGAAATCATGTCGAATGATAACAAGCAGGAACAGATGTGAGAACATTATTGTATTTTAAGTACCTGATCTCTATTTACACCATTTAATAGTTGTGTGTATGTGATTGTCTTCGTAATAACATAGTGTTTTGTATTTTAAAAAATGTTTAATCGTTAAAGTGATAGCCTTACATTAAACTCTCTTCTGTGGAGAAAAATAAAGGAAAATATGGGTAGTCACACCATATCCAGCTTCTCCAACAGCTAGATTCATTTACATTATCAGTCAGTTGTGTGCATTTCCCTTGCTGGGCTTTGCCTCCCTAACAGCTCTCCTGTAGGCCTCTCGGTTGTGAGCAAGATGCCCTGCTGCTGATGCATCCATTTGCAGATTATCAACGATGTCTTGCAGCCATCATCGTCATGGTCTTTCTCTCTTTATTTTTCCTATTATGTATCCTTCCAAGACAGTCTTCTCTAAATTATCATGAATATAAGGTGTCCAAAATATTTCAGTTTTCTCTGTTTAATCCTCTTTACTAACCAGCTTCCTTCAATATTAAGTTCTTGTAGTATGGATATATTTGTTCTCTTCTGCGTCCATGATACTTGAAGAAATCCTCTGTAGCATTTACAGTCAAAGGAACTTATGTTTCTCAGCTGTTTTGTTAAGTGTCCAGGTCTCACAGGCATATGTTGAAATGGGAAAGATGCATTCCCTTAAAAATCTTATTTTGTAGTTCTGTCTGATCCTCTCCACAGATTTTTACTTGTTTTATTCCTGAAGAGCGATGGATATCGTCCTTTTAATGTCCCTAATTGTGTCTAAATTATTAGTTAGGAATGATCCAAGAAATTCAAAACTCTCCACCTCTTCCAAATTTTCCTCACTGATACATATTTCAGCTTACAGCATATCTAATCTCTTGTATTTCATAACCTCCATATGTTATGGCATCGTAATGTTCTTTGTCTACATCTTCTCTAACATTTCCCATTATGATTTTAGTATAAAAGTTAGGTAAGTAAGGCGACAATATGCATCCCTGGTGGACACTTTTTTTGTTGTTTCAGGCCAAGTTGTTGTTTCATCATTTATTCTTACTGCTGTCTGTTGGTCTAGATACAGTAGTGATAATTATTGTATCAAATATGTTGGAAATTCCTTTTTTTCATTATTTCCCAAAGTTTCTGGTGTTGTACACAATCAAATGCCTTTGAATAGTCTATACAAGAAAAATATGTATTCAAGTGACATTTTCTGCATTTATCTATTTTAATCTTATATTGAATATATGATCTCTTAATTATAATCCTTATCTACAAACAGCTTGGGCCATATTGACTTCTTCTTCTATATTCTTACGAAGTCTATTCATTATGATTTTTAACAGAATTTTAAGTGCATGACTAATCAGGGCAACAGTTCTGTAGTGTGTCCATAATTTCAGATTACCCATTTTTGACAGTGGTATGAATACAGTTATTTTCCATTCTTTTACCAAAATACCTGAATGCCATATCTTTTTACATAGTGCATGATAGACTGCTGTATATTCCTTTCCTCCTGCCTTAATAAATTCAGCTGTTATCTCATCACATCTTGGTGATCTACCATTTTACAGATTTTTTATTGCCCAAAAAACTTCTTCTATTGTCGGTTCGGGTTCTTTATCTTCCGATAGTAGTTCACACTGTTGATTTCTGCTTTCACAGTCAGTTGTTTCATACATTCCTCTGCAGTATTTCTTCTATCTTTCTAGAATGCACTCTGTCTCTGTCAAGGTATTCCATATCTCGTCACAGACTGCATTTAGCTTAGGCGTGACATTTCTCGTATCTTTATTTCTTTAAACATTTCACACTTCATCTTTTCCACACTTCTGATGTCCTTCTATTCTTTCACAACAATATTGTATGTATTATTTAAAAAATTTTTTTCGTATGTTTCTTCGTACTTCTTTTGTAGAAGAATTATATTGCTGTTTGCTGTTGTTTGTTACTTTCCTTTTCCTCTTCATTTCTCTACGTTGTTTAATTAGTTCTAATGTGCCTACTGTAATCCATCCATTCTTCTGTTTTCTTTACAGGAAACATGTATTTAGCTGTTGTTATTAAGATATCTCTGGTATGTGTAGCTAATTCATTTGACGTCATCACCTCCTGTACAGCCATCATGATTTCGAAACGGTCCTCAAATTCTATATCGTATTTCTATATCGCATTGTTCTATTATTTTTGTAAAATCAAAGCGGAGTGGTATTGATCCTCTGAATGTCTTTTTTATCATTATCTTCATGTCTGCTAGTAATAACTCATGGTCCTTCACGTACTATATATATTTTGAAAAATAGCACAGTCACGAGTTATTACGTCCATAACAACGATGTCGAACTAAAGGGTTACAAGTGCTAAATTATGCATATTCGTTGATTTGTAAAGTTATGATCGTGGTAACATTGTGCAGTAGCATGTAGGCGTTATCCGTCAGTTTAAATAAAGAGGGTAGACTGTGGCAAACTTGAGGCTAGCAAGTGCTAGCTGTGGAAATTCATCGACTGGTGGTAGTCTGTGCAGACATTGTGGTTAGTCGACAGCGTGTAGGAAAATAGTGTGCGGAAAATGTTTGAACCGGGGAAGAGACAAACAACAACCTTGAGCGAAGCGGAAGGTCGCAGACAGTTTTTTTTTTGTGTGGCAGGGAACAAAACTCTCAGTGGAAATGTGACATTGGACGCTAGAGAAAAAAGAGAAGCTATAAAAACGAACTGGCGAGTGACTTAAGCCAGTCACGTGGAACAGTGTCCAGAAGATTATGCAGTTGAGACTAGCATACTCTCTCTCATTTCTGCAACAACATGCCATTCGTGGCCATGATATATATATATATATATATGTGTGTGTGTGTGTGTGTGTGTGAGGGGGGGGGGGTGCGGTGCGTGCGTGTGCATGTTTTTGAACATTTTTGAAAAGCTGAAGATTTTAAAGTACATTGTTATATCAAGGAAACCGTCATTTAACACAATCATACTGGATACCGTTCAATGATGAACAGAATGAGAATGAAAGTGTCACAATGATAGCACCCAAACACTCTGTCTAATCGTTGCACAGACCAGTATACAAAGCAGCGGATTGGACATAATGTAAACATGCTATAACTTCCTAAGTGTCACACAAACGGAAAGGCTACACTTTCTCCACCAGAACCAACTCAAGTTTGTATCAGATCAACACCTAACTCTTTCTTTTTTATTTAATACTATGCGTTTAAAAATGACCATTTCCATAATTACTATTTCTCGTGGTCAGTTCTCTGAGTGGTACAATGAGGTCGGTTATTCAAGTCCAAGCGAACATGTCTCAGCCACACGTTGCTATAGAAACAGATGTTTATTTCCTGAAGCTGGGGAAGAAATGGAGGTCGGGGTGACGCTGACAACATGGATCTCTAATCTACAGAAACGTAAAGGAAAATACGGGTATATCCACCACATCCACTAACTTCTTTTGCGACTGGATTCAGACTAAGGTGTTTCAACCACTATGTATGTTTTGTAATAACATATTTATATGATTGTATTGAAAATTTTAGACATTAATGCAAATCACAATTCCATATGTTTATCATTAGTAGTCATGCTATATGTCCTTTTCAAATTCAGGTCATACTGTATGAAGTGAGATGAAGAACGTTCTTTCATAGATGTTTAATTGGGCGCCAAACCAAACTGTGGCACCAAACCATATTTAACATAGTTGTCTAGCACACATACTCCTTCACAAGTAAGAAGATATAACAACATCAAGAACAACATTAACAACAACAACAACTCTAGTTTATATTCCGACAGTTCCAGGTTGGTACCCCGACTGAAGTGACACCGATTTATTAGATGATTGAACACTGCTAATGATTAAGAAGAAGATGATGATGATGACGATGATGAATGTGTGAATAAAGTTTGACAATGATGGCATCAAATTACTATGTCCACTCGTTAAACAAGTTAGTTTAGAACGCAACAGGTTAACCAAAATTAGACGTAACATAACTTTAAAAAAGTCCGAAATGTTTCTAATCTCTCCTACCGTCCAATTTTAGTACATTACTGTCAGAAAAAAATACCTTTCACCTCCAGAACTAACTCACGCCTCAGACTCACAAAACAACTCCCAGCTTCTTTGTTTCTTATATCCTGTGTCTCTGAGGTACTCTAGACAAGTTCGTCAGGCGCAAGGATAGCACTCCTGCAACAAGAAGAAAATTCTCCAGTCGCGTCAAGTCAGGGGAGATAACTAAGCCTAGTATATTTTTGATACGGAAGGGAAATAACCATGAAAATTAATCTTGGAGGTAAAGCAAATTTTAGTTAAGAATTTTATAATTCGTGCTCAATTCTATATTTTAAGCAGTACAATCTCTACTACAGAAAAGGAAAAAGAAAAGCAAAAATTGATTACACCAACACCCAAAATGCAATAACTCCACTTTCTCTTACCTATTACGAGTTTTGATATTTTACCTCCTACCAACCGACAACCTTCTCATGTTCAGAATGTGGAATAAAAGTTAACTGTTATTTTGAAAAATTGCACTGACATAAAATTTATCTTATAACTTTCTAGATGTCTATGACACTAATATAGCATATATGCTTCATCAAAACAAAATAAATATAAATTATATTGCATTAAACACTTGTATTAGTTGATTGGGAGGAAGGTAGACATATGTTACTTAGAAATGTAAAATATAAAGTAAACAATGTAGCCATTCTATATTTATATATAGTTCCGTTTTTCTTTATCGTAGTGACACTCTACCTTAAAATCTGTTAAATTATATATTTCATAAAGCTTTGCTAAGAAAAGACAGCTAAGAACAATTTTTCGCGTTACCTGGATCATTAGAAGGAGATTTGAGTTTTTTTTCTTTTTAAGGAGAGAAACATTTGAATAAAGAATAATCTTGCAGAAAGTTTTCTGCGATAAATCTTGAATTAAATATAGAAGTATAATATTGATAGTCCTAGTTTACTTCATTACTTTTTAAAAGTCCCTTAACATAAACCAAGTAGTGCAATGTGCTCTGAGACTGTACATTTATAAAAAATTCAGTTGCATGATTATGGTCTCCATCTTTATTTATAATGCATAATTTAGTCAATTATGCCATTTTATAACTTATAATGCTGCAGGATAAAATAACTAAAGTTAATAACGTTGTTATCATCATGTCATAATGTGGCAGAACTAGAGGAAAGAGAATGCCGGCTATAATTGGCATTTCCAAAGTATTATTTTGTAAATAGTTTCATTTCATCCATGTACGACGTTATATACTGAAATATGACATAAAGGTATATTTGAATTAGTGTGTACACAAATAAATAACACACCGAACAGTTTGTATAAAGATTAATAATACATTTGGAGTTTAAGGAGGATGAAAAAGAACTTCAATGTAAAAACACGAACATCTGCTTCATTAGTAATGCTACTGAAGAAAGAAAGGCCACAACTTTCCTGAAGTGACCATAGCAATATTCTGTATACACGCTCAAACAAATATTTTACCAAGAGTTATTACTTATCAATTACCTCTCAGTTACTAGGGGGCATTGAAAATATTATAACAACAGGAAAAATAGAAGGAAGAAGATCAAGAGGAAGACCAAGAGAAATGATACTGGACAGTCTGACGGGATGGTGTGAGAGGAGATCACCAACTGAGCTGATGGTCTGCATGAAGGATTGGATACTCTGGAGAAGCATAATAGCCAACGCCAGTCGGCACGGCACATGATGATGATGATGATGAATTACCTCCGGTACTCGTGGGGCATCCCTTTTTATAGTATTTATCTTGTTCAAACATTGTTACTATAAATACAGTTATAGCTCAGTCTTCAAGCAGTCTGTAGCAAGTAAAAACTTGTAAATTTATAAATTTACTTGTAAATTGTGTTTATTTATTCATCGGCCCTACAGACGCCTGAGGATTTTGTTTAGTACACATTTGAAAATCCACATGTTCTATCAAATACACATGAAGTCAAAACAATAATACACTGAAATGACCCCTGAGAGAAGAAGATATATTCATAATCTGACAGAAGGAGATCCCTATTACTCCTGTTCAAAGTCTAACATATTTTTAAAGCATTTCACTCGGATCACATCCACTCACCTCCCTGCCAACGTTCTTAGTTGCCGCTTCTCAAGATTCTCAACATGATCTCCTGTAGAGTGACTTAGCGTAACTAATCATAACGATTTTGAACAAGGAGGTACCTACTTTAGAGAATGCTGTCTAGCCTTTAGTCAAATATCATGTTAGTACTATAGACATTATGAACGTTTATTGGTCTTTGATTAAAAAGCATAAAAAGAAGCCTGTATATTAAAATCTGACTGTCAGAATACCTAGCTTCACGGTTACGCGTCATCCACTTTATTACGACTGCTCGCTACATAATTAAACAAAGTAACTATAACCCTAGGATGCATTACTTCGTTCTTTTGTTGTTGTTTTTTTCAGGTAACTTTCTAATAATGTGATATGCAAGAGAACACTAATTTCTCATCTGTTCTCCACGTTGCTCTTGTGGACACTAAAACAGCACAGAAATGTCTCTATATTATCTACAGCGTGCTATGTCAGGCAATTGCACTTTTTGGAGTAGTGACAGACATTATCAACATCATTTGCTTTGTAAAACAAGGCTTCAAGGATTCTGTTAATGTCAGTCTGATGGGTGAGTAATGAAATGACCGACGACCTTGACATTTATCACTAAATATTGCAATATTTAGTGATAAATGCCATTTCATTACTCACCCATCAGACTGACATTAACAGAATCCTTGCAAATGTGAGAGGTCATTATCATATGATACTGCGCTTAATTAGCTGGAGTGCCTTGACACTGTTCATTCAATTCTTCATCTATTATGATGACACCTGAATTGATGCTATTGTTCTTTCACATACTCCAGAAATCCATTTGACAGAATGTATGACATATTTTGAAAAAGAAATAGCAAACAGACCAACCTTATCGTAATAAAGTGACTCCCAACAATTCTTAAATCTGAATTTGTAGATTGTACTAGGGGCGCAGACAAGTTATCTCCCCATCAATGCAATAATTACCTAGATCTATGGAATTTGCATGTTATTCACCTCGAATGTCATCACACTCGGCACATCTTTTCTTAAGTTTCTTTCACACCCCCCCCCCCCATCAAAAAAAAAAAATAAACAAAAACAATCTGATATCTGGTCGCTGAAATACTGATATGTTTCTGTTATCCCTCCGAAACATTCACAGAAACTGCCTCCTTTTTATGCACTTAAGTTAGGAAACTAAACAGTAATTAGACGGAGGAAATAATATCAGGAGAGCAGAGTGAATGATGTGCTCTCAGACAATGTAATCATCGTACTGCATAAAGATAGAAAGTTTTGCCATCTTCGCTCGCTGTTTTTTTTCTTTCAGTTCATGATTTAAGCAGATCAGTTTTCTGCCTGGTCCACATGGCACTTCGGAAGATAGTCAATAACAAAAAATAATAAAAAATATCTTCCAAATCTCAAAGAGGCATTGGCAATGACCTTTCCTGCTGTCTTTCGGAGTGTGTCAACTGTAACAACTGCTCTTTGGTCTCAGGTTTTTATTGCTGCAAAGGTCTTTCATTGACACAGAAGGGTCATTTAATAATTTATAACTAGATCGCAAAATCGTTTCATTTCTCGTCAGCTTTCAAAAACATTAAGCATCCACTTGGTAGACATTTTCAACATATCCACATGCTCATGACTGTCAAAGCCAGCAAGTTCTCAGTAATTGTAAGTACAGATTGGCACGACAAAGTGTAAAACGTGTTTGGTGCAAGTTTACATTAAATCTTGTGGGAAGAATATTTTCTCAGGATGGTTACAGATCAACACTTCCTTGGCAATGTACTACCGTACTCGAGGCCAGTTTAGCTCCTCGATCATGACCGCCAACCCAGGTTCTCCCCTCCTTGGTATATTGTATGTTAATTATGCATAAATAATAAGCATTCAAGCAACACAACAATACAGTGACATGCAGTACAAATTGCCATGTCTGAAATTAAGGACACAACATTTTAATCTCACTATACGCCACAATAGCACTTACAATTGACACTGACAATCAACATAGCATCAAATCAGGTGTCATCATAATAGATGAAGAATTGTAGATCCTCGACAAACATAATAAAAGTCTGATAAGACAGCAATATAAATAACCATGAAAGAAGGTAGAAAATATTTAGGACATGAAAACACATTTTTCTTTTACTACAGTGATGAAAGAGTGAATATAACTCTATGAAGAACTGGTCATTGCCTCACGTTTTCAAAGTACAGAGAGTAGCTACTGAACGTGTGATAAACTGTGTGATAAATTACACTGTGTGATAAATTACACTGTGTGATAAATTCAGATATTCAATTAGTAAGAATGTATGGTTGATGACTGTAGATCAGTGGCTTTAAAAAGATGTTTGCAAATACGAAAACACGTTTGCAGAAGTACTCTTGTTTTCATATCATCCATGTACATCTCTTGTTCGTACAACAGTGTAATATTTGAAATTCACTACTGAATTAATATCATGACCTGTTGGAATAAATTCTGATAACAAATGTTAGTAAAAAGAAATTGTAACAAAAAGACCTCCACCACAAAGCTGCCCAACAGCCCAACCCCAGAAAGAATGCCGATTAACCAACAACAGCTTCCAGAAGACATACCTAATAGAAGGGCCATAAACGAACTCCTTTTTGCTGGCGATCAAGCACTTATAGCCACATTCGAAAAAGACCTACAGCAGAACATGGATAATTTAGCAAGGGCATGTCAAAGCCACAACATGAAGATCAGTGTTGAAAAAAAAACAGAAGTCATTACCATAGCGAGAGAACCAGCCCTTAAAAAACAAGTGAAACATTTCCAAAACATAGATAGCATAATATCATCATCAGGGACGATTAAGAACAGATGCACTAAAGCAAATCGGGTCATTGAACAAATGACACCTTTACTGAAAAACAAATACATCACATCTGAAACAAAAAGGCACTGTACAACACAATTTTCCTCACAACTCTATGCTATCAATGTCAAACATGGACATTAACAGCCAAGAACAAAATAAAAATCGCCACAACAGAAATGAGATGTTTAAGGAGAATACTAAATGTTACAAGAAGAGACCGAGTAAGAAATGACACCATCAAGGCAAAGGTTGGAGTAATACCAGTATTATATTCAGAAACCACAAGTCAAATGGTTTGCCCATGTTGCACGGTTACCACCAGACAGTATATCACAGAAAACATTCACACTAAGATCTGTAGGTAACAGAGGAACAGGCCGCCCACGAAGAAGATAGAGGGAGGAAATTACAGAAGCAATAAATAGCCAATTATATGAAAGAAATTATCGAGCCTTGTTATGATGTTTTTGTCCCCTTCAACATCGAAATGTATATTAGGAAGAAGACAAGAAAAGACATAAACTGTAATGATTTTAGTCAAATAACTTCAAAACAAAGATGACTGGGTTATCAATATGTTACTTTTCACGTTACAAAATCTATCAAATCTGTCATTATTGTTTTGGAATGAGAGTGTTACTATCATGATATTTAAAAAGGGACATTGGCAGTCTGTGACATTAAAACTAGGAATGTTGAACTTACTTTGATGAGTTAGGATCAGGCAGGCAACTTTTTATATAAATTAACTATCAGATTATGAAGCGTTACTATCATTGTACTTCATGTGACGTAAAGTGTTCGTACTTCGTAGCTTTAGTACAGCCATGACGAAGTGAAACTGTGGCTGTTGAGGAAAAGTGATTACAAGCAGCACCATCACCTATTCTAACATTCGCACTCTGTCATCACGTTCATATCTGAGTATTATAGTCCTTACATGAAGAATTGATAATGATGTGTGTTTTTAATCTTCATTAAATAGAATAAGAGGGTAACGAGGTTAAACTATACAGGGCAACTATACTGTTTGTGTTTCAGCTCACTTCTTGCATAGAATCATAACCTCACAAGTGCTCATAAAGACCAAGTCTTATCTTATATCTTATATCCTTCCCGTGCCGTTAGACGTCACATAGGGCTCGCAAAGTAGTTCGCCAATTTTTCCTGTCTTCGGCGAGTCTTTCAACCTCATCAAAGGATTTTATGCCTGTTAACTTGGCCTCTCTTAATAATGTTCTCTTCAGAGTTTCACGCGGTCTGCCCCTTTTTCTTCGGCCTGTTGTGTTCCACTTGATAGCTTGTTTTGGGATTCTCTGCTCATTTCTTCTCATCAAGTGGCCAACATATGTCCATCTCCTTTTCCTGATCACCCGTGAGACTGGTTGTTGTTCAGTCATCTGTCTATATAAGACCAAGTACATCCATTATATTGTTAATTGCTTCCGTTGCTATGATCTCTTTTAGGTTTCTCAGAAAATAGAAACTCATTAATTGCTCCTTTTTACTAAATGAAAATATTAATGCTCATGTTCTATTTTGTCCATATTTAGGTCTCACAGTCTGATATGTGCGATGTCATTACTGTTGTATTCACAAATATCTCAGTAATGCCCGTAGTCTTCACAGTAGATCTGCCTTTCAACGTATTAGGAGTATTTTATCTGACAATTGCAATGCCACATTTTACATTCTGCCGAGTGTCTGCCTGGATCGCAGCCATAATAACACTTGAGAGATGTCTGTGTATTATAGCGCCATTACAGGTATCAGTAAGTCATTGGCTTGTCTCTTGCGGAACTTTGCTTCCCTAACAGCTCTCCTGTAGGCCTCTCGGTTGTAAGCAAGATGCCCTGCTGCTAATGAGTACACTCACAAATGGTCTGCAATGTCTTGCAGCCATCTTCGCCTTTGTCTTCCTGTCTTTCTTTTTCCCATTATGTAACCTTCCAGGACTGCCTTCTCTAAATTATCATGACGTTTAATATCTCCAAAATAATTACATTTTCTCTGTTTGATCTTCGTTATCAGCCAACCTTTTCATTATTAAGTTCTTGTAGTACGTATATATTTGTTCTTTTTGTGTCCATGATATGTGAAGGACTCTTCTGTAGCATTTACATTCAAAGGCATTTATGTGTTTCTCAGCTGTTTTGTTAAGTGTCCAGGTCTCACAGGTAAATGTAGCGATGGGAAAGGTGCATGCCCTTAAAATATTAATTTTGTACGTTTTTCTGTTCCTCTCCAGAGCTTTTTAATTTATTCTGAAGAGCGATAGATGTCCTCCTTTAATTTCTCCTCAATGTATCTCCATCATTAGTTAGTAATGATCTAAGATATTCAACATTCTCCACTTCTTCCAATTTGTTCTCGTTGATATATCAATGCTGCTTATTTCAGCTACCTTATTTCTTTTCGTCATTGTCATCCATTTAGCTTTCTTCGCATTAAGATAGAGGTTTTTCTCTTCACTAATTTTACGGACAGACATAATTAGTTTTCCATTCATTTTGGTGTTGTGGACAGTAATACAGTATCATCAGCATATCTAATCTCTGGTATTTCATAACCTCCAATTTTCATGGTATCATAATATTCTTTGTCTACATCTTCTGTGATATTCTCATTATATTTTCAGTATACACGTTATATAAATAAGGCGACACTATGCAACAGTAACGGACCCTTTGTTCTATGTCAAAACAAGTTGTTTCACTATTCATTCTTACTGCTGTTTGTTGATCTAGATACAGCAATGATATTAATCGTGTCACATGTATTGGAAGTCCCATTTGTTCCTTTATTTCCCAAAGTTTCTGGTGTTGTATACAATACAATTCTTTTCAATAGTCTAAAAAAGATATATTCACATTTAATTGCCAGCTTTCTCTATTATTAATCTTATGGTACAGAGATCTTATGATCTCTTTTTCCTCTTCCTTATCGAAAACCGGTATGGACGGTAATGATTTCTCCTTCTATTTTCTATCGAAGTCTACCCGTTATGAATTTTAATAGAATATTACTGGCATGACTAATCAGGGTAACAGTTCTGTAGTTTGTGCATGATTTCAAGCTACCCTTTTTCTGCAGTGGTATGGATACAGTTCTTTTACCTTCATTTGGCCAAATACCTGAAGGAGATATTTTGTTACATAGTGCATTATATATTGTTGCACATTCCTTTCCTGCTTTAATAATTTCAGCTGTTGTTTCATCACTTCCTGGTGATTTACCATTTCTCAGACCCTTTATTGAACATAAAACATCTTCAGTTGGCGTTCTGAGTTTGTTTTTTTTCTACTCCAATAATATAAATATAACTATAAGAAATCGTTTTATTTTTTTTTAAATATTAGCATTTACAACATTCTCCGATAGGGCTAATAGACTTCTTCTTCTTCTTCTTCGTTCGCTTCTACCACAAAGACCGCACTGTGATCCTACTGAATTTACGCCTGTGTTCCTCGTTAGGTCCCGTGGTCTCCTGTGCGGTCCCCGAGAGGACCACAAGAGGTTCAGAGTATCGCAGGGCTTTAGCCTGTATTCTTGGTGGGTCTCTGAAGCGGATTGCGTGACACCGTGGTTTTCGTTGCATCAGTTTAGTCTAGAGTTGGACTTTTTCACTGGAAGGCCTCGACGTGTTTAGGATATCAGTGCTTCCCTGCTGGGTGAGAGGTGGTAGCCCACCCAGGCCAGTGTTGGACCTTCTCACCGGAAAACCTCGACGTGTTTTGAGATACCCGTGTATCACTGCTGGGTGAGAGGTGGTTGCCCATCCAGTCCAGGGTTGGACTTTCTCACCGGAAAACCTCAGCGTGATTAGGATACGCATACATCCCCGCCGGGTGAGAGATGGTTGCCTGTCTAGACTGCCCTGGTCCAATGTCTCCGACTTCTGCATTTTATGGTCGTGTCCGCTACCCTTCCAAGTTGTGACCTGGATGGAGCTTTTGTCCAGGAGGACGAATCCTCGCCACTAGTGTCTTCCACCCCTGGGTTTAGCCGGTTTAGGCATATTAACCCAGTATGGACGTGTTTTGGACGTGACCGACCTCTAGAGCAGAAGTACTGTGACATGCATAGCCTTCAAGATTCACCCCTGGTGTGATCCGGTTTAGGCATATTTCACCAGTATGGGTGTATATCAGGCGTGACCAACCTCTAGAGCAGAGGTGGCATGCCATGTCTTGCCATCAAGTTCCACCCTTGGTGTATGTCGGTTTAGGCAAATTTCACCAGTGTAGATGTATTTCGGACGTGGCCGGCCTCTAGAGCAGAGGCGCCGTGGTATGTGTAGCTCTCGCAGCGATACTACTGGACATACCGATTAAATTTCACATTATCCTTTCCACCACCTATTCACGTCGGCGCCGCACAGCAGCCTTTATTTCTTTTCCGCATTTTCTTCCTTGACCGGGAGGAGCTTCACAGCACGCGCGGCATTCGAAGAGTCTCGCCAGCAGTGTCTTAACCTCTGGGTTAAGCTGGTTCATGCATTCCACCCGATATGACTGCACTCAGGACGTGGCCGACCTCCAGACCAGAGGTGCCATGATTTGACTGTTTGCTTCGCTTTATCATTTCTACCACCTTTTCCGCTGTGGTGCTGCGCGGCAACCCCATTTGCACTTTTCTTCATTGGCCGGGAGGAGCACCGCTCCACGCACGGCAGCTGAAGAATCTCGCCAACAGCGGGCCCTTCCGTCAATTCCTTTAAGTTTCAGCTTTTGCAACCATACTTCCCCTGGAACCCAAAAACTTTGGTTTCCCAGAAGCTGCCAGCAGAGTCATCGAAGCAACTCCTGCGGATCGCTAGTCGGCATTGTATATGGGCAGACCTACGACGGAATCTGATCGTCTTCGCGCCTCTGACTTTCGTTCTTGATTAATGAAAACATTCTTGACAAATGCTTTCGCAGTAGCTCGTCTTGCGGCGATCCAAGAATTTCACCTCTAACGCCGCAAAACGAATGCCCCCGTTTGTCCCTGTTAATCGTTACCTCCAGTTCCGAAAACCAACAAAATAGAACTGAGGTCCTATTCCATTATTCAGGCAGTTGGGGCCTGCTTTGAACACTCTAAATTTTTCAAAGTAAACGCGCCGGCCACCCGGGACGCTCAGCGAAGAGCACCCGCGAGAGAGAGACGGCAGACGGTAGGGCAGGAGACAATGTTAGTGAACCGGGTCGAGCCGGACCGCCCGCCTGCGTCTGATATTCAACTAAGAGCTTTTAACTGCAACATTTTTAATATACGCTATTGGAGCTGGAATTACTGCGGCTGCTGGCACCCGACTTGCCATCCAATAGATCCTCGTTAAAGGGTTTAAAGTGTACTCATTCCAATTACAAGGCCTCGAAAGAGTCCCGTACTGTTATTTTTCGTCACTACCTCCCCGTGCCGGGAGTGGGTAAGTTGCGAGCCTGCTGCCTTCCTTGAATGTGGTAGTCGTTTCTCATGCTCCCTCTCCGGAATCGAACCCTGATTCCCCGTTACCCGTTACAAACATGGTAGGCATGTCACGTATCATCGATATTTGATAAGGCATACATTTGAAAGATGCGTCGCCGGCACAGATGCGATCAGCACAAAGTTATCCAGAGTCACCAGTTGGGACGCCGCGCCCCGCGAAAGGAATCGACGATTGCTTTTGAACTAATAAAAGCGCTCTTTCCACGAGGGTCGGAGCTTTGTAAGCATGTATTAGCTCTAGAACTGCCACAGTTATCCAAGTAGGATCGTGTCATCTAAGGAACCTCGACTGATATAATGAGCCATTTGCGGTTTCACCGTGAGACAGTGTGAACATGCATGGCTTAATCTTTGAGACAAGCATATGACTACTGGCAGGATCAACCAGATAGTTTTCTTCGCCGAACCTTAGTCGGATATCTACCGACAGACCGACGCGAGGCAAGCGCTCTGCTCAGAGCGGATCCCTTTCGACCCCGGCGGCGTTTCACTTCCTTTAACCGGCGGGCGCAGCCGGCGGCTCTTTCTGCTCTAGCGAACGAGAAGAGAGCCCAGCCACCCACAACATACGCACATTACATACTGCAGACCCGATACTTTTTGCGAGAGATGGGCCAATTTGGAGACCATAGGTCGATAAAACCGTACCACATCGTTAGCACGAACCTGGCTGGCTAGCCGTTTACATGCTTCGCTCGACGGACAAACCACTCGTATCTGCATCGAAACACCTTAACTCTCGCCGTCCGGGAAGGGAGCGAAAGCCTGTCTCCACACGCACGGAACTCGAGAGTGCTTTTTCGCCAAACGAACGGTCGGCCTGCGCAACAGTAGCGTAGCTCGGCGCGGCTCTGCGCGGCAGACAGGCTAATAGACAAATGGCAATTAACAGACCACGTATTTTGTGATTCAAATCACTGTTATTTTCGTATTGCTTTTCCCATTTCTAAAGTCTATTCAGGTTATCTATCTACTACTTGATCGCACAAACGGTTCTGTATTAATTTTCAATGTAAAAGTTTCCTTTCCACTTTTCTACATTTTAACTTACTGCAATAGAACAGATTCATTTGTAAGTGAGGTGCACATATTTTGCGTTTAAAATTTTACTTTAATCAAACAAAAAGATATGAACCACAGAAAAGAGAAACACGTTAAGACATATGTATACTGCATAGCGATTAAAACTTCTTGTAAAATGTTAACATTTCTCACTGCTAGAGCTTTGCTGCGTTTGAATCGTGTATACTTTTTCTTTGATGTATGTGATTGTATAGATAAAACAAAAATGGTATGGGGCAAGAGACGGTCATTATACCATCCATTAGGGCCTTATGGAGACTATTATGAGCTATTAAAGTTCATAGCCGCAGATGAAGTTCGCCTCTATATTTCTCTATTCATAATCTGCATTTTCCGGTTAGTGACGCCATATTCTTTATATTGTGTGGTATGTTGTCTTTTCATCTCTATCTTGGTCTACACCGTGGTTTGTACCCCTCATCTTTTAGCATTATGTGTGCTACACTTATTGCTCAATTTTTAACAGTTGTAATCGAACTCCAAAGTGGGTCCACGACAAAAGGCTAGGAGCCACTATTTTACATTTTCTACTGCGTTTATGATACCGCATTATGTATTTATTTACTTTATTTCGCTAAAGAACAGTGTAACGAGTTTAGAAGAAATGTCTCATTAGAAATGCAGACAACATTATACGCAATCTAACCTAAGACTGAATTTGATAAAACTATATAACAGTTAAACTGAATGTGATTAGGGCATCTCTTCTGCTGTGCTCTCTAACCGTCATTTAGATTAAATATATATTCAAATGCCTAACATTAGGCGATGCTTTTTTATTTCCCCAGATAAAAACAATCCTCACATAAAAACGAATGTTTCTCGTTATCGTTTGTGTCTACATCATTCTCATATCCAGCGGAGCTCCTGTGTACGCTGTGAACAGACTGGATATGATCTTTTCTTCAACAAGAAACATAACGATTCTTGGTCTTGTTTCTACTCCAGACAAAGAAACTGTTGAGAAGGTTACTTTTGCATTAAACAACTTCGCCCTTCCATTTACAGCTTTTGCTGTCATTATCGTCTGTACAACAGTTCTTGCGATCAACCTCCAGAGAAGAACAGAGTGGAGACAGAAATCCACTGCTACCTTACAGAACGATGTCAACATCCGTAATAAAAGAGTTGCCAAAATGGTTGTAATGATCTCTACGCTGTTTATATCATGCTTCATCCCTATTTCTGTTAATTTACTGGCTATGGCCTTAGAGACAAGTAATAATATTTTTGGTGAGCAGGTGAATGTAGGCTATATAGCAGGTGGTATAGGACTCTTCATAGAGTGCATAAATTCATCTGTGAATATTTTTATCTACTGTAATATGAGTATAAAATACAGAAAAACGTATAATTAAGTCTTTGATAGATTAGAATCCATAGACACGTCCAAATATGTGTTCAAAATAAGAAGTACCAGCATGTCACAGATACACACGAATAATGACATATAATCATGCTGTTAACAGCAGTTAAGGAAAAAAATGCATAAACATAAATTCTTTATGAATGCACCACAATTATTATTTTTGCACTAATTATGGTTATCATAGTGTTATATATTGTCAGTCCTTGTTTGAACCGCAGTGGTGAACTTAATTATAATCTGTTGCCATGTGCTAGTAATTATGGCATTTTCTGCAATGCGTTTGTCACCGATTCCATTGCAAAGACTGAAAACAGACACATAATCTCAGTGACAGGGCTATACTTGGAGTATGTGACAGTTACCACAGCCTGGACAAAAGCGAGTGCAAAATCATCAGCATGCTGATATCATTGCCTTTATAACACATGATTTTGACTTTCAAAATTAAATTAAACAAGAAAGTTGATACAACTTACCATCCTGTTCTTTAACAGGGATCGCCTCAGAGTTAGTGAACCAGAGACGAAACATATTACCCCGCAGGTTCCTATCTAGCAAAGGATCCACGGAGACAAAAAGTAGGGAAGAGGGTCAAAACTTACACCTCTCTTCGACTACTAAACCGTGCAAGTTTTTCTGATCTTTTCCTGGAGTGTACCCCAGTCTTCGGGAATGCCGGAATGGAAAGCTTATTCAGCATCAGAAAGTTTAAATTAGACTGGCCTTTCTGGTAATACAGCATATAAAACTGCAAATAATTGTTGGATTGTTTTAGGCATCACATTTACTTGTTAGCTCTCTCCAAACATTCTTTGACTCCCTTTCCCTTCAAGCAAGTCTCAGATAGTGATATTGTGCTGCATGGCAAGAAATGTGCAATCAAATAAGTTGTGTAAGTGGATGTACCTTATATTATACTATGTGTCCTGCCACATAACTTTGGTGATAATGCTCTTGCATCTCGCGTGTGTATCAGTAACGTGCTGATGAAAGGGAAGTAATAAGGTTTAACAATTTAATTGTCTTGGTTAGAATACTTTAAAAATCCTTAGTAAACATTCACGTGTAAATCAAGAGACTTTTTTTCAAAATTTTCAAAACTGCGTAGTTAGAGTACATGGATACTGTACCGGAATTGTTCAATATCACGAGAAAAGTATTAAGAAAGTTCGAGAACATTAGGGCAAGAAAAGCTCGCGGTGTAAAAGTTCCGAGCTGGACACACGTCAGTAAAACCTGGGTAACGATTTCAGAGCGGAGGGTGGTAATGTAAAACTGCGAAAGAGTAGAAGGAGGGATAGAGTGAGAGACAGAGAGATACATACATAGAGAGAGAGATAGAGTCATGGATAGACAGACAGTCATACTTAGGATGAGATACATACAGACCAAGAGAATTACAGTTAGAGTAGTAGTAGAATACAGCTGCTAGAGGAGTAAAGAATAGTTCACCTTGACCGAACTGGAAATAAGTTTTGGCTAGGAACATACTGAGATATAAGGATACTTGTCGGTTTTCTGTCCTTGTATGACAAGCAGTGGTTTTCCATGTAGTTAGCTCAGGACGTAGATTAGTATTGTTGGGGGGGGGGGGGGGGTAACCATGTTCTTTTTTACTGTTCCAGTATTGGCCAATGCGAATAATAGTAGAATAGTCAATGGAGTGGAATTCTTCACTGTTAGTTACATTCACTGATTACGAGAAGACCTTCAATAGTTTAGATCGTAGAATGCTGTGGAAACTACTAGAACAATATGGTATCCCGGTCAAGATAACGACGCTTGTAAAGACCGTATATGAGGGAACAACTAGTTGAATCATGCATGGAGGAATTCTCACAGAAATTTTAAAGTGGAAACGGGCGTGAGGCAAGGATGTTTGCTATCAACATTTTTATTTCTTCTAGGAATTGATTGAAAAATGAAAACTACCTCATAAAGGAAAAGCAGTGGGATACAATGGACATTGTGGAACCAATTAGAAGATCTTCACTTCGCAAATGATGTGGCACTTCTGGCACACAACCACACACAAATGCAAGGGAAACTTCAGATCTTAAGCAAGAATTCATTCAGCTAAATTGGGACTATATATCAACAGACAAAAAAAAACAAAGATAATGAAAAGTAATAGTGCAAGCAATAGCATCATGGTAATTGAGGGAGTGCCAATTGAGAAAGTAGAGTAGTTCACATATTTAGGGCAGCATAGTGGATACATACGGGGGAACGGAAAGGATGATAAAGCTAGAATAACCAAGGCCAGGACAGGATTTATCCAACTTAACAAAATATGGTCATCTAAGAACATCACAACAAGAACCAAACTCAGAGTTTTCAGAACAAACGTAAAGACTGTCCTGCTATATGGTTCAGAGTCATGTGGTGTGACCAAGAAAATACAACAGATGAAACACACATTCGGGAACTACTGCTTGAAGAGGATTTTAAACATTAAATGGCAGGAACGATGAGGTCTGGGAAAGGGAAGCAAGAACCTATGAACCTACAAAGCATGTCTAGGAAGTGAAGGTGGATTGGCCACAATCTGATGAAACCCATCACAAGCATAAGAAGACAGGCACTGACATGGAGTCATCAAGGAAACATAAAACAAGGAAGATCTGGACCAGAGCACATGTCTCAATCATCGCCACCGTCTTTCCTCAACAATTGCTGTCAGTGGCTTCATCTGCACTTCTACTAATAAGATACTATTTCTTACGGTGTTCAGGCAAAATATTCTTATACTTCTTCTTTAACATGTAATCTTTAAAGAATTCAACTTGTTTTCTATAGTTTTCGTCATTTTCGAGCAATCAATCCCATAGAGTAGTGCACTTTCTAAAAATAGCCAGAAATGAGACTCAAAGAAACGCAACGTTTTTTTTTCTTAAGTACTATGAATTGTTGAAGCAACAATATATGGGCTGAAGCAGACATGTGTCGCTGCACATTCTAACTAACATTATGAATTTCAGTTTATATAAGAGGAAATATCAATAAGATCCCATCCAATGCTCGTATTTTATTGCAGAAACTCTACGTACAGGAATATTTTTACACTCTTGTTATACAGTCGTGGCTCCCTTCCGTGGTCTATTACATGTTTAATGTAATGAACTACTGCTGAAGTATCTGATGTTCAACCCATATTACTAACATAACATGTGTAATATGAATCGTGATCAAATAATACACAAAGAGTAGATGTCAACAATAACAGAACAACTGGCATTGACAAAAACAGTGTAATGAAAAAAGAAGCATTAATCAGTGATATGGACGATTAATGATAATAATTCAACAAAGATAATGGCTCAGGCACTAACATATGCATTAAATAAAATTAGTTATCCTGCAGTATGACAATGATGAATTCATGCAAAATATATACAAGGAATCACTGGGCCTTTAGCAATACCCATCCACTAGTAACAAGTGTGCACTAAATGTCTCACCAACATCTCGCAGTTAACAGCTCCATACAAGGTGTGTCCGGTAAGTAATGAGACTGATTCCATAAAACTCGATTTGTTCAACATCAAATGAAATATACCTAAAATAGTGCAAGGTGCGTAACCAATGTGAATACAACGGCATATTAACAACATAAATACAATCCTCAATATGAATGAAATATATGATAATTAATAGGACTGAAAGTAGTAATAAATCAACGTGCAATGCAATGAGCATATATGATCATACATGTAAAAATAATCAAGGAGTGCAGAATTACGATGAAAATGAAAGCATAGAATAAGCTATTATATTAAATAAGTAATCATTAACAAGGAATACTGCATATCAATAAATAATGATACGTGACAAAGAAGACTGATTCACTCACACACACACTCACATACCCACACACACACATATATATATATATATATATATATATATGTTATGACCCAGAGGGGCCCACCCCCCTTAGAGTGTCAGGAGTTTAAAGGGCCGAAACACTTGTCTGAGGGGGGCTACTTCCTCTGATGATCTGAAGGAGTTGTGTTGTTGTTCCGCTCTCTACGGTAGAGTGTTTCCTGCACACACACACACACACATATATATATATATATATATATATATATAACTACAACAATGATTATTCAACAAGGTAACATTTACAGCACACGAGGTTTGTGTAAACTTTGTTGGTTCCAAAGTTACATTTTTATTACATAATTGGGGATGAATAGATTATCCATCTGTTACAAACATTCCCATGGCAACTGAACTACTGTACTGCGTGGCCAATCTGTGTATAGGGAAAATAAAACTAAAACTTAAAAGCCAACACAATAATTCAATCCACAGAAGAATAAACAGCTACAGCCTACAAGAAGAGAATACTAACATTAATTTCAATCAGGAACTTGGCAATCATTCCACAACACTCTGTGAAGTAGAGTAAATAGGTGTAGATGAATTATGGAATTCTTACATCACAGCCGTAATCACAGCAGCAAAAGCAAGCGCTGGATAGAAGAAAAGAAACCAAATAGAAAAGCATGTCTATCAGAAAACACATGGAAGTACATACATGAAAGACGAGCAGCCAAATTAATCAGGTTGAATGTAAAGATTGATCTTCGAAAAGGTCTGGCGAAAGCAACATACAAAGAAATAGACGAGAAAGTAAAACTTTCAGCTAGAAGGGATAAAAGAGAACACATAGATAATATGGCGAAAGAGGCAGAGAAAGCAGCAAAAACAGGAGACGGCAAAACGTTATATAACATATAAAAGAGGCTAACAGTTATTATTACATATAAAGAAAGACCAATCCTTAGTAAAACTGAAACCCTATTAACATCAAGTAAAGACCAAAAGCAAAGATGGGCCGAACACTTCCAAGAAGTACATAATCGACCACACCCAAAAGAACTGATAAACCTTGAAATCCACCTATCAACCCCAGAACTAAATGTCACCTAGATGAAATTACATTGCATGAAATTGAAACGGCAGTGAATTTAATGGCTAACAACAAAGGCGCAGGTGAAGATGAAATAACACCCGAAATGTTAAAAGCTATCAATTGTGACAACATGAGACAACAACAGAGAATGTATAATAAGATTTGCAAAGAAGAAAATATCCCTTCTAAATGGAAAAAAAAATTAATCATTGTCAAAAAGTAAAAGAAAAAGGCAACTTTACTGATTGTAACAATTGGAGAGGAGTAACTTTAGTATCAGTTGTGTCAAAAGTATTTTGCAAGGTCATTTGAATAGACTTAAAGATATAGTGGATACCCCAATGAGAGAAGAACAAGCAGAATTTAGAAAAGGGAGAAGCTGTCTCGATCAGATCTTTACTCTAAGAATAATACTTGAAGATCATATTGAAAAGCAGAAACCATTAATACTGAACTTTATAGACCTTAAAAAGTAGTATCATTGTGGAGAATTTTAAGTTTATTTGGAATACCATCTAATATTGTCAACATCATTAATGACTTCTACAATGGATATGTTTGTGCAGTTAAAACAGAAGAAGGGATGATAGAATGGTTCCAGATTGAAACAGGCGTGAAACAAGGATGTATACTGCATCCTTTTGATTTTGGACTTGCAATAGACTTCTAAATGAAAATATGCTACACAGGTTTGATTGGGTACATGGGACCCAACTACAAGATCTTGATTGTGCTGATGACTTATTTCTTATCAGTAATAATGTGAATTCCGTGCAAGAAAAAAAAACAGTTATCCTGTCTTCACTGGGTAGCAAAATAGGACTTGAAATTAACAAGGACAAAACAAAAATAATGAAACTTTCTATTAATCAAAAAAAGAAAAAAATAAACGTTGAAGGGAAAAATGAGGAAATCAATCAATGTGGATACATTATCAGATACATAGACCAGGATGGTGATACCAGAAATAGAAGTTACAATTAGAATTGCAAAAGCAGCATCGATCTTCAGGAATCTCGAGGATATATGGCATTATCAAGTTATAAGCACAGAAACTAAATTAAGACTATTCAATTCAAATGTAATACCGTCCCTCATTTATGCATGCGAACACTGAAAAAGAACTATAGAAATAGACAAGAATAATGCAGAGATAAGGCAGATAAGCGAACAACAATCGCTCTCATGGGTAATCTGGAAAAGGAGATGGACATATGGTGGTCACTTGATGAGAAGAAACGATCAGAAAATCCCAAAATAAGCTATCAAGTGGAACACAATAGGCCAAACAAAAAGACGCAGACCACGTGAAACTCTAAAGAGGACATTGTTAAGAGAGGCCAAATTAATACGCATAAAATCCCTTGATGATGTTGAAAAGCTAGCCGAAAACAAGAACAATTAGCGAACTACCTTGCGAGCACTATGTGACGTTTAACGGCACCGGAAGGATATAAGATATAAGACTGTTATGCCCACTGTACATCTCCACTAATCACCACGTGCTGCTGAACATCGTTGATGCGGAATCGTTGCCAGGGTACGTATCTCCAGATACACATTGCAACATATATAATATCCATACGAATAAGGCATATTATGCAATCAGACATGTTCCATCCAGTATAACGATGACCACGATGAATCACAGAAAATCCCCATATCAATACGTGAATTATATCCATCCGCATAAACGGTATGCTACACAATATACACGATCACACAGTATGAGGTTGGTGGGATTGTGTAGTCATAAATTAAAAGCACAGACGTGACTGACCCAGCCGCGCCAATTGCCTAGAGCTCACTCTCTGAACCCAAACTTTCCTCTAAAGATATAAGTCCTTTCGCCCCCCAGATTTCATGAACGATGACCCTTACCCCAAGGTCGCACACACCCGTGAGTCTCGAGAGACGGTTCACAGTTACGCGGGTAGTGATCATTCCTGGAGCAATTAGTCTTCCCAAATCGCATACAAATAGCACAAAATTCACAACTACAAACCATACGCAGAAAGAAAACTGCTCCCTCCATAAACAGGCCATGTCAGAAACACGAAAGATCAGTCATGGTCAATCACACATCGCTAACCCCAGAAACAACACGCTACCAACTCGTGGAAGAATACGTTTCAGTCAAGGTCGAACGCCTCTTGGATCCAAAATGCATATCGTTCAGGCATGACTTAAACTGACTAGCTACAAGTTTACATTTGATATAAGGCGATGAAAAGATCACCTACATTATTGCTTTTAGTCGGTACAGGCCGCCTGAGTGGTGCAATATTTTATGTCAGGTGAGCGAAGTCAGTTGTTCAGAGTCCAACCATTAGTCACACTTCTCTCTAGGAATATTTTATGTCAGGTGAACGAAGCCATTTGTTCAAAGTCCAACCATTAGTCACACTTCTCTCTAGGAATATTTTATGTCAGGTGAGCGAAGCCATTTGTTCAAAGTCCAACCATTAGTCACACTTCTCTCTGGAAATATTTTATGTCAGGTGAGCGAAGTCAGTTGTTCAGAGTCCAACCATTAGTCACACTTCTCTCTAGGAATATTTTATGTCAGGTGAGCGAAGTCAGTTGTTCAAAGTCCAACCATTAGTCACACTTCTCTCTAGGAATATTTTATGTCAGGTGAGCGAAGCCATTTGTTCAAAGTCCAACCATTAGTCACACTTCTCTCTGGAAATATTTTATGTCAGGTGAGCGAAGTCAGTTGTTCAAAGTCCAACCATTAGTCACACTTCTCTCTAGGAACATTTTATGTCAGGTGAGCGAAGTCAGTTGTTCAAAGTCCAACCATTAGTCACACTTCTCTCTAGGAATATTTTATGTCAGGTGAGCGAAGTCAGTTGTTCAAAGTCCAACCATTAGTCACACTTCTCTCTGGAAATATTTTATGTCAGGTGAGCGAAGTCAGTTGTTCAACGTCCAACCATTAGTCACACTTCTCTCTAGGAATATTTTATGTCAGGTGAGCGAAGTCAGTTGTTCAAAGTCCAACCAAAAAGACGCAGACCACGTGAAACTCTAAAGAGGACATTGTTAAGAGAGGCCAAATTAATACGCATAAAATCCCTTGATGATGTTGAAAAGCTAGCCGAAAACAAGAACAATTAGCGAAACTACCTTGCGAGCACTATGTGACGTTTAACGGCACCGGAAGGATATAAGATATAAGATGTTATGCCCACTGTACATCTCCACTAATCACCACGTGCTGCTGAACATCGTTGATGCGGAATCGTTGCCAGGGTACGTATCTCCAGATACACATTGCAACAATAATATCCATACGAATAAGGCAATTATGCAATCAGACATGTTCCATCCAGTATAACGATGACCACGATGAATCACAGAAAATCCCCATATCAATACGTGAATTATATCCATCCGCATAAACGGTATGCTACACAATATACACGACACAGTATGAGGTTGGTGGGATTGTGTAGTCATAAATTAAAAGACAGACGTGACTGACCCAGCCGCGCCAATTGCCTAGAGCTCACTCTCTGAACCCAAACTTTCCTCTAAAAGATATAAGTCCTTTCGCCCCCCAGATTTCATGAACGATGACCCTTACCCCAAGGTCGCACACACCGTGAGTCTCGAGAGACGGTTCACAGTTACGCGGGTAGTGATCATTCCTGGAGCAATTAGTCTTCCCAAATCGCATACAAATAGCACAAAATTCACAACTACAAACCATACGCAGAAAGAAAACTGCTCCCTCCATAAACAGGCCATGTCAGAAACACGAAAGATCAGTCATGGTCAATCACACATCGCTAACCCCAGAAACAACACGCTACCAACTCGTGGAAGAATACGTTTCAGTCAAGGTCGAACGCCTCTTGGATCCAAAATGCATATCGTTCAGGCATGACTTAAACTGACTAGCTACAAGTTTACATTTGATATAAGGCGATGAAA
This sequence comes from Achatina immaculata, assembly GCA_009760885.1. Classification (NCBI taxonomy): domain Eukaryota; kingdom Metazoa; phylum Mollusca; class Gastropoda; order Stylommatophora; family Achatinidae; genus Lissachatina; species Lissachatina immaculata. The sequence goes on from CM019702.1 coordinate 57,189,631, forward strand.
AGATCACCTACATTATTGCTTTTAGTCGGTACAGGCCGCCTGAGTGGTGCAATATTTTATGTCAGGTGAGCGAAGTCAGTTGTTCAGAGTCCAACCATTAGTCACACTTCTCTAGGAATATTTTATGTCAGGTGAACGAAGCCATTTGTTCAAAGTCCAACCATTAGTCACACTTCTCTCTAGGAATATTTTATGTCAGGTGAGCGAAGCCATTTGTTCAAAGTCCAACCATTAGTCACACTTCTCTCGGAAATATTTTATGTCAGTGAGCGAAGTCAGTTGTTCAAAGTCCAACCATTAGTCACACTTCTCTCTAGGAATATTTTATGTCAGGTGAGCGAAGTCAGTTGTTCAAAGTCCAACCATTAGTCACACTTCTCTCTAGGAATATTTTATGTCAGGTGAGCGAAGTCAGTTGTTCAAAGTCCAACCATTAGTCACACTTCTCTCTGGAAATATTTTATGTCAGGTGAGCGAAGTCAGTTGTTCAAAGTCCAACCATTAGTCACACTTCTCTCTAGGAACATTTTATGTCAGGTGAGCGAAGTCAGTTGTTCAAAGTCCAACCATTAGTCACACTTCTCTCTAGGAATATTTTATGTCAGGTGAGCGAAGTCAGTTGTTCAAGTCCAACCATTAGTCACACTTCTCTCTGGAAATATTTTATGTCAGGTGAGCGAAGTCAGTTGTTCAACGTCCAACCATTAGTCACACTTCTCTCTAGGAATATTTTATGTCAGGTGAGCGAAGTCAGTTGTTCAAAGTCCAACCATTAGTCACACTTCTCTCTAGGAATATTTTATGTCAGGTGAGCGAAGTCAGTTGTTCAAAGTCCAACCATTAGTCACACTTCTCTCTAGGAATATTTTATGTCAGGTGAGCGAAGTCAGTTGTTCAACGTCCAACCATTAGTCACACTTCTCTCTGGAAATATTTTATGTCAGGTGAGCGAAGTCAGTTGTTCAAAGTCCAACCATTAGTCACACTTGTCTCTAGGAAATATTTTATGTCAGGTGAGCGAAGTCAGTTGTTCAACGTCCAACCATTAGTCACACTTCTCTAGGAATATTTTATGTCAGGTGAGCGAAGTCAGTTGTTCAACGTCCAACCATTAGTCACACTTCTCTCTGGAATATTTTATGTCAGGTGAGCGAAGTCAGTTGTTCAAAGTCCAACCATTAGTCACACTTCTCTCTGGAAATATTTTATGTCAGGTGAGCGAAGTCAGTTGTTCAAAGTCCAACCATTAGTCACACTTCTCTCTGGAAATATTTTATGTCAGGTGAGCGAAGTCAGTTGTTCAAAGTCCAACCATTAGTCACACTTCTCTCTGGAAATATTTTATGTCAGGTGAGCGAAGTCAGTTGTTCAACGTCCAACAATTAGTCACACTTCTCTCTAGGAATATTTTATGTCAGGTGAGCGAAGTCAGTTGTTCAACGTCCAACCATTAGTCACACTTCTCTCTAGGAATGAATACCTATATCCTGAAGCTGGGGAAGACTGTCAATGATGATGCTGACAACATGGCTCTCTAGTGCGCTGGAAAATGAAGGAATATATTAATAGTAAGCCCATATTCACTAGGTTCTGGTGTGATCGGAATAATACTATGGTACTGGGACCACTAATATATATATATATATATGGACAAAATACCTATGAAGATTGGAAAAAAATCTTAAGAATATTGTAGATTACAGAGAATGACTACAAGGTTGTAAAAGTAATTTATAACTGTGGTATTCCACGAATTAAGAAGTCGAAGGAGTTGAACAGAAACATGCGACTTTGTCCAAGAAACCATTTCGAGTGATGAAAAACCAGGATGAGAAGCAGAGAAAGATCTTGTATTAAATTAAATAAATTATATTTATTTACGCCTTTTAATCTTTCTGTTTATATGTGTGTCTGTGATTGTCTTTATAATGTGTTCTGTTTTTCTGTTTTAACCGTTACAATAATATTCCTACATTACACTATCTACTTTGCAGAAAGATAAAGAAAGATATCGATAGTCACACCATATCCACCAGCTTATCCTAAAACTGGATTCATTCTAGGTTGCATGTACCACTCTCTGCCTCTCTCTGAACCTTAAGTGCCCAACTGACATGAGGGCTCTACTGTAACAGAATAACATTCTGTACAGATTGTTTTGTGTATAACCCTGTCTGGTAGACCACAACTCATCACTGTATGCCAGGCACGTGTTTCGAGAGAATTCTGAGTCACGTGGTTGAGGTTAGGCGGGAGGTGTGCATGAGTTGAGAGGGGAGTTTTTGGTCAGAATGTTGTAGCGAGAGGTTGTGTGTTTGATTCTAGGATGGGATAGAGATTCTGTAGTTAAATTGTTGTAGTGATGGATTGCTTTTCTTAAGACAAATTGTTGTAGAGTCATGTAGATTTGTGTGTCGATTTGTCCAAGGTTTTTTTTGGACAAATGTTGAATGTCTGACCTAGTCCTATGGCGATGTTAGTCGCCCGGACTTACGTTTTTTTGGATGATCATTTGTAATTGTATCCATCAAGTTTTACACTCTACATCGTTACAACACTCATCGTACAAATGGGATCTCATCATTAAACATATACGGTATGTCTGCAGAATCCTGTACTTTCTTGGATTCATGTTATGTGTCATCAGTGGTGTTGAGTTAGTGATTTACATGTAACTGGTCATGTCGTGTATGGATGAGTAGTGGAGTCAGTGTTACCTGGGTTGTCCTGTTACAGAGAGAATATCATTGTAACATATGTTGGGTGTCTCTGAGCCTAGTGCTCATGTAAGATAAACTGTAATAATACACAGTACTGTGTTACGGCTTTAAGTAGTGCCGAGAGAGGAAAACTGTTTTACTACAAAGGTTTTCCACAAACGACTGTCCTTTGCATTTTTTTCCACTTTTACCCAAGTGACCCCTATATTGCTCAGCATCCTCTCTGTTGATCTTCTCCATGTCTCCTTTGGTCTGCCCTTGTTCCCTTTTGGTGTCAGGCTTAGTGTCATGTTTGGTATTGAGTCGACACTATATATGTTTAGAAAATAAACACGCTTACAAGGCATATTACGTCCATAAAAAAATATCGGACTAAAGAGTACCGGTGCCAAAATTTCCGTATTCATTAATTGTTAAGGACATGAGAGATGGCAGCACTGTAGGTATTTTCTATCAGGAAAATATGGAGGGTTGATTGTAGCAGTTGTCTAGACTTTAGGTTCGTGCTGTGATACATGTTTTGAACGAAGTCGAAAGTGTTGAAATTCATAGACGACTAGCTCTGATCTGTGCAGACATTGTGGTTAGTCGACAGCGTGTGGCAAAATAGAGTGCAGAAGAATTTTGAACCGGGAAGAGGACAAACAATAATGTTGAGCGGTAGTTCAACGGCAGCAGGTACCGCAGCGAACACAACGGATGCTGATAAGGCGACATTAGACAAAGGACAAGAGACTAAGAACGAACTTGCGCGTGACAAGGCGGTCACTTGGAACAGTGTCCAGAATGGTTATGCAAGTGACACTGGCATACTCTATGTCATTTCTGCAACAACATGCCATTCGTGGCCACGATATATATATATATATATATATATATATATATGTGTGTGTGTGTGTGTGTGTGTGTGTGTGTCTGTGTGTCTGTGTGTGAATATTTTTGGACGTATAAAGATTTTAAGCTAAAGCGCTTTGTCATAACAAGGATTCCGTCATTCAACACAGTCATACTTAAGACGTATTTAAAGATACGTTTATCATACAGTATAACATGGTAAAAAGATTTATATTCCATATCATACTAACTAATGAAGAATATTAACTCTTGTGTTTTGCTTAGTCACGGGATTATGTCATTTATCATTATCTTACTTCGTTGATCAGCACATATATAACATCAGAAACTTGACGTACAACAACTGTAGAATATACTACAGCAGTTCCAAGATCGATACGTTCACAATCGGTACCAAGACTGCGTTAAACAACTGGATACTGTTCAATGATGTAAAGAATGAGGATGAAAGTGTCACTTGATGGCGCCCAAACACTCTGTCTGTTCGCTGCACAGACCAGTATGCACCGCAGCAGATTAGATATAATGTAGACATACTATAACTTTAAAACTGTCACGATGAGGAAAACAGAATAATTCTGCCTTTCTCACCCAGAGCCAGCTCAAGTCTGTATCAGATCACCACCTAGCTCTTCTTATCATCGCGATTAAAATCACCATTAGTACTATTACTATTGCTTATAGTCAGTTATGGGCGTCTGAGTGGCGCAGAGTGTAGTGAACTCTCTCATAGTGAGGTCGGTTATTCAAGACAACTGACGTTGCCTCAGCCGTACGTTACTATAGAAACGGATGCCTGTAGTCTGAAGTTGGTGAAGAAAAGGAGGTCGGGGTGACGCTGACACTATGGATCTCTAATGAGCAGAAACGTAAAGGAAAATTCGGGTATGCCCACCACATCCACTAACTTCTTCTGTGACTGGATTCAGACTAAGGTGTCTCAACAACTATATTTGTTTTGTAAAATAATTTATTACATTAATTTTTTTTTAAACTTTAGAACTTAACTTAAAACCACATTCCCATATCTGGGATTCCCTCACCAACTACACATAATAAAAATGTACAAAGATGTAAAGATATTTTTGTCATAGTACTCCTTCACAAGTGTGGACATACAACAACACCACCACCACCACCAACAACAACAACAACAACAACTGTAGTTTATATTCCGACACCCCCACGTCGATACCAAGACTGAAGTCACATCACTTTATAGACGATTGAACAGTTAACAAAAATGATGATGATGATGACGATGATGATGATGAATCTGTGAATACAATTTGACAAGATGGCACCAAAATACTTTCTCCTCTCGTTAAACAAATCAGTGCAGAATGCTTCAGGTAACCGAAATTACAGACAATACAATCTCAAAAGAATCAGAAATAAAAACGTTTTTCGTGTCTTTACTCCGTTCCAAGCTGAGTCCATTATAACCTGCCATTTATCTCAGAACTAACTCACGTCTCTCTCTATGAAAGTAAGAGAACAAATTTTGTATGATTAGACCTCGAAAAAATCGTAGACAAAGCACTTTAGTGAGACGTGAGAGAAAGAAAAATCACAAGAGAATTACCTGGGATTCGAACACGGACTCCGGTAGGACGAGCAGCCGTCTAGCCACGAGATAACAGCTTACTATCGACTTAGCCAACTAGCACCCCAAAAAAGGTGTTTTGTTGACATAGTCTTTAGTAACCGCTCAGCAAACATAAAACATTATAAACAATTATAAAAAATTGTTCACTATATCCGAAACTAACTTCATGTAATAAGTATTCGTTCGTTTGTTATTGTTGTCCAAGTTTGCACCAGACATGGCAGGAGACCGTGTGTATGTTTGTCTAGTTGGTACCTGCTAGAGAGAATGAATCTAAGCTACGGAATTTCTGTGTCACGACCTCGTTTCTTTCCGGGTGTCACGATCCCTTATGTTTGCTGAGCGGTTACTAAAGACTATGTCAACAAAACACCTTTTTTGGGGTGCTAGTTGGCTAAGTCGATAGTAAGCTGTTCTCTCGTGGCTAGACGGCTGCTCGTCCTACCGGAGTCCGTGTTCGAATCCCAGGTAATTCTCTTGTGATTTTTCTTTCTCTATGAAAGCAGCTCCCAACTTCTTTCTTTCTTATAACCTGTGTTCCTGAGGTACTCTAGACCAGTTCGTCAGGTGCAAGAACGCACTCCTGCAACAACTAGATTATTATCCAGGCTTGGCAACTCAGGGGAGATGACTGAGCATAGTATACAGAGCGAAGCAAGGGAAACAACCAAGAAAATCGATCACACTGCTGTAGAAAATGTGAATTATATAGGTCGTGCACAATTCTATACTTTAAGTAGGACAATCACTAATTCAGAAAAAAACAGTAAAAATTAAAGGAAAATGATTAGACAACACAGAAAGTACAGTATCTCCACTTTCTCTTAGCGAATACGAGTTTTGATTCTTTACCTCCTGCCACTCAATAATCCTATCATCTTCAGAATGTGGAGTAAAACTTAACTGCTATACAGAAATAAAAATGCACCGACATACATTTTTTCTTATAACGCTTTAAATGCCTATACCATTAACATAGCATCTAAGTTTAATGGAATTAAAATGAAGCTAAATTTAATTAAATTGCACTAAACAGGTGATTAGGACGAAGTTGGACATAAGTTATATGGAAACATATAATGTTATGATTTAAGTAATATGAGATAAACAATACATATTTATATATAACTTCTTTTTTTCGTTAACGGAGAGACTGTGTTGGTAGAAATCGAATAACATAATATTTCATCATGTTTTCTAAGAAAAGTCAAATAAGAACAGTTTGGATCCTTTTCCGAATTGAGAAAGAGATTCCGTTGGTACTTTCTAGATACTTCTTGAACAGTGTAAAACATGAATAAAAAAATACGTTTTCTGCGATAATTGGGAAACTAAATGTAAAGATTGAACACTGAAAATTATGGTTTACTTCATTCCTAACTAGAATGATCTTATTATAAGCCTAGTCATGTAAGGTGCTCCCAAATTTTACATTTATCATAAATTCAATTGCATGTTTCTGTTCTCCATCGGGTTTTTGTTTAGTGAATCATGCAATGTTATGATGTATGATGGTGCAAATTAAAATAACTAAAGTTGATAACGTGGTTATTACATTGTTATCATGTAGCAGAACTAGAGTAAAGAGAAGTGCTGTTTATCCTGGTTAATTATTAGATATTATTGTGTAAATAGTCTCATGTCATCCATATAGGACACTACATATTGAAATATGACATGAACGTATAGTATTATTAACGTGTACTCAAATTTTAAAAAATTCATCTGTTTTGTATAAAGATAAGTAATGCATGTGAAGTTCAAGGAGAATGAAAGATAATTTCAGAGTAAAAATCATGAACATCGGTTTATCGATCTTGCTACTGAACAAACAAAGGCCACAACTTTCAAGATGTTCTGAAGTAACGATAATACACTACGTAAAGCTGTAATGCTCTGTATATTGTTAAATAAATGACTATATATATATATATATCTGAAAATTAAATGCCCAGGGCAAATGGGGCTTCCGCAAAGGTTTTCCACAAATGCCTGCCCTTTGCCTTTTGTTCTGCTCTTGCCCAGGTGAGCCCTCTATTCTTCAACATCCCTTCTGTTATTCTTCTCCGTGTCTCTTTTGTTCTACCCTTACTTCTTTTCCCCTTTGGTGTCCGTCTTTTTGCTATTTTTGATAGTGAGTTGTCAGTCTTTCGGAGCACATGTCCCAACCATCGCCAGCGTCTTTCCTCAATAATTGCTTCAGTGGCTTCATCACCATTTCTGACAAAAAGATATATATATATATATATATATATATATATATATATATATATATGTATACACTCACACAAATAATAAAATACTAAGAGGTATGGCTTATCATTTATATCTGATACATTTTGGGGTATTCCTTCTTTCTTTTATCTATCCTGCCCAAACATTGTTATTATAAATACAGTTACAGTCTCCGTCTGTTGCCTCTGTCATTCAGCAGCCTGTAGGAAATAGAAATGTGTAAGTGTGTACATTATAATCTCCGTTTAACATGTATTTATTTGTACATCAGCACTACAGATGCCTGATGATTTTATTTGTATACATTAGAAGATCCACGTGTTGTGTCAAATAAAGATCGAAATAGAAACAATAAAACACTGAACCGAACTATGATAGAAGATGACATAACTTGGCCGAGAGAGAACTCTGTGAACTTCTGTTCAAAGTCTGATATATTTTTTAAAAACATTTCACTCAGTTGATATCATGTTAGAATTGAATATCTTAACTTGGTCTTTGAGCTTATAGAATTTGAATTCCACATGATTACAAAATTTTTGAAGGGCAATGCTGCTTTTGCAATTATAATTCTAACTTACTTCCTGGTCTATGTAGCACGTGTTGCCTATATTAAAATCTGAGTGTCATAAAACATAGCTTAACGACTACGCGTTATCCAGTGTATATACGATAGTTCGCTACAAAATGAAACAAACTGATTATAATCCTAGCATGTTTTACTTGATTACTTTTTTGTTTTCAGGTAAATTTCGAATAGCCTGATATGCAAGAGATCACTAATTTCTCATCTGTTATCGATGTTGCTCTTGTGGACAATGAAACGGCACAAATATGTCTCTATGTTATTTACAGCGTGCTATGTCAGGCTATTGCATTTTCTGGAGTAGTGACAAATATTATTAACATCATGTGCTTTGTTAAACAAGGCTTCAAGGATTCTGTTAATGTCAGTCTGATGGGTGAGTAACGAAATGACCAACGACCTAGACACCCATCACTAAATACTGCAAGATCTGTTCTTTTAGTTCTTTCTCATTTTCCTGAAATGCATTTGACATATTCTGAAAAAAATAGCCCACAGACCAGCATAATCCTAAATAAGTTTCTCTCAACAGCCCATCCCTTTGAATTTGCAGATTACACTAAGAGCGCAGAATAGCTACCGTCCCGATGAAGACTCTAATGACCTAGAAAGTTTGGGGTCAGATATTAGAAATGATAGTAGTGCCGTGTTACGTGGTTCTTTTTTATAATTATTTACTGTATGACAGAGGGTGTTATAATTTGTATGAATGGGATCTGGTACGTCTGGACGAACTGGACCTGAAACTTCACCCTTCACATCACCGACCCATGTTCTGCGTATATATCTTATTGCTCTATCGGGCTACCCATCAAACTCCTAGACTGTAAACAAAGAATATGTGACAGAATTCTGTGGTAAAGAGACAGTAGCCTGAATTTTTGTTAGACTAAGGGACATAATTCTTAAAAGTTGCAGATTTGCTTCCCCTGTTAGTAACCGCTCACCATGTGACCTTGGATTTTCTCATCGAGAATTCTAAAAATAGTCAACTGAAGGGTCAAGAAGTTAGGTACAGGGTGTGAATTGCACGGGGTTTATGTTTTTTAGGTAGTGGAAAGTTGAATTATGGGACCAGAAGTGTAAATCTTTGGGTGACAGAGGGTGTTGTCTGCGACATGTGGACTCGCACGGAAATGTTGGGTTTTGTGAGAACCGAAGGTCATAGAACAATGTCTGATCACGGAAAATTGAACTTCACGAGGAGAATCTTCGGTAAGAATGGGAGAAATTGCGAGTAATATAAAAGAGAGTGCGAGAAACCGTGGAGAAGAATTATTATGAAGATTAATGAGACTTGGTTTGCTGAAGTCAGTTCGGCCCAGTGGTTTTCAGAATGTAGAGGCCGGTACTTAACTATTTTCGTTAGTTAGGACAATTTTGTAGTTGTTTTGTTGGTGGTCCTTTTAGGTCTTTTACGGTGAGTCAGTGTTAGGTTGTTTTACTGTCAGACATGTTCCTGTACCAGTGTTAGTCTGTTTTTTTTTCTCCAACATGGAAATATGTGATGTATGAATTTCCCAGTTGTTGTGGTTTGTCATGAGAGTTGTAAGAATGGAAACTTTTCATACAGTTGTTGTAGAATTCTAAGTCTTATGTTTCCTTATACATGGCAGTCCACCTCTTGCCGGGAGTTGACTATTGTTCAGTTTTTTTCCCTCATCCTCATAATTCATCGTCCATTTTCTCATTCAGTAAATTCATGTCATAAGATCAGGAACCACATTCTTGGTTATTCTTCACGCCATGATATGGTGACATGTTGGAAGCTTGCAGAGTTTGGTCCACTTGTGCTGTTGTTGTCTGGTGGTGGTAGGACAGTACTTAAGACATTACGTGTTTCTAGGAGAATACCACAGAAACAACACTTGAAGATTCATAGATGAATCTACTTAAACTTGATCTGGAGAGTAAACTAACTATCAATCAGTTGTCCCACTAGATACTTTGTTAATAACAGTAATACACTAATGGGAGTTTAAATAATCCATCAGTGACCAAACACATCGAAACTAATGCCACAACAGCACTTGCTTGTCTCTAACAGCATAAGCGAAGCAGTTTATAAGGTGAGCTTGTAAATATGTATTCTTAACTCTGATTCTGGAAATGCTTGGGTTGCAATTCTCAACAGCCTTTCTGCCACAATCTATCTGTATGCGCTATAGAGCTTGCATCTTATTTACCCCGAGGTTCATTACTTTCGGAACTTCTTTTCTTCAGTTTCTTTAACCATGCTCCTTATCATATCAAGGAAATACTGATATATTGCTGCTATTACCCCGAATAATTCACAAAAATGCCTCCTTTTCGTGCACTTCTTTAAGTTAGGAAACAAAACACGAATTAGACAGCGGAGATAAGAACTGGAGGGCAGAGTGCACTCAAACATTGTGAGGATTTTACTGCATACAGATAAAAACGTTCCTCAGTTTCTCTCGCTGTTTTTTTTTCTTTCATTTAATTTTTTAATCGGCACAACAAATCAGTATTCTGCCTTAAATATGGTATTTCATCAAAATATCTTCCATATTGCAAGGAATTATGACAATGACGTTTCCTGCTGATTTTCCGTGCCCATTAACTGCAGAGACTGTTCTTTGGTGTCGGGCATTTATTGGTGGAAACCGTGTTTCATTAACAGTGTCGAAATTTGTAATAACTGTATAATATATATATATATATCTTCTTCAGCTTTCTGAGCCATTAAGGATCACTGCTGCATATAAAGTTCGCCTTCATTCCACTCTATTCCTAACTTTTTCTCTCCAGTTGGTAATACCAATATATACACCAGTATATCTTCTTCTATGTTGTTTTTCCATTTTTGTCTTGACACATCCTCTGGTCTTGTTTTCCTCATCTTTTGTGATATATACACTTTGTTTGTCTGTTCTCTTTCATTCTTTCTATATGCCATAGCCAGCGTAGTTTGTAATAATATTTATAATATTTATAATTAAGCCCCTTAAAATGCTGGAAAATCACCTTGGAGGTGAGCACTTCGTGTCGTTGCTTATCAGCGTTAAAAAACATTAGGCATTCGCCTTGTACACAGTTCAGCATACCCAAATGCTCATGACTGTAACAGCCAGCACGGTCTCAGCACATTTAGGCGAAAGTCGTCGATCTGTCGCAATCAGGATACGAACATAATCAACATACATTGATAGAGCTGGGAGTATAGACTGGCACGGAAATGAACGTCAGACATACTGGACGCAGGAGGGGACTTGTCAACAAACACACAACTGGCACTATCAGCCACATGATGCTGAAGAATATGTTGAGGGTGTGGAGGGAGAGGGGCTGTGCACTTATATATATGTGTGTGTGTGTGTGCGCGCGCGCGCGCGTGTGTGTGTGTGTGTGTGTGTGTGCGCGCGGAGTGCAATGATAATGACCCAGACCATAAACTTTAAACATAATCAACAATGTCTGGATTTGAAAACTTCACTGATTTTGGTGCACTTTCGGTCTCTAAATCTTCACGCTGGAAGCTAGTACACCATGTTCTCATATTTCAGCATGATGATTTATTGGAACTCATTTTTTTCCCAACATACGCACGAAGACTTCCTTAGGAGTTGTCTTCTGTATACACAGTAACATAATGATGGCTAGGAGTTCCACATATAATATGTAACACCATGAGCTGACATGGTTATGTGCTGGTCGTCTGAAAGAAGGGCAACAATCACCGCTATTATTCCGTGTAATGACACTTTTACACTTTGTAGTCAGGCTAACTTTTCATGACCGTTTCACTAAGTAACATAAACGATTTCTCAAAGTTCATTACTGAAAAAAAAACATTTGAATTTTATCGATGTAGTCAATAAAAAAAAAACGAGGATGGCTGCAAGACATCGTTGACGATCTGCAAATGGATGCAGTAACAGCAGGCCGTCTAGCTCACAACCGAGAGGCCTACAGGAGTGCTGTTTGGGAGGCAAAGTTCCGCAAGGGACATGCACATGAATGAATGAGTCAATAAAAATCATTCAACGTACAAAGAGTAAGTCCACAAATATTGTTGTATGGATCTATTATTGTTTCATCCTCGACAAACCTAATAAAAGTCCGACATGAGAACACTATACACACTCGTAAAAGAAGGTAGATTACATTGTGTGGTAAATTAAAATATTCAGACGGTATGAAAATATGATTGGTGGATTTTAAATAAATACAACTAATAATACAAACTTTACAGAAGTAGTTTTGTTTTTATATCATTAATGCTCATCTCGAGTTCTTACTACAGTTTACATTTTTAAATTTCACTCCTGACTTAATTTTATACTGTACGGGAAAACATTCTGATGACAGATTTTGGCACAAAACGACTGAGATGACTTTAGTCCGTAATTTAAAAACAATAATGGTTCAGTTAGAAAAAAGTTATTTTTCACGTTACAAAATATGTCTAGTCTGCCATTATTGTTATGGAGTGAAACCATTTGCTACCATAATATTTAACAGACACACTGGCAGTCTATGGCATTGGAACTAATTATGTTGAATTTACTTTGATCATTCAGAGAAACATAAGTATACAGAATATAACTATCAAAGCATGACGGGTCACTATCATTGTACTTCCTTTGACCTACTCGTACGGTGCATGCATTCTGTGGCTTCAGGACAGCCATGACGAACTGAAGGTGTTGCTGTTGGAGCGACATTGATTAGAAGCAGCATCGTTACCCTTTCTAACATTCGCATTCCTTCATCATGTGTATGTATGAGTATTAGAGTTCTTACGTGAGCTATTGATGTTGATGTATTTTTGTAATATTCATTAAATATGAAAAGTGGACAGCCAGGATAGCTATAATATGTTTACTTCTTGTATAGAATCATAACCTCACCAGTGCCCATAAAGACCAATTCATTCATTCATTTGCATGTCCCTTGCGGAAATTTGCCTCCCTAACAGCACTCCTGTAGGCCTTTCGGTTGTGAGCAAGATGTCCTGCTGCTGATGCATCCATTTGCAGATCATCAACAATGTCTTGCAGACATCTTGCCTTGGTCTTTCTCTTTCTTTTTCCATTAGGTAACCTTCCAAGACGGTTTTCTCTATATTATCATGACGTTTAATGTGTCCAAAATATTTAAGTTTTCTCTGTTTAATCCTCTTTACTAGCCAGCCTTCTGCAAACTTAAGTTCTTATAGTATGGATATATTTGTTGTTTTTTGTGTCCATGATATTTGAAGACGAAATACATTCATCAAATTGATATTTACTTCTGTTACAATGATCTGTTTTAGATTTCAAAGAAAATAAAACGAAATTAATTGCTCCATTTTCCTAATGAAAATATGAATCTGCATATTCAATTTTTGTCCATATTTAGGCCTCACAGTCTCTGATCTTTGCGGTGTCATTACTGTTGTATTCACAAATATCTCAGTAATGCCCGTAGTCAACACAGCAGATCTGCCTTTCGACGTATTAGGAGTATTTTACCTGGTAATTGCAATGCCACATACTACATTCAGCCGAGTTTCTGCCTGGATCACAGCCATAATAACACTGGAGAGATGTCTGTGTATTATAGCTCCGCTAAAGGTAACTTTCAATAATGTGTCCCTTGCGGAACATTACTTCCCTAAGAGCTTAGCTGTAGGCCTCTCGGTTGTAAACAAGATGCCCTGTTGCTGATGCATCCCTTCACAGCTCATCATTAGTATATTACTGTCGCCTCTGTCTTCCTCTCTTTCTGTTTCCCATTATTTGCCCTTTCAAGAATGTCTTCTCTAAATTCTCATGACCTTTAATATGTCTAAAATATTCAGGTTTTCTCCACAACATCTTTTTTACTGGCTAACCTTCATCAGATTAACTTTAACTTTGTATGGTATAGATATAAGTGTACTCCTTTTTGCCGATGATATTTTAAAGACTTTTCACTAGCGTTTACATATTTAATACAGGTATACTTGCGTAAAAATAAGAAATTTTATTTTTCAAATATTGGCATTTACAACAGTCTCCGATAGGGCGAAAAGACAACGGGCCATAAGGAAACCACGCATTTCGTAGTTCAAATCACTGCTATTTTCATATTGTTTTTATCATTTCTAATTTATGTTCAGGGTCTATTACTTGTTCGTAAACACGTTAATCTATAACTTTACTATCCAGAGATTTCGTTTCCAATTTTCTACATTTTTAACTTCTTGCAATAAACATTGGATAAAGAAATAAGCATTTAAAATAGATTTATTCGTGAGGTGCACATTCTGTGCATTTAGAATGTTACTTTAATCAAACAAAAAGAATATAAATGACAGAAAAGGGAAACACGTTTAGAGTAGTGTATAATGCATAACGATTAATACAAAAAAATGTCTAAAATGTTAAAATTGCTCACTCCTAGAGCTTTGCTGCATTTGAATTGTGCAACTTTTTTCCTGCATGTAATAGCATAGATAAAAAATAATTGCTATATGTCAAGAAATGGTCATTATATCATCCGCTAAACCTTTTGGAACCTTCTGGGATCTAATCCCTGTAAAGGGAGATTACTTCGGACATTGCATTTCGTCATTGCTAGCAAAACAAATCTGCACAATAAGTACATTCTGCTAAACCTGGTGATTCTGGTAACAAATTAGATACTGTTCAGTATGGAAAAGATATTGTATGCGCTGTATCACTGGAGCTTACGAGCAGAATACCTGGCATATTCATAGCAGTGAGAAGGAAAACTTACAACAGTGCACAGTTAAATGTTTTTGATTTCTGTAGAGAGAATAGTAAAGAATGCATTGTGATATGTGACTGTGAAGAGAAAGTGCTTGAAAGTCACCAATGACAGTATCTGACTTTATCTCTTTCTCTGAACCTTAAGTGCCCAAGGCACTTTGGGGTTCCGAGAGGTTTTATTACAAACGCCTATCCTTGCTTTTTTTCAGCTCTTGCCAAGATGAGCCATCTATTGCTCAACATACTCTCTGTTGTTCTTCTCCATGTCTCTATCCTTGCTTCTCTTCCCCTGTGCCCTCCATTTTAGTGCTATTTTTGACACTGAGTCGCCGGTCATCCGGAGCACATGTACCAACCATGGCGTGCGTCTTACTTCAGTAATTTATACTTTTGAATTATTCTATAAATGTCACACAATGGTTCTTAGTCTGTTTATCTATGGAAGGAACTTTGTGAGGCCATGTAAATGGCTTGTCTGCTTATTCTTCTTCTCGTTTGAAAGTCAATAAAGCTCATTGCTACAGATGAAGTTCACCTCTATTCCTCTCTTTTTCCGATCATCTTTCTCCAGTTGATTACACCATTTTTATATTGTCTTCTATATTGTCTTTTCATCTCTAGATTGGTGTACACTTAGTATTGTTCCCCACATCTTTCATTATCTCCGCTCGATTCACTGCTTAATTTTAACCATTGGTGGAACTCTATAGTACAACTCCACAATGGGTCCACGGCAAAAGGTTTGGAATCACTATTTTATGCTATTTTACATTTGTTTTTCGTTTATTAAGCCATATTATGTATCTGTTTAGCTTTCTATGTTTAAGAATAGCATAACAGGTTTAGAAGAACTGTATCATTATAAACGTTGATAGCATTATTAGTAATCTAACTTGATGTTAGAGTAGATACAACCAGATAACAGTTAAAATATAGATGATTACGGCATATCTCTATAACCACCATTATGTGTAAGTTTACAATATAGAGTATGCGCCTTTTATTTTAATAATATTAAAATATATTCGTATATATATATAACATATTTACCAGTCCTACAACTAAATGTCAACGTAGATGAAGTTATACTAAATGGAATTGAAACAGCAGTGAATCTAATGGCAAAAAGCTGCAGGTGAAGATGAACTAAGAGTCGAAATGTTAAAAGCTACTAACAGTGACAACATGAGTCAACTGGAGAGAATGTTTAATACAATTTGGAAATAAAAAAATATCCCTTCTAAATGGAAAAAAAGAATCATTGTTAAAATACGCAAAAAAAGGCAACCTCAATGACTGCAATAACTGGAGGGGTTTAAACTTAATATCACTTGTGTCAAAGTTGTTCTGTAGAAAAAGTGGTTCTGAATAGAATTCGGGATGTAGTGGACTCTGCAATGAGAAAAGAACATGCAAGATTTCGAAAACGGAGAAACTGTCTTGACCAGATCTTTACTCTAAGAAGAACTTATTGAATATCATAAACCATTAATACTGAATTTTATAGACTTTAAAAAGGCATTTGATAGCATTTGATAGCATACACAGAAATACATTGAGGGGAATGTTAAGACTATATGGAATACCATTTAAAATTGTCAACATTATCAGCGGTCCCTACAACGGATATGTTTGTGTAGTAAAGACAGAAGTAGGAATGAGTGAATGGTTTCAGAGTGAAACAGGCGTGAAACAAGATGTATACTATCTCTCTTGCTTTTTAGAATTATATAAACTTTATAATGAGAAGATGATGTACAGATAAAACTGGCATTGACTGGGTACATAGAAGATCGTAATTTTGCAAGGTGACATAACTCTTATGAAAGAAAATATGAAATCGATGCAGGAAAATACAGATGCTCTGTCTTTCATGGCTAGCAAAATAGGTCTTGAAATGAACAAAGACAAAACAAAAATAATAAAACTTCTCATTAATCAAAAAAGGAAAAAATATACGTAGAAGGAACAGCTAATGATGAAGTAAACCACTTTGCATACCTTAGCAGCAACACAGACCAGGTTGGTGACACCAGGAAGGAAATTAGAATTAGAATTGCAAAAGCAGCATCGTCTGTCAAAAGAAGTCTTGAGAACATGTAGAATCCAAAAGTTATAAGCACAAAAACCAAGTTAAGATTATTCAATTCAAAAGTAATATTTACCCTCATGTATGCATGCGAAAGCTGAAAATCAACTAAAGATACAGAAAAAAATTTGACTGTTTTGAAAACAAATGCTCAACTTCAAGTGGAACGAAAACAAATAATTCAAGAAAATGCATGGTATAAAGTGAAACGAATTTAAGAACAACTCAGAGATAAGGCAGATGAGCAAACAATAACCTGTCTCATGGGTGATCAGAAATAGAAATTTGACATATGACGCCATGTTATGAGAAGAAACAATCAGATACTACCAAAACAAGCTATCAACTGGAGCAGAACAGGAAAACTTTAGAAACAAATATGCGACTCCTATGTAACTTTTAACGGCAGTTGAATGATTATATATATATATATATATATATATATATATCATATATATATCACATATATATCGTTATTATTATTATTATTAATTTCTAATACTAGGATTATTTTATTTTCTCAGATAAAAATAATTCTCACATCAAAACGAATGTTTCTCGTTATCGTTTGTGTCTACATCATTCTCATATCCAGCGGAGCCCCGGTGTACTTTGTGAACAGACTGGATATGATCTTTTATGTAACAAGAAACAGAACAATTCTTGGTCTTGTTTCTACTCCAGACAAAGAAACTGTTGAGAAGATTAGTTTTACACTAAACAGCTTTGTCTTGCCATTTACAGCTTTTGCTGTCATTATCGTCTGCACAACAGTTCTTGCGATCAGCCTCAAGAGAAGAACAGAGTGGAGACAGAAATCAGCTGCCATATCACAGAACGATGTGAACATCCGTAATAAAAGAGTTGCCAGAATGGTTGTAATGATCTCTACGCTGTTTATATCATGCTTTGTCCCTATGTCCGTTTTTTTCTTGGTTATAGCCCTAGAGCCAAGTATTAATGTTTTTGGCAAACAGGTGAATGTAGGCTATGTAGCAGGTGGTATAGGACTATTTATTGAGAGCATAAATTCATCTGTGAATATTTTTATCTACTATAATATGAGTATAAAATACAGGAATACGTGTAATGGATTCTTTGACAGAATAAAATGTATAGAAGCGTCCAAATTTTAATTTAAAATATCAAGTACCACCATGCCACAAATACAGATGAAAGGGGTAATCATCCCATTAATGGCAGATAAATACATAAAATGCATAAACATAAATTCTTCTTTGAATAGAACAGAATTATTTTTTTTTGGAAAGATTAAGCGTAAGAATAATGGGTCAGTGACTGGCTAGTATTGAAGACCGCTCACTGAACCAGTATAAAAAGAGAATGTGAGAGTATTTTAAGAGGTCGGAATTTATAAGCTGAGCACATAGGAGGTTTCAGTGTTTCGGAGGAGGTAATGTTTCCATTCAAGTACGTATGAGTATGGTTATTCGTCGATGGGAATATGTAGGTGTTGGGTCTGTATTGCTTTTTATTCTGTACTGTGGACGCGTGCAAGCTGTGCGTATGACTCCTCCGATCCATCCCGACGCACTCAGGTATGTTTGAGATAATAGCATAGTACATGAATAATCATATTTAGTTATGATACAATTGTTCTATATAGGAACTGACGGTTGCAAAAATGTGCAATGATGGTCTAAGGTGTGCACATGCATTTATGACACTGGATTTTTATGTGTATGCATTTGTTTGTTATACACTTTTCTTGTCAATATTTCAGTTTATTACAATCATTTTAAGGATGAATATCTGAGATTTCTATATGCAACCATTATGTTGAAATCATACTAACCCAGTTATATATTCAAGGTGTTAAATTGATTTTTATTAGTTCCACTGTTGATAAGGAATCAAACTATTAAAAGAAATGGATCCGGTTATATTCATAATAATATAAAACAATGATTCGGTGATGAAGAATCTTCTTCGTATTTTTCCTTCGTTGTGCTTAATTTTTGGACGTGTAGGAATGATTCAATTCATAATATCATTTGTGTTCCTTTCCTTGTTGTAAAATGCTAATGCATAATCTGTGTAATCAGCAAAACCCTGTACCATCAAAGAACAAACAATATAATAATTAATAATAATAATAATAATAATAACAACTATAAACATTTTAAGCTTTTTCCACCCCTACATCTGGTGTTATATATTGTGAATCCGTTGTTTGAAACGTAGTGGTGAAAGCTGTTTAAATCTTGTGTCATGTGGCAGTAATTTTCTGCAATGCGTTTATCACCGACTCCACTGAAAAAAGCTACAGACAGACACAGTATCTCAACGGTAGAGCTATACTTGGAGTATTTGGCAGTTACCGGAGCCAAGATAAAAATGGAGTGCAAAATCATCAGGTTGTAGATATCACTGTCAGAATACTAATTACTTCCCTAAAATGTTCACTGAAGTTAGTGCAAGTATGTTCACCATTAAGTGTTTGTGGGTCAGTTTGCTCAGTCAAGTTAGTGGGTCCAAGTGGGTCAGTTAGATAGATAGATAGATAGATAGATAGATAGATAGATAGATAGATAGATAGATAGATAGATAGATAGATAGATAGATAGATAGATAGATAGATAGATAGATAGTTAAGAGTAGAAGTAGAAGACAGCTGCTGGAGACTGTAAAAAATTGTTCGACCTTGTCAGAACTGGACATACGTTTTGGCTAGGAACATTCATATATAAGGATACTTGTCGGTTTCCATTCCTTGTGGAACAAAAAGTGGTTTTTCCGTGTAGGTAGCTTAGGACGTAGATTAGTATTTTGTGGGGTGCCATGTTCTTTTTTGGATTTCATTTTCATTTCAGTGGGATCTGTTTGGTTTTGTTGCTTTTTTTCTTAACAAAGTTCTTGTAAGTAGTATCTGAGTATCTGTTTTGTTCCAACGGCGAGATGCTTCTCGATGGAAGTTTTGTTACTATGTACCTTTGATATTTCGTTTTTTTTTATGTCATTCCATTTTTTTCTCTTAATAATTAGCATCTATTGCACGTTAAACTTGGTAGTTCTTGGAAACTCTAAATTGGCGTCTCTGTTTTATTAAAATGAATATTCCTTGTGTTGTGCTGTTGAATGGCTGGTTAGTTTCTATTCAGTCGTGTGGATAAGGGCATCATTTGTTTTGTAGAATTGTTGGGACACTATGGTATTTTACGTATAGTTCAGTAACATCGTAGTTGACTCCAGTTTTTGGAATATTTATAAATCCATCTACAGAGAATATATTATTAAGTAGTAGAAGTACAGTTGTTGTCTCCTAACCGATCCTCTTTACACAAGTAAGGCAAGGGATGGGACACTCAAACAACATCAATATATTCAGATAGAACTGATGCAGTATAGACACAATACGTGATCAGTAGTTGGGTAGTCAGAATCCATTACACGTCTCTACATGATTCTTGGCATTTTCATTGAATTTAGACGCTTTTCTTTTTACAATGCACTTGGTGATTCCACTGAAATGTTTACAGTATTTGAAAAAAATAAAGCCAAAGTCATTCACGGAAGAATTAAAAAGAAAATTAAGACATGAATGTAGTGCTAAACAGATTTAGAAAATTTAGAACGGTGAGGGAGATCATGTTCTACATGAAGATGATAAGTGAGAAATACTTGGAAGTAATGAGAGATATAAGTGACAACAAGAGGCATCTACAAACTGTTTAATAACATTTGGAAAGAAGAAAACATTTTTCTAAATAGAAGAAGGGAATCATTGTTAAAAAACCCCAAAAAGGCAACCTCAATGACTGCAATAACTGAAGGGGTGTAACCTGACTATCAGTTGTGTCAAAGGTGTTCTGTAAATCTTGATTCTGAATAGAATTAAGGATGTAGCGGATACTGTATTGAGAGAAGAACAAGCAGGATTTTGAAAAGGGAGAAGCTGATTTGACCAGATCTTCACTCTAGAAATAATACTCGACAAACATATTGAAAAGCAGAAACGATTAATTATGAACTTCATACCTTAAAAAACGCATTTGATAGCATACAATGAGATTCAGTGTGGAGATGTTTAAGACTGTAGGGAATATAATCTAAAATTGTCAACATCATTAGAGATCTCTACAACGAATATGTTTGTGCAGTCAAGAGAGAAGAAGGAATGAGCGAATGGTTTCAGATTTAAACAGTCATGAAATAAGGATGTATATTATCTCCCTTGCTTTTTTGGAATTGCCTTATACTTTATAATGAAAAGATACTGTACAGGTAAAACTGGCACTGATTGGGTACACGGGACCAAAATAGAAGATTTTGATTTTGCAGATGACATAACTCTTATTAGTGACAATGTGTAATCGATGCATGAAATAAAAACAGATTCACTGTCTTCTGTGGCTAGCAAAATAGGTCTTGAAATTAACAAAGACAAAACAAGAATTATGAAATTTCTCATTAATCAAGAAGTAAAAATGTACGTAGAAGGAACAGCTTTTGATGAATTAAATCAATTTGCATACCTTGGCAGCTACATAGACCAGGATAGTGACACAAACAAGGAAGTTAGAATTAGACGTGCGAAAGCAGCATTGTCCTTCAAAAATGTTGAGAACATATGGATTTCAAAAGTTAAAAGAACAAAAATCAAGTTAAGATTATTCAATTCAAATGTAATACCCACCCTCATTTATGCATGCGAAAGCTAGAAATCAACTAATATATATATATATATATATGTATATATATATATATATATAATTATTAATGTGAAAGAAAGGTGCGTAATTAATGGGAATGCACTGGCATATGAACAGCACACACATGATCACCAGTATGAATGTCGTATGTGATAATTAATGAATGAAAATCATGATTAACCAGTGTGCATCGCAATTACCATATACGATCATACAAGTAATAGTAATCAAGGTATGCGCAATGATGATCAAAATAAAATAATATCATAGCATATCATAATCAATAATCAATCATTAAGAAACATTGATACGTTCTCGCCATAAGGTACAACGGATTATTTGTGGACAACTTTTTTTTTATTTCTCATCATAGTCCCCTTGCAAGTTTATGCACTTAGTCCAACGATCCTAGAGCATACTGATCCTTTCTTTGTAATTGTCAGCATCCTGTGCCAGTACAAAATGTTCTACAGCACGAATGCCGTTAGTATCACAAGCAAATATGCGACCACTGAGCTCCTGTTTGGTAAACAGGAAATAGTTCAAAGGAGCCAAACCTGGGGAATAAGGAGGATGTTCAAGAAGCTTGAAGCTGCACTCTTGACTGGCAGCCATTGCCAACGCCGACTTGTGAACTGAAGCATTGTCTTGATGAAAGATGACTCCTCTCGTCAATTTCCCTCGACGCTGTTCCTTCAATTTGACCCGCAGTTGCTTCACAAGATTAACGTAATAGGGCCCGATGACCGTTCTGCCCTTTTGAAGATATAGTCTATAAATAGCACACCTTCTGAATCCCAAAAGTTGGAAGCCATCACTTAGCCCGCAGATAGAATCACCCAATGCTTTCTTTGAAAGTGGAGATCCATGATGTTTCACTGCTTTGACTGTTCTTTGGTTTCTGGTTGAAAATGATGAACCCAAGTCTCATACATAGTCACAAACTGCTGAAGAAAATTTTCCAAGAATTTTTCAAGAATTTCGGGATCAATCGAGCAGAGACCTTTGTCATTTGAAGATCATTGTGAATAATAGCATGAACACTTTCCTGGGAGATGCCAAACTCAGTAGCAATGTACCACTCAGTTAGTCGCCGATCCTCCATTATCATGTCATGGATTCTGCCGGTGGTTTCATCGGTGGTTACCGTTATTTGTCTTGCTGGACTAGGATCATCTTCGCTGTGCTGTTAGAAGGTGCTCTCTCCCCTAGAGTCTCCACCATATCCTCTTCGATGATAAGCCCTTGATGCAGAGGTAGCGAATGACAACTCGATGAGCAATTGTATCTATTTTCTCAATTTCTGACACCCGTTACCACTTCAGTAGCATGTAAAAAATTGGTCGCAGTTAATTTCTTGAAACTTTGTTTTTAATATTACATTAACCTGACCTACAAATGCACCTAATATCAACTGTGTGTTTCAAGTACTTGTACTTTGTACCGAGAACTTATCAATCATTCCTCGTATATATATTTTAAATATATTGCATATATGAATATATATATATATATATATATATATATATATATATATACACACACCAAATTAACATTTATTGCACACATTACATATGGACTTACTTCATCATCATATCAATATTTCATCACAATTACACCAAACATGCATCACAACGTACATCTAATTATTTCACATTAACGTAAAACGTACAGCACACGAGAGGGGAGCAAGGTTATAGATCACACCTGGAACAATCAGTCCTCCAAAATCACATAAACTATCAGAAAAGTCACAACTGCAATGTACATACACAACGAAAACTTATCCCTCCATATCCCAGTCATGTTTCAAACACGAAGGAACAAGAATGTTCAATCACACATTGCTGACCCAGAAACAACACACCACCAACTCGTGGACGATTACGTTTCGGTCGATGTTGTACGGATCCTCGATTCAAAACGCAACATGACAAATGATTTAACTGATGTTTAACAACTACAACAAATCATCATTTTAAATTTTATCTTAAGGAATGAAAAGAACCGCTGGAGGTATCAGTATTGCTTATAGTCAGAACTGGCCGCCTGAGTGATGTAGATTATGTAAGATCAGTGAGGTCAGGTGTTCAAACTCCAACCAGAGACGCATCAGTCACACACATCTATGGACAAAAAATACCTGCATCCTGAAGCTGAGGAAGACGGTTAGTTGTGATGCTGACAACATGGCTATATTCACTAGGTTATTGTGTGATCGGATTCATAATATGGTTCTGGGGGCACTAATATATGTTTAGAAATGTACATGTGAAGATTTTAAAAATATCTTCAGAAATATGTTATAGTACAGAGAATGAATAAAACTTTGTAAAAGTAATTTATGACGTCGGGATTCCATGACTTAAGAATTCGATGGAGTTGAATAGTAGTAAGCACGCTTTGTCCAAAAAACCATGTCGATAAAATCCACGAACAGATGCAGATAAAAATATATTGTAAAGTACGTGATCTGTATTTACACCGTTTAATCTTTGTGTGAGTAAGTGATTGTCTTTATAATAACATATTGTTTTGTTCTTTTTAAAATTTTTAATCGTTACACAATTATAGCCATACATTAGACTCTCTACAGAAAAGTAAACGACAATATGGGTAGTTACACCATGTCTGACATCTTTTCCTAGAACTGGATTCATTCACAACATATGTTTTGAAAAAAACACACATACAAGGCATATAACGTCCATAAACAGATGTCGGGCTAATGGGTTCCATTGCTACATTATCTATATTCATTAATATGTAAGGTCATGAGAGATGGCAGCACTCTGGAGTAGTAAGTAGATGTTATCCTTATGTTAAATATGGAGCGTTGAATGTAGCAGTGATCCAATCTAGAGGCTCGTGCTGTGATATGATTTTTGAACGAGAAACAGTTATCAACTGTGGAAATTCCTCGATAGCTGGTGTTAGTCTGTGCAGACATTGTGATTAGTCGATAGCTTGTAGGAAAAATGTGTGCTGGAAAATTTCGAACCAAGGAAGAGACAGGCCATAGCACTGAGTGGAGCGCAGAGCAAAGACAGGTTTTGCGACACTGGACAACATTTGCATTGAAAATGCAACATTGGACATTGGAGAAAGGACGAGAAACAGCAAAAACTAACTGGCGCGTGACCTAATCCAGAAGATAACGTAATTGGGATTGGCATACTCTATGTTATTTCTGCAACAACATGCAATTCATGACCATATATATATATATATATATATATATATATATGCTTGTGTGTTGTGTATGTGTATATGTATGAACATCTCCAAAAACCTGATGATTTTAAGTTAAAGCACGTTGTCATATCACGGATTTCTTTATTTCTCTCTCTCTCTCTCTCTGAACCTTAAGTGCCCAGGGCACATGGGGCTTCCGCAAGGGTTTTCCACAAATGCCTGTCTTTCGCCTTTTTTTCTGCTCTTGCCCAGGTGAGCCCTCTATTGCTCAACATCCTTTCTGTTGTTCTTCTCCATGTCTCTTTTGGTCTACCCTTACTTCTGCTCCCCTGTGGTGTCCATCTTAGTGCTATTTTTGGTAGTGAGTTGTCAGTCATTCGGAGCACATGTCCCAACCATTTCTTTATTTAACACATCCATAATGAAGACATACGGCGCAATGTTGTATAACAATTTACATTTCAGATCATACTGCGTAATGAAGAATGTTAATTCATAGTTGTAATAAAGCACATAGCTGTGTCCATTGATCAATGTTTTACTTCATTAACCAGCACACATACAAGGTTCGACAATTCGATGGTTTGTACCACATTCGTTGTCTGATGACCAAAACATCAGCATGTTGAGTACGCAAAAGACATCATCAAAACGTGACGCAGAAATAAATATTTCTTAAATTTGATTGCTGCAGAGAACGAAACATCGATATTCTGCTAACTAAACGCCAAATGCTCAGTGGAAGGCATCATCGTCACCTAAACGCAAAAAATTTCGTCTTCAAAAGTCGAACGTCCAGAAATGTTGGTGTACTCCTACGACAGGAAAAGAGTTATTCAAAAATAATGTATTTGAGGGATAGACAATCACTGCCAAAGTTTATTTACATATTTTGAAAAGCCTTTTAAAAATTATTCTCGGAGTATTCAACACCTGGTATTTTTTTTCTCTTCAAGATAATGCACCGGCTCACCGGGCGCTAGTTGTAGAGGAATTTTGGGACCAAAAACAAGTGTGTGTCTTCTCAACCATCTACTCTATTCCCCAGATTTGTCTCTCTGAGATTATTTTCTATTCCCAAAATTAAAGTTACCATTGAACAGACGCTTCTTTGACGATACTGATGGCAACCAAATTGCCGTAACATCGAGTTTAAGGGGCATACCAACAGAAGAACTGCAAAAGTCGTTCCAGTGTTTGTTAGATCGTTCCACTCGATGTATCAATGAACATCGGACTTACTTTGAATAAAATACAAGTTATATCTTCAACTGTTGTTTTATGTTATTTCTTGTGTAATTAGTCTCGTTACCTAATTGTCGGACCTTGTATAACGTCTGGGACTATAGAATATACTATGCCAGCTCCAAAACCCATAGTTCCACATTTGATACCACGACTAAAGGCATCACACCACGTTAAACGCTGGATACTATTCGATAATAAACAGAATGAGGATGAAAGTGTCATAATGAAGGTGCCCAAACACTCTGTCTATTCTATGCACAGACCAGTATACAACGCATCGGATTAGACATAACTTAAACATACTATAACTTCCTAATTGTCACACAAAGCGAAACGCTACAACTTCTGCTTATGAGCCAACTCATGTCTGTATCAGATCAACACCTAATTCTGTTTTTTTTAACATCCACGATTAAAATGACCATTAGTATTGTTATTATTGCTTATAGTCAGTTCTGGGTGCTTGAATGCCTCAGTGTGTAGTGAGCTCTCTCATAGTGAGGTCGGTTATTCAAGTATAACCGAAGTTGCCTCATCCACATGCTGCCATAGAAAAAGATGCATGTCTCCTGATGCTGGGAAAGAGAATGAGGTTGGGGTGACGCTGATAATATGGATCTCTAACATGCAGAAACGTTAAGGAAAATACGCGTATATCAACCACATCCAATATCTTTTCTTGTGACAAGTGTTTCAAATCTATATACGTTTTGTAAAAAAATGTTTATATACATATTTTTGAAAACTTTAGACATTAGCGTAAACCACATTTACATGTGTGTGTCATAGTAAGAATGTCCTTTTCAAACTCAGATCATACTGTATGATATGAAATGAAGAAAGTTCTTTCATAGATGATTAATTAGGCACCAAACCAAACTGTGGATATTTATCCACATTTTACCTCGTTGGCAAAACACATACACACATCTTCACCGACATGTATTATTTTCTTATAACGCTATAGATGTCTCTAACACTAATATAATATCTACGTTTAATCAAAATAAACGAAGCTAAACTGTACTGCATTAAACATATTAGATGATTAGGGGAAAGTTGGACATGTGGTATTTCGAAATATACACAATTAGGACTACAGTAATATAAAGTAAACACTGTAGGCAATCTATATTTATATATAACTCCGATTTTAGTTAACATAGGGACGGGCCATTTCGGATCAGTCTATTAATGTATATAATAGATCATGCTTTAAGAAAATACAATTAAGAACATTTTTAAAATGTTCTTTTCGGCAGGTATCTGGATCATTTTCCGAGATATGAAGGAGATTTGATTGTACATTTTCGAGAATTTAAAAAGAAAAAAAAACACTTGAGTAAAGAATACTCTAGTAGAAAGTTTTCTGCGATAAATGTTGAACTAAATATAGAGTACCATACTCATATTCGTGCTTTACGTCACTCCTAACTAAAAGGCTCCTGACATAAACCAAATCATGTAGTGTGCTCTCTAACTCTACATTTATCACAAATTCAACTGCATTATTCTGGTCTCCATTTTTATTTTTTATATAGTCATTATGCCATTTTATGACCTATAGTGGAGCAAGTTAAAATAACTGAAGTTAATAACACGGTTATTACCTTGTCATAATTTGGCAGAAGTAGAGGAAAGACAATGCCTTCTATTCTGGGTATTTCCTAGGTATTATTTTGTAAATAGTCTCATTTCATCTATATGCGACACTAAATACTGAAATATGACATAAGAGTATAGATGTATTTGTGTGTACTCAAATTATACACCGAAGAGTTCGTATAAAAATTAATAATACATTTGGAAATCAAGAAGGATGAAAAAAAAATACTTCAAGGTAAAACCATGAACATCTGTTTCATCATCGATCATGCTACTGAACAAACAAAGATCACAACTTTCCTGAAGTGACGATAGCAATATACACACTCACACAAACATTTTACTAAGGGTTATGACTTATCATTTACCTGAGGTACTCTCCGGATCTTCCTTCTTTCTAGTATTTATCTTGTTCAGACATTGTTATTATAAATACAGTTACAGCCTATGTTTAGCCGGCTCAATCATTAAGCAATTTGTAGCAAAAGAACTTGTAAGTTTATTCTTTATAATGTCCGTGTAAATTGTGTTTATTTATCCATTGCCTTACATGCGCCTGATGACTTTATTTAGTACACATTAGAAAATCCACATGGTCTGTCAAATACACATCGAAATAAAAACAATAATACACAGAACTGACTTCTGAGAGAAGGAGATATTTATAATCTGGCAGAAATAGGTCCCTGTTAATTCCTGTTCAAAGTCTAAAATATTTCACTCGCTTCTCATATTCTCGTCTCCCTGTTAACGTTCTTATTTCCCATTTCTCAAGATTCTAAATCTCCTGTAGAGTGACCTAGCATAGCTGATCACAACTATTTTGAATAGTGAGAGTCCTACATTAGAGCATGCTGCCTAGCCTAAGCCAAATATCATACATCTGCAATGCGTATTAATAAGGTCTGTTTTTTTTTCTTTGATCTAAAAGCACCAGAAAGCGTCAGTACAATCTGTCAGAAAACCTAGCTTCACGGTTACGCGTCATCCACTTTATTACGACTATTCGTTAAATAATTAAATAAAGTGATTATAATCCTAGTATTGATTACTTCGCAATTTTTGTAATGTTCAGATAACTTTCTAATAATGTGATATGCAAGAGAACACTAATTTCTCATCTGTTTTCGACCTTGCTCTTGTGGACAATGAAACAGCACAAATATGTCTCTATGTTATCTACAGCGTGCTATGTCAGGCGATTGCACTTTTTGGAGTAGTGACGAATATTATTAATATCATTTGCTTTGTAAAACAAGGCTTCAAGGATTCTGTTAATGTCAGTCTGATGGGTGAGTAATGAAATGACAAACGACCTAGACATTTATCATAAAATACTGCAAGAGCTGTGCGTTTCAGTTCTTTCACTTATTCCAGAAATAAATTTGACAGAATATATGACATATTTTGAAAAAAAAGCGCACAGGCCAGACTTGCGATATTAAAGTGGTTCTCAACAGTTCATCCCTTTTGAATTTGCAGATTGTACTAGGGGGTGTTATAGTCCTGATCAAGACACCAAAGACCTAGAGCTATGGAGCTTGAATGTCAGTTTCCTCATTGGTTCATTACATCCGGCATATCTTTTCTTAATTTTCTTTAACCTATCTTAAAGAGAGAAAACTTAAATATTTTGGCCACATTAAACGTCATGATGATTTAGAGAAGACCGTATTGGAAGGATACATAATGGGAAAAAGAAAAAGAGGAAGACCGAAACGAAGATGGCTGCAAGACATCGTTGATGATCTGGAAATGGATGCAGCAGCAGCAGGCCATCTTGCTCACAACCGAGAGGCCTACAGGAGTGCTGTTTGGGAGGCAAAGTTCCGCAAGGGACATGCAAAGGAATGAATGAATGATCTTCCCCCTCCCCCCCCCTAAAACTCCGATATCTGGTCATTTAAATACTGATACGTTTCTGCTATCACTCCGAATAATTCACAAAATTGCCTCCTTTTCATGCACAGGAAGCACAACATAAATTAGACAGCACTCAAAGACGGTGAACATTTTACTGAATAAAGATACAGACTTTCCTCCTTTTAATTTCCCTCATTGTATCGTCAGTATAAGTAGTGATCCAAGATACTTCCCCTCTCCAGTTTTCTTTCGTTGATACATATTTCAGCTGCCTTATTTGTTTTGTCAGTTGTCATCAGTTTAGTTTCCCTTCACATTAAGATAGATGTTGTGTTCTTTACTATTCTTATGGACTGACGTACTTTTTCCATTCCTTTTTGTGTTGTGGGCAGTAATACTTATCAGCATATCTAATCTCTGATAGTGATATTTCATATTCTCCAATGTTTATGGTATTCTAATTATCCTTTGTCTACATCTCCTCTAACATTCCTCATTATATTTTCACTATACAGGTTAAATGAGTAAGGCGATAGTATGAACCCCTGAAGGACCCATTGCTTTATGTCAAACCAAGTTATTTCACCATTCATTCTCACTAATTCATTTTGGTCTGCTGCAGATACAGCAATGATATTTACTGTATCATGTGTGTTGGAAATTCGTTAATTTTAATTTCTTACGAATTCTACCCATTAACCATCGTCTCATAATCCTGAATGTATTGGTTCTCAAGCTCTATGCGTCTTATGTCATCTGTGTGACATTATTTGATGGCTGTTACCAGAAAATCAGATTTTCATCTGTGGTTGGGGCCATTCAAATGATTTGTAACTGGTTTCGAAGCATGCTAGGTGATGTCGTACATATGTTTTTGCATGGGGTCCCCTAATCTGAGGCCAGTCTCACCAATATACATTATGAAATATGCGTTTCCTAACGATGACATATATCACATTACGGGACTCACATGTGAATCCCTCATGAAGAGAGAGGTTAGTTTTAGGAAAGGTGATCGTTTTCGTTTCCCAGACTACAGGACAGGTAACTCAGTGGGGGCGGTTACATTTTCTGGTGCCAACATATGTAAGGCTCTGCTTCAAGTGGCTGTGGACGAAGATGTCCTTAAGGTTTGCCTCACGTTTGTATGCCAACAGGGGTGTACCTGAGAATATGTCGCGAGTGTCAGGGTCGAGTTGGATTAGCGGCAGATGACGATAAAGAATTTTCTTAACCATCTGACCATGTGGGTGGAAAGGCAGTACTAAATTAACTTTGTCAGATGGAGTAACAGGCTTTTTCCTGAATACTTCTTTGCGGCTCACTAGTTGGATACGGATGAAGGCTTCACGAAGGACCTTTTCTGGGTAGTGCGGATGACAAAACATTCTAATAACTTGTTGGACTGATCTATAAAGTCCAAATTATCCCGACATATGTGGCTAAGACGGAGGAGTTGGGGGTATGGGATGGAGTTCTTACAGGCTTCAGGATCGGAGGAGGTGTAAAGCAAATAGGTGTGGCTGTCTGTCGGCTTGTAAAATACAGACGTGACAAGTCTCTTTGTGTCAATAGAAATGTTGATGTCTAAAAAGTTGACAGACTTGTCAGAAATGTCATCAGTGAATTTTATGTTGCTATTGAGTGAGTTGGCGAATTCAAAAACTTTTTTTAGCTCTTCCTGTGGCATACTTGTGACTCCAATGTCATCATCACTGGGCATGAGAAGAGGACAGATAATAATTAGGACATGAAAACACCTGTTTCTTTTACTACAGTGATGAACTGAGTGAATATAACGTTATGCAGAACTGATCATTGCCTTGGGTTTTCAAAGTACAGAAAGTAGCTACTGAATGTGCAATAAAATGTGTGATACATTCAGATATTCAGGTGGTAAGAAAGTATGACTAGTAACTCTAGACCAGTAGCTTTAAAAAAATGTTAGCAAATACGAAAACAAAGTTTAAAGAATTACTCTTGTTTTCATACCATTCATGTACATCTCGTGTTCGTACAATAGTGTGATATATGAAATCACTCGTAAATTAATTGTCATGCCCTGTGAAAATAAATTCTGATGACAAATTTTATTACACATAAACTGGAATAGTAAAACCTCCACCACAAAGCTGCCCAACAGCTTGGTAAACCCAAAGTAGAATGCCGATTAACCCACAACACCTTCCAGAAGACATACAGAATAAGAAGGCCATACACGAACTCCTCTTTCCTAACGATCAAGCACTTATAGTCACATCAGAAAAAGACCTACAGCAGAACATGGTAAATTTAGCAAGCGCATGTCAAAGCCTCAACATGAAAATCAGTGCTTAAAAAAACGTAAGTCATAACTACAGCGGGAGAAGAAGTGACAACAATTATCTTCCTAGACAGACAGATATTTAAAAAAGTGAAACATTTCAAATACCTGTGTAGTATAATATCCACAAGGACGATTGAGAACAGATGCATTATAGCAGATCAGATCATTGGACCAATGCGTCCTTTCCTGAAAAAGAAACACATCACAACTGAAAGAAAAAGGACACTGTTCAACACAATTTTCCTCTCAATTATATGCTATCAATGTCAAACATGGACACTAAAACCCAAGAAGAAAAGACAAATCATCAAGACAGAAATGAGATGTTTAAGGACAGCACTAAATGTAACAAGAAGAGACCAAAGAAGAATTGACACCATCAGGGCAAAGGTTGGAGTAACACTAGTATTATACTATATCCAGAAACTGCAAGTCAAATGGTTTGGCCATGTTACACGGTTACCACAAGACAGTTTTCTTATCACATGAAGCATTTCCACTAAGATTTGTAGGCAAAAGAGGAGGTCGTCCACGGAGGAAACAGAGAGAGGAAATTTCATGCGCATTAAATATACAATTATATCAAAGAAAATGTGGAGCCCTACTACTACGTCTATTTGTCCCCTCAATAAAGAAAGGTATATTATGAAGGAGACAAGACAAGACAACACATAAATTGAAACGCCTTTATGATATAACTTAAAAACAAAGATGGTTGGATTATAAATATGTTATTTTTCATGTTACAAAGTCTATCACATCTGTCATTGTTGTTTTGGAATGAAAGAGCTACTATCGTGATATTTAACAGACACACTGGCAGTCTGTGACATTGAAGCTAGGAATGTTGAACTTACTTTGATGAGTTAGGGTCAGGCAAGCAACAGTTTGCATAAATTAACTATCAGATTAAGAAGAGTCACTATCAGTGTACTTCCTGTGACGTAATGAGTTCGCACGGTGCACGCACTTCGTAGCTTTAGGACAGCTGTGGACGAACTGAAGCTGTGGTTGTTGGAGCAAAAGTGATTAGAAGAAGCATCGTTAGCCGTTCTAACATTCGCATTCCTTCATCACGTTTATAACTGAACATTAGAGTCCTTACATGAAGTATTGATTGTGGTGTATTTTTAAACCTTCATTTAATAGAAAAAATGGAGGACAGGCTAAACCATACATGGTAACTATAATATGTGTACTTCAGGTTATTTCTTGTTTAGAACCATAACTCACCAGTGCTCATAAAGTCCAAGTACATCCACTAGATTGTTAATTGTTTCCATTGCAATGTTTTATTTTAGCTTTCAGAGAAAATAAAACAAAATTAATTGCTCCCTTTTACTAAATGAAAATATTAATGTGCATGTTCTATTCTGTCCATATTTAGGCCTCACAGTCTCTGATCTTTGCGGTGTCATTACTGTTTTATTCACAAATATCTCAGTAATGCCCGTAGTCAACACAGAATATCTACCTTTCGATGTTATAGGAGTATTTTACCTGGTAATTGCAATGCCACATGTTACATTCAGCCGAGTTTCTGCCTGGATCACAGCCATAATAACATTGGAGAGATGTCTGTGTATTATAGCGCCGTTGCAGGTAACAGTCAATCATTTTCCCTCGCGAAACTTCTCCTCCCTAACAACTCTCCTGTATGCCTCTAGGTTGTAAGCAAAGTCTCTTTTACAGCCAATTTTCCACAATATTAAGTTCTTATAGGCTAAGATGGCTGCAAGACATCGTTAACGATCTGCAAAATGGATGCATCAGCAAGAGGCCATCTTGCTCACAACCGAGAACCCTACAGGAGTGCAAAGTTGCGCAAGGATATGCAAATGAATGAATGAGTATGGATATATGTGTTCTTTTTATGTCCATATTTGACGAATTCTTCTATAGCTTTACATACATAATGCAAGCGTATACATATCATTCTGTAAGTCATTTGCATGTCCCTTGCGGAACTTTGCCTCCCTAACATTTCTCTTGTAGGCCTCTCGGTTGTAAACAATATGCCCTGCTGCTGATGCGTCTATTCGCACTTTGATTATACTGTCTTGCAACCATCTTCGCCTTTGTCTTCCTCTCTTTTTTTCCCATCGTCTAACCTTCCAAGACAGTCTTCTGTAACTTATCATGACGTTTAAAATCTCTAATATAATTACGTTTTCTCTGTTTAATCTTCCTTATCAGCCAACCCTCTTCATTATTAAGTTCTTGTAGTATGGATACATTTGTTCTTTATTGTGTCCATGATATGTGAAGGACTCTTCTGTAGCATTTACATTCAATGTGTGTCTCGAATGTTTTGTTATGTGTCCAGGTCTCACAGGCATATATTGCGATTTTAAAGATGTCACACTTAAAAATCGTATTTTTGTAGCTCTATCTCGTCCTCTTCACAGCTTTTTAGTTGTTTAATTTTTTGAAGAGCAACAGATGTCCTCCTTTTAATTTCCCTCAGTGTATCTCCATCATTAGTAAGTATCATCTAAGATATTAAAACCGCTCCACTTCTTCCAAATGTCCCTCATATTCGCGTGTATATACATATATATATATATATATACATTACAGATGCCTTGTTTGTTTTGTCAGTTGTCATCGCTTTAGTTTTATTTCCATTAAGATAAAGGTTTTGCTATTCACTGTTCTTACGGACTCACATACTTTGTTTCTCCATTGATTTTGGTGTTGTAGACAGTAATAATGTGTTATCAGCATATATAATCTCTGGTATTTCATAACTTTCAATTTTCAGGCATCGTAACATTCTTTGTCTACATCTTCTCTGATATTCCTCATTAAATGTTCAGTATACAAGTTAAATAAATAAGGCGACAGTATGCAACCGTGAAAGACCCATTTTACATGTCAAACCAAGTTGTTGTTTCACCATTTATTCTTCCTGCTTCCTGTTGGTCTAGATACAGCAGTGATATTAATCGTGTCACATGTGTTGGAAATCCCATTTTTCTCATTATTTCCCAACGTTTTTATTGTTACACACAAAAATGCTTTTGAATTGTCTATACAAGTTAAATATAGATTCACATTAAATTTTCTTCATTTCTCTATTAGTAATTCTCTGATATATATTACATAGATCTTATAATCCTGTTTTTTCCTCTCCTTTGTCTTAAACCAACTTGGATCGTATTGATTTCCCCTTACATTTTTTTCAAAGTCTGCCCATTATGATTTTTAATAGAATTTTACTAGCATGACTAATCAAGGCAACATTTCTGTAGTTTGTGCATAATTTCAAGTTACCCCTTTATGGCAGTTGTATGCATACAGTTATTTTGAAATCTTCTAGCCAAATACCTGAATGTCGTATCTTTTTACATAGTGCATGAAATAGTGTTGCACTCTAATTTCCTGCCCTAAACAGTTCAGCTGTTATCTCATCACATTCTGGTGATTTATCATGTTCCGACTCTTTATTGCTCATAAAACTTCTTCAAATGTCGGTTCGGGTTTTTTTATACTCCAATAATATAAATATATTTTAAAAAATTATGTTTTTTTTTAAAATATTGGCATTTACAATAATCTCCGATAGGGCGAACAGACAAATGTTCATTAACAGACCACGGATTTCGTGGTTCGAATCACTGTCATTTTCGTTTTGCTTTTCCATTTCTAACGTCTATTCAGGTTATCTGTCTATTACTTGATTCACAGATGGTTCTCTATTAATTTTCTATGCAAATGTTTCGTTTCCACATCTACATTTTTAAATTACTGCAACAAACATCGGGTAAAGAAAAATAATTTAAATCAGATATATTCGTAAGTGAGATGCACATATTTTGCGTCTGGAATTTACTTTGATCAAACACAAAAGTATAAATGACAGAAAAGGGAAACATTTCTAGACCACTATATAATGCATAACGATTAAAGCAAAAAAATGTTCCAAAATGCTAAATTTGTCACCGCTAAAGATTTGCTGCGTTTGAATCTTGTATATTTTTTCTTTGATGTATGTAATTGTATAGATAAAACAAAAACTGCCATTGGCCAAGAAATGGTCATTATACCATTTCTTAAGGCCTTATGGAACCGTATGGGCTCTAAACACAATAAAGTGAGAACATTTTAGATATCACATTACGTCAATTCTAGCAAACCAAGGCTCCACAAGAAGTACATTCGGCTGAACATGGTGATTCTGGTAACAAATTAAATAGTGTTCTAGCTGGACAAGAGATTATGTGTTGACTCTATCAGTAGAGCTGCTACGCAGAAACACCCGTCATATTCATAACATTGAGAAAGAAAACTTAAACAGTGCACAGTTAAACGTTTTGTTTTCCGTAGAGAGAGTCGAAAAGAATAAGTTGTGATATGTGAAAGAAAATGCTTGAAAGTCACCAATGACAGTATCTAGATATCTCTCTTTCTCTCTCTCTGAATCCCAAGGTGTCCAATAAACACGGGGTTTGAGCAAGGGTTTTTCCATAAACCCCTTTAGTTTGCCTTTTTTCCCTCCACTCTTTCCAGGTGAGCCTTCTATTGCTCAACATCCTCCAGGTTGTTCTTCTCCATGTCTCCTTTGGTCTACCCTTACTTCTGTTCCCATGTGGCGTCCATCTTAGTGCTGTTTTTGAAAGTGGATCGTCTGTTATCGGGAGCACATGTCACAACCAAAGCCAGCGTCTCTCTTTAATAATATAAACTTTGAATTATTCTATAAGTGTCACATATAATGTTACGCCAGTGGTTCTCAGTCTGTGGTTTATGGAATGGTTTTGTGGTTCCATTTAAGTGGACTGTTTGCTTCTTCTTCTTCGGCTTCTCAGCTATTAAAGTTCATCGCTGCAGAAAAAGTTCCCCTCCATTCCTCTCTATTCATAATCTGCATTTTCCAGTTAATGTCGCCATATTCTTTATATGACGTTATATGTTTCACCGTGGTCTTGTTCCCCTAATTTTTTAGCATCATATGTGCTACACTTATTACTTAAATTTAACAGTTGTACTCAAACTCCAAAGTGGGTCCACAACAAAATGTTAGGAGGCTCTATTTTACACTTTCTATTGCGTTTATGATGCCACATTATGAATTTATTTACTTTATTTCGCTTAAGAATAGCGTAACGAGTTTAGAAGAAATGTCTCATTAGAAATGCAGATAGCATTATACCCAGTCTAACCTGAGATTCAATTTGATAAAACCATATAACAGTTAAACTGAGTGTAATTAAAGTATCTCTTCCGCTCGTGTTCTCCAACCGTCATTTAGTTTAAAATATATACATTTAGTTTAAATATACATTTATTACATATACTTAGTTTAAATTCATATTTAAATGATTAATATTAGGCGATGCCTTTTATTTCCTCAGATAAAAACAATCCTCACATCAAAAAGAATGTTTCTCATTATCGTTTGTATCTACATCACTCTCATATCCAGCGGAGCTCCTGTGTACGTTGTGAACAGACTGGATATGATATTTTCTCCAGCAAGAAACATAACGATTCTTGGTCTTGTTTCTACTCCAGACAAAGAAACTGTTGAGAAGATTACTTTTGCATTAAACAACTTTGCCCTTCCATTTACAGCTTTTGCTGTCATTATCGTCTGTACAACAGTTCTTGCGATCAACCTCCGGAGAAGAACAGAGTGGAGACAGAAATCAGCTGCTATCTTACAGAACGATGTGAACATCCGTAACAAGAGAGTTGCCAAAATGGTTGTAATGATCTCTACGCTGTTTATATCATGCTTTGTCCCTATTTCTGTTAATTTACTGGTTTTGGCCCTAGAGCCAAGTATTAATGTTTTTGGCGAGCAGGCGAACGTAGGATATATAATAGGTGGTATAGGACTCTTCATAGAGTGCATAAATTCTTCTGTGAATATTATTATCTACTATAATATGAGTATAAAATACAGGAATACGTTTAATCAAGTCTTTGGCAGATTACAATCTTCAGACGCATCCAAATATGTGCTCAAAATAAGAAATACCAGCACGCCACAGATACACAAGAATAATGACAGGTACACATACCGTTAACAGCATTTAGGGACAAAAAATGCATAAACATAAATTCGTTTTGAATACAACACAATTATTATTTTTGCACTAATTATGGTTATCATGCCTAGTGTTATATAGTGTCAATCATTTGTTTGAACAGCAGTGGTGCACTTAATTTTAATCTGTTGCCATGTGCTAGTAATGACGGCATTTTCTGCAATGCGTTTGTCACCGATTCCATCGCAAAAACTGAAAACGGACACATAATCTCAATGACAGGGCTATACTTGGAGTATGTGACAGTTACCACAGCCAGGACAAAAACCAGTGGAAAATCATCAGCGTGCTGATACCATTGCCTTTATAACACATGATTTTGACAGGGATTGCCACAGAGTTAGTGAATTAGAGTAGATCCATGTAGTTAGATCTGGACATAGATTAGTATTTTTTGGGTACCATGTTCTTTTTACTGTTACTGTACTGGCCACATTGCTACAATGCGAATAATAGTAGAACAGTCAGTGGAGTGGAATTATTCACTGTTAGTTACATTCATTAATTACGAGATGGCATTCGATAATTTAGATAGTAGAATGCCATGGAAACTACTGGAACAATATGGTATCCCGGCCAAGATAACAGCTCTTGTAAAGACAGTATATGAAGGAACAACAACTTGTAGAATCGTGCATGGAGGAACTCTCACAGAAAGTTTCAAAGTGGAAACAGGCGTACGACAAGGATGTTTGCTATCGCCATTCCTATTTCTTCTAGCAGTTGACTGGATCATGAAAACTACCTCACAAAGAAAACGAAATGAGATACAATGGACACTGTGGAAACACCCGAAAGATCATTACTTCGCAAATGATGTAGCACTTCTGGCACACAACCACACACAAATGCAAGGGGAACTTCAGATCCTAAGCAAGAATTCAGCTAAACTGGGACTATATATTAACAGAAAATAAAAGATAATGAAAAGTAGTAGTGCAAGCAATAGAATGGTAATTGAGGGAGTGCCACTTGAGGAATTAGAGCATTTTACATATGTAGGCAGCATAGTGGATAAATACAGGGGAACGGAAAAATATGTTAAAGCTATAATAACCAAGGCCAATTCAGCAGTTATCCAACTTAACAAAATATGGTCCTCTAAGAACATCAAAATAAGAACCAAACTTAGGGCTTTCAGTACAAACGTTAAGACTGTCCTACTATATGATTCAGAGACATGGGTTATGAACAAGACATTACACCAGAGGATAAAAACATTCATGAACAACTGCTTGAGGAATCCCATAGAGTAGTGCACATGCTAAAATTAGCCGGAAATGAGACTCAAAGAAACGCAGTTTTTTTTTTCTTTAGTACTATGGCCTGTTGAAGCAACACTATATGGGCTGAAACAGATATGTGTCGCTGCACTTCTAAGTAACATTATGAATTTCAGATTATATAAGAGGAAATATCAATAAGATCCCATCCAATGCCCATATTTTAATGCAGAAACTCCGTTTTTACACTCTTGTTAAACAGTCCTGGCTCCATTCCTTGTTCTATTACATGCTTAATGTAATGAATTACTGCTGAAGTATCTGACGTTCAACACATATTACAAACATAACACGTGTAATATGAATCGTGATCAAGTAATAGACAAAGAGTAGACGTCAACAATAACATAACAACTGGCATTGATACAAACAGTGTAATGACAAAAGAAACATTAATCAGTGATATGGGCGATTAATGATAAATAACTCAACATAATAAAAAAAATATGCATTAAATAAAATCAGCTATCCTGCAGTATCATAATGATGAATTCATGCAAAATATATACAAAGAATCACTGGGCCTTTAGCAATACCCATCCACTAGTGACAAGTGTGAACTATATGTTCAAATGTTTCTCCAACATCTCACAGTTAACAGCTTCATACAAGGTGTGTCCGGTAGGTAATGAGACTGATTCAATAAAACTCGATTTGTTCAAGATCAAATTAAATATACCTAAAATGTATAATAACATAATAATTATCGATATGAAAGCAAGGTGCGTAACCAATGTGAATACAATGGCATATTAACAAAATAAATACAATTCTCAATAAGAATGAAATATATAATAAGTAATAGGACTGAAAATTGTGATAAATCAACGTGCATGCCAATGAGAATATATGATCATACATGTAATAATAATCAAGGTGTGGATAATTACGATGAAAATGAAAGCATATAATAACCTATTACATTAAATAAGTAATCATTACCAAGGAATACTGCATATCAATAAATAATGATAAATGACAAAGAAGACTGATTCACTCACACACACACACTAACATATCTACACACAAACACATATATACATATATCCATACATATCTATATACATATTTTCATATATATATATATATATATATATATATATATTACAACAGTGATTATTCAGCAGGGTAACATTTACAGCACACATTACATCAGGACTTATTTCATCATCACATCAACATCTCATCACAATTACATCAAACATACATTAAAAACTTACATTAACTTACATCGCAATAACACACACCTTACAGTACATGATGTATATGTAAACTTTGCTGGTACCATAGTTACATTTTTATTTGATAATTGGACATTAATAGATTGCCCATTTGTTCCAAACATTCCCTTGGCAACTGAACTACTATCCTACGTGGTCATTCGATGTATAGGGAAAATAAAACTAAAACTGAAAAGCCAACACAGTAATTCAATACATAGCCTACAATAAGAGAATAGTAACATTAATTTCAATCAGGAACTTGGCAATCATTCCACAACACTCAGTGAAGTAGAGGAGATAGGTGTAGATGAATTATGAAATTCTTACAGCACAGCCAT
The DNA here is from genome assembly GCA_009760885.1 of Achatina immaculata. NCBI lineage: Eukaryota > Metazoa > Mollusca > Gastropoda > Stylommatophora > Achatinidae > Lissachatina > Lissachatina immaculata. The sequence goes on from CM019702.1 coordinate 57,230,254, forward strand.
AATCACAGCAGCAAAAGCAAGTACTGGACTGAAAAAAAATGGAAAGCATGGATATCAGAAAACACATGGAAGTACATACATGAAAGACGAGCAGTTAAATTAGACATGTTGACTGTAAAGATTCATCTTCGAAAAAGGCAAATCTTAGGAAAGATCTAGCGAAAGCAATATACAAAGAAATAGGCAAGAAAGAAAAATGTTCAGCTAGAGGGGATAAAAGAGAATACATAGACAATATGGCGAAAGAGGCAGAGAAAGCAGCAGAAACAGAAGACAGCAAAACTTTATATAACATACAAAAGAGACTAGCAGGTATTATTACATCTAAGGAAATACCAATCCTTAGCGAAACTGGAACCCTATAAACATGAAGTAAAGACCAAATGCAAAGATGGGCCGAACATTTCCAATAAATACATAATCGACTACACCCAAAAGAACTGATAAACCTTGAAATCGACTTACCAACACCACAATAAAATGTCAACCTGAAGGAAATTATATTGCATGAAACTGAAACAGCAGTGAATTTAAGGGCGAACAACAGAGATGCAGGTGAAGATGAAATAACACCCATTATGTTAAAAGCTATCAGTAGTGACAACATGAGACAACAGCAGAGAAAATATAATACTATTTGGAAAGAAGAAAAGATCCTGTCTAAATGGAAAGAAGGAATCATTTTTAAAACATCCAAAAAGGCAACCTTAGTGACTGTAACAATTGGAGAGGAGTAACCTTAGTATAAGTTGTGTTAAAAGTATTTTGCAAGGTCATTTTGAATAGACTTAAAGATATAATGGATACTGCAATGAGAGAAGAACAAGCAGGATTTCGAAAAGGGAGAAGCTGTCTCGACCAGATCTTTACTCTAATAATAATACTTGAAGAACATATTGAAAAGCAGAAACCATTAATACTGAACTTCATAGGCCGTAAAAAGTAGAATCATTGTGGATAATTTTAAGTCTATATGGAATATCATCTAAAATTGTCAAAATTATTAAGGACTTATACAATGGATATGTCTGTGAAATTAAAACAGAAGAACGGATGAGAGGAAGGTTCCAGATTGAAACAGGCGTGAAACAAGAATGTATACTACCCCCTTTACTTTTTGGAAGTGCAGTAGACTTCATAATGAAGGAAATGCTGCACAGATAACAGAGGGACCCAACTAGGAGAACTTGATTTTGCTGATGACATAACTCTTATCACTAACTATGTGAATTCCATGCAAGAAAAAACAGGTATCCTGTTTTCACTGGCTAGCAAAATAGGACTTGAAATAAACAAGAACAGATAAAAAATAATGAAACTTTTCATTGGTCAAAAAGGAAAAATAAACGTAGAAGGGAAAATGGCGAAGCAATCAATCAATGTGCATACCGTGACAGCTACATAGACCAGGATAGTGACACCAGAAAAAAGTTAGAATTAGAATTGCAAAAGCTGCATTGACCTTCAAGAATCTGGAGGATATATGGCATTAAAAAGTTATAAGCACAAAAACCAAGTTAAGACTGTTCAATTCAAATGTAATACCCGCCATCATTTATGCATGCGAAAACTGAAGAACAACCATAGAAATAGAAAAGAAATTAGACTCACATGAAAACAAATGCTAAGGAAAATACTCTGCATCAAATGGAACGAATTCAAGACCAATGCAGAGATAAGAGTCAGATAAGCGAACAACAACCTGTCTCATGGGTGATCAGGAAAAGGAGATGGACATATGTTGTTCACGTGATGAGACGAAACGATCACAGAATCCCAAACCAATCTATCAAGTGCAGCACAACAGGCCGAAGAAAAAGAGGCAGACCACGTGACACTCTTAAGAGAGTTCAAATTAATAGGCATAAATCCATTGACGAGGCTGAAAAGGAACAATTGGCAAACTACCTTGAGAGCCTTATGTGACGTTTAAGGAAACGGTAAGGATATAAGATATAAGATATAATATATAAGATATAAGATATAATATATAAGATATAAGATATAAGACTGTGTGGCCAAGATCTAGCTTCCGCCTCGTGACTGCCAACCCAGGTTCTCTCCTCCTGAGGTATACTGTATGCCAGCTATGAATCATATTATATTAAATACATAACATTACATCAACATGCAGTACACATTACCAAGTCAGCAATTCAATTACAACAACATGTTATTATTCTCACTACATATCATGGTCACGCCACAACATATATTACATACATAGGAACATACAACATACATCGTCATAATAGTAACAAAGCATGATATCAATATAAAGCATTAACTCTTAACTAAGCATCAGCTAAACCAGATGGACCTGTGGTCCTTGGCTCTTCTGTCCCCACAAGTAATACACACATACATCTAATGGTGCTATCGCACTGATAACCAATGCTGCCATCCTACACCTCTACATCTCCATTCAACTATATGTGGCTATGCACTTCTTCAATGCAGGTACTGCTGTGAAGACCCTCCTCCATACCCTACACGAATATACATTGCGCTAATGCACTGAATATCACAGCTCACGCTGTTTTGCCCACCTCCATATCCCCACGAATCACCATGTTATGCCTGCACATCGTTGATGCGGCATCGCTGCCAGGATACGTAGCTCCGGATACACATTTTAGCATATATAATATCCATACGAATAAGGCATATTATGGAATCAGACATGTGCCATCCAGTATAACTGAATCACAGAAAATCTCCATATCAATACGTGAATTATATCCGTCCACATAAACGGTATGCTACACAATATACATGATCACACAGTATGAGGTCGGTGGTATTGTGTATTCATAAAAGCACAGACGAGACTGACCCAGCCCCGCCATTTGCCTCGAGCTCACTCTCTCAAGCCAAACATTCTTCTAAAGATATAGGTCTTTTCGCACCCAGATTTTGTGAACGATGACGCTTAGCCCAAGGTCGCACGCACTCGTGACTCTCGAGTGACTGTTCACAGTTACACGAGTAGAGATCATTCCTTGAACAATTAGTCTTACAAAATCGCATACAAATAGCAGAAGCTTCACAACTATAATCCATATGCAGAAAGAAAACTGCTCCCTTCATACACCGCCCATGTCAGAGACACGAATGATCACTCATGGTCAATCACACATCGCTAACCCCAGAAACAACACACTACCAACTCGTGGAAGAATACGTTTCGGTCAAGGTCGTACGCCTCTTGGATCCAAAATGCATATCGTTCACGCATGACTTAAACTGACTAGCTACACGTTTACATTTTATATAAGGCGATGAAAAGATCCGCTAGAGTATTGCTTGTAGTCGGTACAGGCCGTCTGAGTGGTGCAATATTTTATGTAAGTTGAGCGAAGTCAGTTGTTCAGAGTCCAACCATTAGTCACACTTCTATCTAGAAATGAATACCTATATCCTGAAGCTGGGTAAGGCTGTCAAAGATGATGCTGACAACATGGCTGTCTAGTGCGAAGTAAAATGAAGGAATATGTTAATAATAAGTCATATGTCCGGGGTGCATATTGTCCCCCTACTTATTAAACTTGTATACTGAAAATATAATGACGAATGTTAGAGAAGATGTAGACAAAGAATATTACGACGGCATAATACATGTAGGTTATGAAATACCAGAGATTAGATATGCTGATGACACAGTATTACTGTCCAGAACATAAAAAGGAATGAAAAAACTGATTATGTCAGTCCGTAAGAACAGCGAAGAGCAGAACCTCTATCTTAATGCAAAGAAAAATAAATTGATGACAACTGACAAAACAAACAAGGCAGCTGAAATATGTATCAATGAGAAAAAAACTGGAAGAAGTGGAGAGTTTTGAATGTCTTGGATCACTATTAACTAATAATGGAGATACAATGAGGGAAATTAAAAGGAGGACATATATCGCTCTTCAGAAAGTAAAACAAATAAATAATCTGTGGAGAGGAGCAGACAGAACCACAAAAATAAGATTTTAAAGGGCATGCATCTTTCCCATAGCAACATATGCCTGTTAGATCTGGACACTTAACACAACAGCTGTGAAACACATAAATGCCTTTGAATGTAAATGCTACAGAAGAGTTCTCTAAATATCGTGGACACAAAAAAGAAGAAATATATCTTTACTAAAAGAGCTTCATATTGAAGAAAGTTGGCTAGTAAAGAGGATTAAAGAGAGAAAACCTAAATATTTTGGACACATTAAACGTCATGATTATTTAGAGAAGACCGTCTTGGAAGGATATATAATGGGAAAAAAAAGAAAGGAAGACCAAAACGAAGATGGCTGCAAGACATCGTTTAGGATCTGCAAATGGATGCCGAGAGGCTTACAGTAGTGCTGTTTCGGAGGCAAATTTCCACAAGAGACGTGCAAATGAATGAATAAATGAATGAATGAATGAAGCCATATCCACTATGTTCTGGTGTGATCGGAATCATACTATGGTACTGGGACGACTAATATACATTTGGACAAAATACCTATGAAGATTGGAAAAAATCTTAAGAATATTGTAGATTACAGAGAATGAATACAAGTTTGTAAAAGTAATTTATAACTGTGGTATTCCACGAATTAAGATGTCAAAGGAGTTGAACAGAAACATGCGGTTTTGTCCAAGAAACCATGTCGAGTGATGAAAAATCAGAATGAAAGGCAGAGAAAAATCTTATGTTTTAAATAATTTATCTGTATTTACGCCTTTTAATCTTTCTGTGTCTATGTGTGTCTGTGATTGTCTTTATAATGCGTTCTGTGTTTCTGTTTTAATCGTTACAATAATATATTGACATTACACTATCCACTGTGCAGAAAGGTAAAGAAAGATTTGGGTAGTCACACCATATCCACCAGCTTATCCTAAAACTGGATTCATTCTACGCTGCATGAATCACTATCTGTCTCTCTCTGAACCTTTAGTGCCCAATTGACATGAGGGCTCTACCAAGGTTTTGCACAAACACCTGTCCTTTTGCATTTATTCCCGCTTTTGCTCAAGTGAGCCCTCTCTCTCTCTCTCTGAACCTTAAGTGCCCAGGGCACATGGAGCTTCCGCAAGGGTTTTCCACAAATGCCTGTCCTTCGCCTTTTTTTTCTGCTCTTGCCCAGGTGAGCCCTCTATTGCTCAACATCCTTTCTGTTGTTCTTCTCCATGTATCTTTTGGTCTACCCTTACTTCTGCTCCCCTGTGGTGTCCATCTTAGTGCTATTTTTGGTAGTGAGTTGTCAGTCATTCGGAGCACATGTCCCAACCATCGCCAGCGTCTTTCCTCAATAATTGTTGTCAGTGGCTTCATCTGCATTTCTGCTAATAAGATGTTATTTCTTATGGTGTTTGGCCAAAATATTTTTTAAATTTATAAGTATAAGTAAGTATAAATTGTGATATGTGAAAGAAAATGCTTGAAAGTCACCAATGACAGTATCTAGATATATCTCTTTCTCTCTCTCTCTGAACCCCAAGGTGTCCAATAAACACGGGGTTTGAGCAAGGGTTTTTCCATAAACCCCTTTAGTTTGCCTTTTTCCCCCACTCTTTCCAGGTGAGCCCTCTATTGCTCAACATCCTCTCTGTTCATCTTCTCCATGTCTCCTTTGGTCTATCCTTACTTGTTCCCTTTTCGTGTCCATCTTAGTGCTATTTTTAGTATTGAGTAGACACTATATATGTTTTTTTTAGAAAAAAAACACCCTTACACGGTATATGACGTCCATAAAAAGTGTCGGACTAATGAGTACCCGTGTCAAATTTTCCTTATCCATTAATTGGTAAGGTTATGAGAGATGGCAGAACTGTAGGTGTTTTCTATCAGATAAATATGGAGGGTTGTTTGTAGCATTGGTCTAGACTTTAGGTTCGTGCTGTGATACGTGTTTTGAACGAGGTGGAAAGTGTTGACATTCATAGACGACTAGCGCTGGTGTGTTCAGACATTGTGGTTAGTCGATAGCGTGTTGCAAAATAGAGAGCAGAAGGATTTTTAACCGGGAAAGAGACAAACAATAATGTTGAGCGGAGCGGCGGGTCAGCGACAGCAGGTACGACAGCGAACACAACGGGCGCTGATAAGGTGACATTAGACAAAGGACAAGAGACTAAACACGAACTAGCGCGTGACAAGGCAGTCACGTGGAACAGTGTCCAGAATGGTTATGCAATTGAGCCTGGCATACTCTATGTCATTTCTGCAACAACATGCCATTCATGGCCACTTTATATATGTATTCGTCTATGTAAGTGTGCGTGAACATTTAAAGCGCTTTGTCAGAACAGTGATTTCGTCATTCAACACAGTCATACTGATGACGTATTTAAAGATAAGTTTATCATCCAGTATAATATGGTAAAAAGTTTTACTCTTCAGATCATACTAACTAATGAAGAATATTAACTCATAGTTTTTGGATTAGTCACGGATTTTATGTTATTTATCATTAATTTACTTCGTTGATCAGCCCATATATAACATCAGAAACTTGACGTAGAACAACTGTAGGATATACTACTGCAGTTCCAAGATCGATAAGTCAACAATTGGTACCAAGACTGAATACATCATACCACTTTAAACAACTGGATACTGTTCAATGATGAAAAGAATGAGGATGAAAGTGTCGCACTGATGGCGCCCAAACACTCTGTCTGTTCGCTGCACAGACTAGTATGCAATGCAGCAGATTAGATATAATGTAAACGTACTATAACTTTAAAAGTGTCACGATGAGGAAAACAAAATAATTCTGCCTTTCTCATCCAGAGCCAGGTCAAGTCTGTATGAGATCACCACCTAGCTCTTCTTATCATCGCGATTAAAATCACCATTAGTACTATTACTATTGCTTATAGTCAGTTATGGGCGTCTGAGTGGCGCAGTGTGTAGTGAACTCTCTCATAGTGAGGTCGGTTATTTAAATCCAACTGAAGTTGCCCAGCCACACGTTGCTATAGAAACGGATGCCTGTAGCCTGAAGGTGGTGAAGAGAAGGAAGTCGGGGTGACGCTGACACTATGGATCTCTAATGTACAGAAACGTAAAAGAAAATATGGGTATATCCACCACATCCACTAACTTCTTCTGTGACTGGATTCAGACAAGGTGTCTCAATCACATTAGTCGTTTTGTAAAAAAAATGATTAAATTAATTTTTTTTAAACTTTAGAACTTAACTTAAAACCACATTCCCATATTGGGAATTAACCACAAACAATAAAACTGCAAAAATATGTAAAGGTATGTTTGTCATAGTACGGATGCCATATTTCCTTTTCATATTCAGATCGTACTGTATGATGTGAGATGAAGAAAGTTTTTTCATTAGATGTTTAGTTGGGCACAAAACAAGACTGTGAGCTTTTATACTTTTATTACTTCTTTTCGTTGACTAGCACACATTCTCCTTCACAAGTGTGGACATACAACAACAACAACAACTCTAGTTTATATTCCGACAGCCCTAGGTCGATAACAAGACTGAAGTCGCATCACTTTATTAGACGATTGAACAGTTAACAAAAATAATGATGATGATGAATCTGTAAATACAATTTGACAACGATGTCATCAAAATACTTTGTCCTCTCGTTAAACAAATCAGTGCAGAATGCCACAGGTTAATCGAAATTAGAGATAATACAACTTCAAAATAATCAGAAATAAGAACTTTTCCCGTCTCTACTCCCGTCCAATTTGAGTGCAATACAACCTGGCATTTATCTCAGAACTAACTCAGATCCCTCTCTCTGTCAAAACAACTCCCAACTTGTTTCTTTCTTAGAAACTGTGTTCCTGAAGTACTCTAGACCAGTTCGTCAGGTGCAAGAACGCAGTCCTGCAACAACTAGATTATTATCCAGGCTTGGCTATTCAGGGGAGAAGACTGAGCATTATATACCCAAGCGACACAAGGGAAACAACCAATAAAATTGATCATACTGCTACAGCAAATGTTGTGAATTATACAAGTCGTGCCCAGTTCTCTACTTTAAGCAGGACAATCACTAATACATAAAAAGAAAAAACGAACAGTAAAAAATAAAGAAAAATGATTAGACCAACACACAAAGTACATTACCTCCAGTTATTCTTAGCGAGTATTATAAGTTTTGATTCTTTGCCTTCTGCCACTCAATAACCTTCTCATCTTCAGAATGTGGAGTAAAAGTTAACTGCTATATTGAAAAAAAAACAGTGCACCGACACAAATTATTTTCTTATAACGCTTTAAATGCATTTACCATTAACAAATCAAATTACAATGAAGCTAAATTGAATTAAATTGCATTAAACACATTAGGTGATTAGGACGAAGTTGGACATAAGTTATATGGAAACATATAATCTTATGATTTAAGTAATATGAGGTACACAATGCATATTTATATATAACTTCCTTTGTTTCGTTAACGGAGAGACTCTCTTGGCAGAAATCTAATAAAGTACACATTTGATATTTTTTTTCTAAGAAAAGTCAAATAAGAACAGATTAGATCCTTTTCCGAATTGAGAAAGAGATTTCGTTGGTAATTTTATAGATTCTTCTTGAGAAGAGAAACACATGAATAAAGAAAATTACGTCTTCTGCTATAATTGTGGAACTAAATGTAAAGACTGAACACTGAAAATTATGGATTACTTCATTTCTAACTAAAATGATCTTATTATAAGCCTAGTCATGTAATCTGCTCACAAATTGTACATTTATCATAAATTCAATAGCATGTTTCTGCTCTCCATCGGTTTTATTTTTATTTAGTTCGTTATGCAATTTTATGATATATAATGGTGGAAATTAAAATAACTAAAATTGATAACGTGGTTATTACATTGTCATCACGTGGCAGAACTAGAGGACGGAGAACGTGCTGTCTATCTTGAGTATTTCTTAGGTATTATTTTGTAAATAGTCTCATGTCATCCACATAGGAAAATAAATATTGAAATATGACATGAACGTATAGTATTATTAGAGTGTATTCAAATTTTAAAATAAAATCATCTGTTGTGTATAAAGATCAGTATTGCATTTCGAGTTCCAGGAGAATGAAAGAACAATTTCAGAGTAAAGAACATGAACATCTGTTCATCGATCTTGCTACTGAACAAACAGAGGTCACAACTTTCATGATCTTCTGAGGTGACGATAATACACTAATTAACGCTGTAATATACTATATATTATTTAATAACTGACTATATATATATATATATATATGTATATATACATACGTAATACAAATAGTAAGAGGTATGGCTTATCATTTATATCTGGTTCTCTTGAGTTATTCCTGCTTTCTATTATCTAATTTCCTGTGGCATTTGTTTTCAAAATAGTTTAATTTTTTGTCTGTTTCTTTTATTTATTCTTAGCTTTCGCATGCATAAATGAAGGTGGATATCACATTTGAATTGAATAATATTAACTTGATTTTTATGCTTATAGCATTTGCTTTACATGTGTTCTAAAGATTTGTGACGGAGAATGCTACTTTTGTAATTCTAACTTCCTTCCTGGTGTCACCATCCTGGTCTATGTAACATGTTGTGCCTGTTTTAAAATCTGACTGTCAGAAACCTAGCTTTACGGCTACGAGTTATCCTGTGTATTACGACTGTTCGCTACAAAATTAAAGAAACTGTTTTTAATCCTAGTATTTATTACTTCGTTATATTTTGTTTTCAGGTAACTTTCTAATAATCTGATATGCAAGAGAACGCAAATCTCTCATCTGTTCTCGACGCTGCTCTTGTGGACAATGAAACAGCACAAATATGTCTCTATGTTATCTACAGCGTGCTATGTCAGGCTATTGCACTTTTTGGAGTAGTGACAAATATTATCAACATCATTTGCTTTGTAAAACAAGGTTTCAAGGATTCTGTTAATGTCAGTCTGATGGGTGAGTAATGAAATGACCAACGACCTTAACATTTATCACTAAATACTGCAATATGTGTTTCTTCAGGTTCTTTCTCATATTCCAGAATCAATTTGACAGAACGTGTGATATATTTTGGAAAAAAATAGCGCAGAGATCAGCATAATCCTAATAAAGTGGCTTTCAACAGCCCATCCCTTTGAATTTGCAGATTACACTAAGAGTGCAGAATCGTACCGTTGAAGATTCTAATGACCTAGAGAATTTGGCGTCAAATATTAGAAATGATAGTAGTGCCGTGTTACGTGGTTCTTTTTATAATTATTTATTGTATGACACAGGGTATTATAATTTGTATGAATGGCGTCTGGTACATCTGGACGAATGAGACCTGAAACTTCACCCTTCACATCACCGACCCATATTCTGCGCATATATCTTATTGCTCTATCTGGCGACCCATCAAACTCCTAGACTGTAAAATAAGAATATGTGACATAATTCTGTAGTAAAGAGAATGTAGGCTTGAATTTTTGTTAGTCTAAGGGACATAACACCTAAAAGATGCAGATTTGCTTCCCCTGTTTGTAACCGTTCACCTTGTGACCCTGGATTTTCACTCTTGGAAATCTAAAAATAGCAAACTCAGGGGTCAAGAAGTTAGGTACAAGTTGTGAATTGCACGGGTATTATGTTTTTTAGGTAGTGGAAAGTTGAATTATGGGAACACAAACGTAAAACTGGGTGACAGAGGGTTTTGCCTGAGACATGTGAACTCGCACGGAGATTATGGGTTTTGTGAGAACCGAATATCATAGATCAATGTCTGTTCAGGGAAAATTGAACTTCACGAGAAGAATCTTCGGTAAGAATGGGAGAAATTGCGAGTAATATAAAAGAGACTGAGAGAGACCTTGGAGAAGAATTATTATGAAGATTAATGTGACATGGTTTGTTGAAGTCAGTTCGGCCCATTGGTTTTCAAAATGTAGGGGCCGGTACTTAACATTTAGGGTGAGTTAACGTTAGGTTGTTTTACTGTCAGGCATGTTCCTATACTAGTGTTAGTCTGTTTTTTTCTCCAACAAGGAATATTGGAATGTGTGATTTTCCCAGTTGCTGTGGTGTTTCATGAGAGTTGTATGGGAAATTTTCTTATAGTTGTTGTAGAATTCTAGGTCTTAG
>CM019702.1:57241426-57253397 GCA_009760885.1 Achatina immaculata
ATCGCATTGCGTCAATGCTAGCGGCAGAAAGCTCCACAATAAGTAATTTATGCTGAAACTGGTGATTCCGGTAACAAATTAGATAATGTTCCATTTGGACAAGAGATTGTATGTTTTCTCTCTCTCTCTCTCTCTCTCTCTCCCATCCTATATAAAAAATATAAATTATACTCCTTCCTACAAGCTTCCCCAATATCTATTTGATGTCGACTACATGCCTCCATGAATTATAAAACTTAAAAGTTATCTTAAACTGCTCTTACAGACACCGAATACAATTAATTGTTTTCTGAATAGTCCTGAAAATGTTGTTTAGTAGATAGTCATTAATAACGTATGTAGTTACTTCTGTACTGAATGAATGTTTAAGAGCGAAACGTAAATGGTATATTTTATTTTATGTCTCTCAGCTTCAATGTTAGCTATATTTGTTATATGAACAGCATATTTGTAGAATGTCTGGAATAGAATGAAAGATGTATGATAAAGGGCAGAATGTCAGACGGGCCTGCGTGCCCAATTCTTAACCTTTTTGAAATAAAAATCTATCAATCAATCAATCAATCTCTCTCTCTCTCTCTCTCTCTCTCTCAGTGGAGATGTCGAGAAGAATACCCGTCTTGTTTATACCTGTGAGAAAGAAACTTACAACAGTGCAGAGTTTAAAGTTTTGCTTCCATTAGAGAGAATCTTAAAGAATACATTTTGTAATGTGACTGGGAAGAGAAGGTGCATGAAAGTCAACAATGACATTGTCTAATTATATATGTTTGAAATATTCTATAAACGTCTCACATAATGCTATTCTATAAATGTCACACATAATGTTATTCTATAAATGTCACACGTAAAGTTATTCTATAAATGTCACACACAATGTTATGCCACTGGTTCTTTGTCCGTGGCCAATGGAAGGAATTTTGTGGCTCCATATTCCAGTTAAAGGAATATCTTCTTTTTCTTCTTCAGCTTTCTGTGACATAGCTCACTGCTACATATAAAGACGTCCTCCATTCCTCTCTATCCCTCTATTCTTTCCAGTTGGTGACGAATTTTTTTTATCCCCTTCTACCTCGTCTTTCCATCTTTATCTTCGGCTACACCTTGTTCTTGTTTCCCTTATCTTTTAGCATCATCTGCGCTCCAGTTATTGCATACTTTTTAATCCTGGGTACACACTGTACTCGAAATCCAAAGTAGATCCACGGCAAAAGGTAAGGAGCCACTATTTTACGCTAGTTTACACATTCTATTACGTTTATAAAGCCACATTATGTATTCATTTAGTTTCTCCGGTTAAGGACTGAGTAACGGTTTTAGAAGAACTGTATCATTATAAATGCAGACACCATTATACGTAATCTAACCTGGGGTTGACTTAGATAAAACAGTATACAGATAAAAAATAAATATGATTCTATATCTCTTCTGCTCGCGCTCTCTAACTATCATTATGAGTAAGTCTAGCATATATACTCTTTTAATAATTAATGTAATGCCTAACATTAGGTGATGTCTTTTGTCTCCTCAGATAAAAATAATTCTCACATCAAAACGAATGTTTGTCGTTATTGTTTGTGTCTACATCATTCTTATATCCAGCGGAGCTCCGGTGTACTCTGTGAACAGACTGGATATGATCTTTTATCCAACAAGAAACAGAACGATTCTTGGTCTTGTTTCTACTCCAGACAAAGAAACAGTTGAGAAGATTACTTTTGCATTAAACAACTTTGCCCTTCCATTTACAGCTTTTGCTGTCATTATCGTGTGTACAGCAGTTCTTGCGATCAGCCTCCAGAGAAGAAATGAGTGGAGACAGAAATCCGCTGCCATCTTACAGAACAATGTCAACATCCGTAATAAAAGAGTTGCCAAAATGGTTGTAGTGATCTCTACGTTGTTTATATCATGCTTTGTCCCTATTTCTGTTATTTTCCTGGTTTTGGCCCTAGAGCCAAGTATTAATATTTTTGGCAAGCAGATGAATGTAGGCTATGTAGCAGGTGGTATAGGAATCTTTATAGAGTGCATAAATTCATCTGTGAACATTTTTATATACTATAATATGAGTATAAAATACAGGAACACGTGTAATAACGTCTTTGACAGATTTAAATGTGTAGGCGCGTCCAAATTGTAATTCTAACTATCAAGTGCCACAGTGCCTGGCATTCATACGGCGACGGGTAACCATCCCAATAACGACAGTTAAACATATAAAATGCATAAACATAAATTCTTTTTTCAATAATAGATAATTACCATTTGTGCACTAATTATGATTATCTTATCTAGGGTTATATATTGGCAATCCATTGTTTGAACCGTAGCTGTGAAGGCACTTTTAATATTCTTGCGTGTGAATGTAAGTATGTTATTTTCTGCACTACATGTATCCCTGATTCCATTGCAAAGACTGAAAACAGGCACATAACCTCAATGACCGAGCTATACTTGGAGTATTTGACATTTACCGGATCCAGGGCAAAAGCGAGTGCAAAATCATCAGCTTGTAGATATCAATGCCCTTATCTTATAACACATGATCTTGTCATTCAAAATGACATTCTATCCTAACTGGAAAGCTGATACATTGTACCAGTTTATTCTTTAACAAGGATTGCGAAAGACTTAGAGAAGCAGAGATGAAAGGTATTACCCTGCTGGGTCTTATCTAGAAAAAGGATTCGCGAAGGTAAAATGTAGGAAAGAAGGTAAGACAATTTGCAAACATTGAACATTTACACCTCTAGCTGTGGCGATTACTACATAGTCCAAGTAGTTGTGATCTTTTGCTGGACAGTATCCCAGTTTTCAGGAATGCCGGGATGGAATGAGATTAGATAGCTTACTCAGGATCTAAAGTTGTTTGATGCATAAATTAGAATGACCTTCTCTGGTAATACAGCACATCAAACTGCAAACGACTCGTTGAATCGTTTTATGCGTCGCATTTATATGTTAGTCCTCTCCATACATTACTGTCTGTCCTCCTTCAGTCAATATCCCAGTTATTGATACTGTACTTTACTGTCAAAAATGTACAATCAAATCTGGTTTGTAAGTGCGTGTATCTTGCATTATATTACGTGTCCTGTAACATAGAGTTGGAGATCATGCTTTTCCATCTTGCATGATCCTTGGTGTTTCCACTGAGTTTAGATGCTTTTCTTTTTACATTTCATTTGAAGAGTCCACTGGAATATTTATATTATTTGCAAAAATAATGCCAGAGTCATCCATGGAAGAAGTGAAAAGAAATCTAAGTAAGAAATTAGAGCTAAAAGAAAATTTAGAACGACTAAAAATTCATATTCTAGATGAAAATGATAAGTGAGAAATATATGAAAGTACGTATTTAGACATATTACATATTGACTTGATAAAGGCTTTTGATATGACAAAATATAACCAGCATCTTGAGCTTGTACTTGGAACCACAATTGTATTTTTTATAATATTATGTATATATATAAGTGTTGTAGTATTTTATGTAAGGTCACTGAGGTCAGTTGTTCAGAGACACATCGGCCACACTCGTCTCTAGGAACGAATACCTCTATCGTGAAACCGGGGAACGAACGAACGAACGAACATAATTTATTTTCGAAGGGTTAAGAATTGGGCACGCAGGCCCGTCTACCATTCTGGCCTTAAACATACAGCTTTCAGTCAGTCACAGTCATCCAGTATTTGTTAATGATCATACTAATCATAAAGACACATTTACAATATTTACGTAATCAATAATAAACTTATCTCATGTCCATACACTCCATACTCTGATTTATGCAACACCATAAAATAAACATGCATTATTACATTCATTCAAAACTAACAAATTTATAGAAACACAGTATAAAAAATTACAACAATCAAGCCATACTTTAAACTACTTTAGACTATGGTTAGGGAGACATATAGTTCATATCAAACAGATGAGTCATTATAGACAGACAGACAGACAGACAAACAGATAGATAGATAGATAGATAGATAGATAGATAGATAGATAGATAGATAGATAGATAGATAGATAGATAGATAGATAGATAGATAGATAGATAGATAGATAGATAGATAGATAGATAGATAGATTGATTGATCTTTATTTCAAAAGGGTTAAGAATTGGGCACGCAAGCCCGTCTGACATTCTGCCCTTTATCATACATTTTTCACTCTATTCCAGACATTCTATAAATATGCTGTTCATATAACAAACATAACTAACATTGAAGCTGAGAGACAAAAAATAAAATATAACATTTACGTTTCGCTCTTAAACATTCACTCAGTACAGAAGTAACTACATACATTATAAATGACTATCTACTAAAAAAATTTTCGGGACTATTCAGAAAACAATTGTATTCGGTGTCTGTAAGAGCAGCTTAAGATAACTTTTAAGTTTTATAATTCATGGAGGCATGTAGTCGACATCAAATAGATATTGGGAAAACTTGTAGTTGTAGGAAGGAGTATAATTTATATTTTTTATATAGGATGGGAAGGTATTCCAAAGATGAGCAGCAGAATAACTAAAGCTTTTCTTGTAAAGATCAAGTCTAGGTTTTGAAAGACATATGTTGTACAAGCGTTGGCTGCACTTTGGGCTTAATTTAAACAGGTTCCATAGATAAGGCGGGAGAGAGAGAGAGAATGAATGAATGAATAATCTTTATTTTTCAAGGGTAAAGAATTGGGCACGCAGTCCCGTCTTACATTCTGCCCTTCATCACTCCATCTTTCATTCTTCCCACACACTTGATTTAGTACAAAAATACAAATTAAATTAGGAAAAACATATCAAAAGAGTGTAAGATCTAACTACTACATTCAAGGTAAAAGAGAAGAAGTAATTTACCTAATAAAATAGCACTCACGCACACATACACACGCAGACATATACACAAATAAAAATACACTGTAAATACAGATCTTCTAACATGTGTTTTTTTAACAAACATTAAAATAATTTCTAACAATATCTTACAAGTTGCTTTTCTAACTATGTCATTGAAGTACTTGATGGTTTATGAGCCATATGTTGAGAGAGTGCTGGGTATTTTGTGGAGGCATATAATTACAAGCAAGTAATAAATGAAACAGGTTTGAGTTAAAGGATGAAGTATTACCAATGGATTTTAAATGGTAGGGGAGGGTGTTCCAGAGCTGTACTGCAGAGTATGCAAGGCTTTTCTTGAACAGAGCAATCCTGGGTTTAGGAAGAAGACAGTTTTTTAAACGCTGGTTATGTTTAGTGTTATACGTAAACAGTGACCACAAGTAAGGCGGAGCATTGTGCGACAGAATTCTGTGAACAAACTTAACTTAGATAGATAGATAGATAGATAGATAGATAGATAGATAGATAGATAGATAGATAGATAGATAGATATATATATAGATAGATAGATAGATAGATAGATAGATAGATAGATAGATAGATAGATAGATAGATAGATAGATAGATAGATAGATAGATAGATAGATAGATAGATAGATATTTGTATGATCTTTATTTTCAAAGGGTTAAGAATTGGGCACACAGAGGCCCATCTGACATTCTGGCCTTTATCATACACCTGTTCCAGACATTCTACATATATGCTCCTCATATAACTAGCATAACTAACATTTGAAATCTGAAAGACATAAAATAAAAATAAAGTATAACATTCATATATCACGGGAGACGGTCACGGGTGATGTTGACAACACGGCTGTCTAGTGACAGAAAAATGAAGGAATATATTAATACTAACACCATATTCACCAGGTACTGGTGTGATCATATTTATTCCATGGTACTGGGGCTACTAATATATGTTTGAAAAAGTACATTTTAATATTTTATTTTAAATAGTCTTAAGAAATTAAGCCCAAACCACTTTCTTGTTTCGGTAGTCCCTCATTGAACATAAAGAGTTAATCTGAAGACATATGTAAGATGTGTTTTTCATTATACGGATGTTTACAATTCAGATCATGCTGTATGACCTATGATGAAGATGGTTCCTTCCTAGTTGTGTAATAAGGCATCAAAATGTTGTCATTTATATATCATGTACTCTCTACTCTCAAAACGACCCCCACCTCTTGGCTTTCTTATTTCTTGTGTCCTTAAGTTTTTCTGATCAGAACATCCCGTGCAAGAGTCGCAGTCCTGTGACAGTTAGAAACAACTCCAAACTTCGTGAGTAAGAGGAGATCACTGAGTCTTTGACCATTCTAGAAGTAAGGTGGATTGGCCACAAACTGAGGAAACATGACACCAGAACTGACATGGGATCCTCAGGCAAATAGAAATCGAGGAAGACCTATAACTATTTGGAGAAAAGAAAATACGACTGTGCTCGGAGACAACTGATACACGTGGAAGGAAGCAGAAAATAAATCAAAGAACAGTTAAACAGTTCAACCGTCGACTACGACTTAAATATCACTTTGGTAACAAAGAGTCCAACCAACTCACAAAAGACCCCGATAACCAATTTGCACGTTACGACCACCATTAATATGGCTGGATACCATCCCCCGGGGCTTCCCAACCTTTAGATCGTTATATTGATACGCCGTGGAGTGAGATCCTTAACCTCCGACCACCAAAACTTAGACATTTTAACCTAAATAAGGGAGAGTCCAGGGCATTGTCCAAACTCCGGCGTCAGAGGGGCATAGTGATAAAACCAGCAGATAAAACCAGCAATCTCGTAGTTTGGAAAAAAAGATTTATATATCGCGGAAGGAATGCCCCAACTCAGCAATATAAAATTATATGCCTCAAGTAAAAACGATGCTACCCGTTCAGATAATGTCATAGTGGAAGCAACCATTAAAGACGTGATTACAGAAGGTGGCCTCCCACACCAAGCTGTTTCTCTTCACGTTAAGGACAGCTGTGTAGGCACACCGACGTTCTATCTTCTTCCTAAAATCCACACATCAGGTAACCCTGGACGCCCCATTGTATCAGCGTGTTCATGCCCCACTGAGCATATTTCTGACTTTTTTGACAGCATTTTCCAGTCGCTAGTACAAAAACTACCCTCCTTTTTGAAAGATACCAACCACTTCTTAACAACTTTTGATACGATCATACTCTCTCAACACCACACCTATCACGTCCTTCTCTTTGATATCTGCTCCCTATACACTTCTATTCCCCATGAGGATGGACCCTTAGTGTAGCATGGCCTTGTAAGTAAAGGATATTGTTGTTGTTATTATTATTATTATTAACAAATATGATTATGAAAATATACTGTAAAGAAAATAGTAACATCGAATAGCGACAGATAAAAATGGAGAGGAAAGCAAGAGAAAGGTATAGAACTTCCATGACACTAGAACAAGATGCGGACGAAAGTAAACAGTGGAAACAGTGAAAAGATAAAAACGAGTCTCAGTGACGCTGAGATATAGTTAATACAAAGGAAGGACGCCAGAATGTAGGATGGTCCAGTGATAATAAAGCAGTGTCTGGACCTTGACACGAGTAAATCAAATTGAAAAGACGAATAGAAAAGGCAAACACTGTGAAAAGCGAGGACACAATAAAACCTCCGACATGAAATTGCAAGATAATGACTTAAGTTAATGACAATTGTATAGACGACACTGACACAGCCTGACACGCGTTAGAACGCGATGCACATGGTTTCTAAATAAAGGAGTGACCAACGCGGCCAGCTGCCCAAATAAATATTTAGAGGCATGGCCTATTGTACTTACATCATATTAGTCTCGGGTAGTTTGAATGATGGGCAATCAGAACGCTGATGGAAAGCAGTGGACTTCTGAAGGGTGGAGCCACAAAACTTACTGGTTAATCCATGAACCTGCACTTGAAGATACAAAGGAGAGAGGAGAGACAGGAAGGGTGGACGAGGAAGGAGAAGCGACAGAGGAGGGAGCCCGAAGACGGAGGAATAGACAATAAGAACGAAAAAAGAAGAACTAAGAAGAAGTAGAGGAGAGGACACAGAGGACGAAGCCACGAAGTCGTAGGAACAAGGAAGGTCAGTGAACTGAGACCGGTCCAGACAAGAGAAGAAGAGAAAGACAGACAATCAGAGAAGAACAGCAGAAGGAGAACACACACTAGAGAAGACGAGAGAGAGAAAGAAGACGTAGGTAACGACAGTTGGAATAGATGGACAAATAGAGAAATAGATACTCAGGAAAAGCAGTTTTGCAGAAGTAGTTTTAGGATAGAACGAAGATGTGTTTCAAGTGATTCATGGGATTATGAAGAACTGAGTACAGTGATTTTAAACGAGGAACTAGTTGACCACGTGTTACACACCTGATATAATACGGAGTTAAGAATTGTTCTCGTATCAAGTGTAGAATAATGCGAAGTTGAGAACAATGAGAAATGCTGCATGTAGAATACGATAGTTTGATATTGATGTGCTTCAACGACGAAACTAAGAAAATTATGTTATATTGCATCTTAGTACAAGTGACATTGTGAATTATAAGTCGAATATCTTATTTGTCAAAAGTAAATGAATTCTGTAGAGAACATTTCATCGGACGTCCTCTGATTTAACGAAGTGTAATTTTTGTGAAACCTAATCTAAAATAACAGAAATCTGGATGTGTGAGAAGATAAAGTCGGTATTAATCAAGAACATCTTTCTTTATTCAGAAATATATGATAGTGCACATTGACATTATTATATTAGCATTTCACTATTTTCTCACCAAAGACCCTCATCCCACCACTAGCACTGATACCATAATAAGACTTACACAGCCAGTACTAATCCTAAATTATTTTGAATTCAACGGCGAATACTTCAAGCAAATCAGTGGTGTTGCCATAGGAACGAAAATGGGTTCCAGTTATGCATGTCTATTCATGGGCCTTCTAGAAGTCAAATTATGAGATACCTACACTGGCAGACTTTCAGAATTCTATAAAAAGTACATCGATGATGGCATTGGAGTTACAAGTATGCCACAGCAAGAGCTAAACACATTTATTGAATTCGCCAACTCAATGAATAATAACATAAAATTCACTTATGAAATTTCTGATAACTCTGGCAACTTTTTCGACATTAACGTTTCTAGTGGCACAAAGAGGCTTGGCACCTCTGTATTTTACAAGCCTACCGACAGTCACACCTATTTACTTTACACCTCCTCCAATTCTGAAGCCTGTAAGAACTCCATCCCATACTCCCCAACTCCTCCGTCATCGCCACATATGTCAGGAGAATTTGGAATTTATAGATCAATTCAACAAGTTATTAGAATTTCTCCGTTCTCGCCACTAACCAGAAAAGGTCATTCGTGAAGCCTTCAGTCGTATCTAACTAGTGAGCTTCTTCTTCTTCTTCTTCTTCCTCTTCTTCTTCTTCTTCTTCCTCTTCTTCTTCTTCTTCTTTCGCTTCTACCACGAAGACCGCAATGTGATCCTACTGAATTTACGCCTGTGGTCCTCGTTAAGTCCTGTGGTCTCCCGTGTGGTCCCCGAAAGAACCTCACGAGATCCCAGAGAGGATCACAATGGATCATAGTATCGCAGAACTTGAGCCAGTATTCTTGGTGGGTATCAGAAGCGGGATTGCGTGACACTGTGGTTTTCGTTGCACCAGTTTAGTCTAGAGATGGACGTTCTCACCGGAATACCTCGACGTGTTTTGGATATCAGTATATCCCTGCTGGGTGAAAGGTGGTAGCCCAATCAAGCCAGAGTTGGACTTTCTCACCAGAAAAACTTTGACGTGTTTTGAGATACCCGTGTATCACCGCCGGGTGAGAGATGGTTGCCCATCCAGTCCAGAGTTGGACCTTTTCACCAGAAAACCTCAGCGTGATTAGGATACGCATACATCCCCGCCGGGTGAGAGGTGGTTGCCCATCTAGACTGCCCTGGTCCAGTGTCTCCGACTTCAGCATTTTGTGGTCGTGGCCGCTACCTTTCTTAGTTGTGACCAGGATGGAGCTTTTGTCCAGGAGGACTTATCGTCGCCACTAGTTACTTCCACCCCTGGGTTGAGCCGATTTAGGCATATTATTCCAGTATGGGCGAGTTTGGGAAGTGACCGACCTTTAGAGCAGAGGTACCGTGACCAGCGTAGCCTTCAAGTTTCACCCATGGTATGAGCCGGTTTAGGCATATTTCACCAGTGTAGGTGTATTTCGGACGTGGCCGGCCTCTAGAGCGGAGGCGCCGTGGTATGTGTAGCTCTCACAGCGATACTACTGGACATACCGATTAAATTTCACTTTATTCTTTCATTCATCTTTTCACATTGGCGCCGCACAGCAACCTTTACTTCTTTTCCGCAGTTTCTTCCTTGATCGGGAGGAGCTTCACTCCACGCGCGGCATCCGAAAAGTCTCGCCAGTCTTTGGGTTAAACCGGTTCAGGCATTTCACACGATATGAGTGCGCTTAGGATATGGCCAACCTCAAGATCAGAGGTGCCATGATTTGACTGTTTGCTTCGCTTTATCCTTTTTAACCACCCTTTCTGCAGTGGTGCCTCGCGGCAACACCATTTGCACCTTTCTTCATTGGCCGGGAGGAGCACCGCTCCACGCACAACAGATGACGAATCTCGCCAGTAGCGGTAGATGAGTTACCAAATGTGCCTCTCATCTACGCTAAGTGTCTAGTTTTCAGGCACCAGATATTCGCCTTCGCTACTTCTCCTGTCAGTTTAAACAGTACTGCACGGGGAAGCCAGGAGCTGGACTTGACTGAAAGAGGGTGTTTGAGACGCACGTCGTTGGAGTGGAGAGCGAATTCTCCACCCCACCTCCGGCACTAACAGTCCATAGAACCACTAGAGAGCCGCAAAGAAGTATTCAGAAAAAAGCCTGTTACTTCATCTGACAAAGTTAAGTTAGTACTGCCTTTTTACCCGCACGATCAGATGGTTTAGAACATTCTTTATCATCATCTGCCACTAATCCAACTCGACCCCGACACTCGCGACATTTTCTCTGATCCACCCTTGTTGGCATACAAACGTGAGCCAAACCTTAAGGACATCCTTATCTACAGCCACTTGAAGCAGAGCCTTACATATGTTGACACCAGAACTTGTAACCGCCCCCACTGCCTTACCTGCCCAGTAGTCTGGGAAACGAAAACGATCACCTTTCCTAAAACTATCCTCACTCATCATGAGGGATCCACATGAGCTTCCCGTAATGTGATGTATGTTATCGTTTGCAAAAGATGCAGGATAACGTATATTGCTGAGACTGGCCTCAGATTATGGGACCGCATGCAAAAACATCTGTACGACATCGCCCAGCATGCTTCGAAACCAGTCGCAAATCATTTCAATGGCCACAACCACAGAGGCAAATCTGATTTTCTTTTAACAGCCATCAAACAATGTCACGCAGATGAAACAAGCCGCCTGGCGCTTGAGAACCGGTGCATTCAAAATTATGAGACGCTAGAGCCAAATGGGTTAAGCTCACTGTTCAGCTACACTTAACATTCTCTTCAATCATTACAGTACCTCTCCACTAAACTCCACCCCTTCTTACATGCCAAACCTCCTCACAGCATCACTTTGCAACCCTTCTTCCCTAATCATCTATTTCAACTTCTCCTAGCTATATCAACATTGTATCACTCTCTCTCCCCTCCCCGGTTCCCCATCCAGTTACAGCCCACCGACCACATATCACAGGTCTTCATTTAAACAGACTCCACGTTTTACTAAATCCATTCCGGACACACACCGCCGGACAAGTCACACCTTACAATTTACAGTTAAGTACTCTATTTATTTTTTTAAAATAGTATTCATATGAATCTTTACTTTATCTCCTCTCTCTGTTTTTTCGTCCTGTATGTTTTTGAATGGTTACGGCTCACTCCGAAACGACACAACTTTGTAAGCGTTAAGTAATAAAGCTGTTCCTACATTTTTCCTAGTTTATACATTCTCAAATCAAAGAACAGGGGCGACTGGAGAGCACTCGT
>CM019702.1:57253497-57338123 GCA_009760885.1 Achatina immaculata
AAACAGAACAAGAAATACATGAAGTACTGGCTGGTTTCAGATCAGACAGAGGCAACAGACACAACCCTCCTACATCTATGACCTAATATTATTTGTGTCTACTTATATGTGTATTGTTCTATTGAATTAACCGTTCTTGATTAAGAAAACTTTCTGCTGAAGTTTACGTGCAATAATATCCTGTTAGAAAATGGTGACGTACATGTGGGATTTCTTGACATGGAGTATGGTTATGTGAAGCCAGTCCTTAACAATGACTTATATTTGACAGTGTTATTAGGATATTTATTTATTCATTTATTCATTTATTTGCATGTCCCTTGCGGAACTTTGCCTCCCTAACAGCACTCCTGTAGGCCCCTCGGTTGTGAGCAAGATGGCCTACTGCTGATGCATCCATCTGCAGATCATCAACGATGTCTTGTAGCCATCATCGCTTTGGTCTTCCTCTGTTTCTTTTTCCCATTATATATCCTTCCAATACGGTCTTCTTTAGATTATCATGACGTTAAAAATATTTAAGTTTTATCTCTTTATACTCTTTACTAGCTAGCCTTCTTCAATATTAAGTTCTTGTAGTATGGATATATTATGTTCTTTTTTGTGTCCATGATATTTGAAGAATTCTTCTGTAGCATTTACATTCAAAGGCAATTATGTGTTTCTAAGCTGATTTGTTAAGTGCCCAGGTCTCACAGGCATATGTTGGGATAGGAAAAATGCATGCCCTTCAAAATCATATTTTTGTGGTTCTGTCTGTTCCTCTCCACAGATTCTTTAGTTGCTGTACTTTCTGAAGAGCGATAGATGTCCTCTTTTTAATTTCACTCATTGTATCTCCATTATTAGTAGTGAACCAAGATATTCAAAACTCTCCACTTCTTCCAATTTTTCCTCATTGAAACATATTTTAGCTGCCTTGTTTATTTTGTCAGTTGTCATCAATTTAATTTTCTTTGCATTAAGATAGAGGTTTTGCTCTTCGCTGTTCTTACGGACTGACATAATTAGTTTTTCATTCCTTTTTGAGTTATGGACAGTAATACTGTGTCATCAGCATATCTATGTTAGGACATACTTTTATTAATTACTTTTCACAGTAATAGTTAAGAGACTTGATAATGCAAATAACATTCATTGAATAGTTTTCTATTTGAGCTGGACGTTGAATTATCATTTTTGATATACAGTTTATTTTCAGCGGTACTAGAGTTGATATTTACTGCCAAACAATGGATGTAAAACCCGTTCCATGAAAACATACATGTAAAATTAACATTAAATTCGTTTCGTTTATTCTGACATTAAAATTTTTCATTTCTTGCCTTTTCTGTGTCTCTCTCTCTCTCTCTCTCTCTCTCTCACACACACACACACACACACACACACACACACACACACACACACACACACGCGCGCACGCGCACACACACACATATATATATTTTTTGCGTTTTTTGGGGTTTTTTTGTGGTCGTTTTACAATTCTGCATTTTTGTTGATATGGATCTGTTACACAAGATGTTTCTCATCTTCTGGAATGCTGACTTGGCCTGAGCACGTCTGCTTTTTATTTCATGTGACATTTCCCGCCAGCTGTTATAATTGTTCCTAAGTATTTGAATTATCAACTTTCAGATTTGTGCCATCGATGGTAAAAGCTAGATCTCTATAGTCGTCATTATTTTTCGCTGCACAAGGAGAAGAGGTAAGGAGTTAGAACACATCCTTGTCTCACTCCCAATTTTATGTCTTGGAATGCTCCTATTTGTTTCTTAACCTTCAATGCAGCTAATTGCTGCCAGTATATGTTTTTGATGAGTTTCATATCTTTCTCCTCTATCTTGGTGTCTTCCAGTATTCTTATAATTTCTGTGTGTCTCACACTTTATCGAATTCTTTACAGTAGTCTATGAAACATAACCAGAGGTCCGTCTTTACTTTTATTGATCTTTCCATCAATGTTCTCAGTATACATATATTGCATTACTTGTGCCTTTTCCTTCGACGAAGCCGCACTGTTCTTAACGATTTCTGGTTATATTTTGCCCCTCATTCTTCTCATTAAAATATAAAGCATGATTTTGGTAACATGGCTGATAAGATTAATAGTTTGATAGTCTTCACATTCAGCTGTACCTTGTTTCTTTGTTAGGTAAACGAAAACTCATTGCAAAAGGTCTGATAGACATAGTTACTGTTATAGATGCCATTCATCAACCTGGTAATTATTTCTATGCAAAGCTGTCCTAAAGATTCCAATTCTTCCATGGTGATTTTATTTGGTCCTGGTGCTTTGTTGTTTTTCATGTGTTTGATGGCCTCTTCCACTTCTGCTTTTAATATGGGAGGGCCTTCATTATTATTTCCTATATTTATTTCGCTTCCATTGTCTTCATATAGTTCTCTAATATATTCGCATCATCGTGCTATTATTTCATCTATGTATAATTGTCATATGCATCTTTAACACCACCGTAATTGCGACGTGGAACATTAGAACATTAACAGAACTTGGAAAACTGAAAAACATCGAATAACAAATGAAAATAACGGAAATGAAATTAACATCCTTGGTTTATGTGAAATGAGATGGACTGGAGCAGGAAGCAGAGATCATAAAGACTTCAGAATAATATATTCCGGGGGAAGCCAGTGTAGAAATGGAGTTGTCATAATATTGGATAAGAAGACACCAAGAACTGTGAAAGGCTTCTGGTGCATATCGGACAGAGTGTTAATGGTTAAATTACAGGGCCACACGATAGACACAAATCTCATCCAAGTACACGCACCAATTTTAGAAAGCTCTGATGATGAGATAAAAAGAATTTTACAAGAATCTGGACATGGTAATGAGACAATGCCGAACATGGGAAGTAAACTTTGTGCTGGGTGATTTAAACACGGAAGTAAGGACTGAACAAGACAATGAATCTTCTAGCAAGTATGGACAAGGTATCAGAAATACAAGAGTAGAGATATTGATTGAGTGGGCAGAAAAGAATAAGATGATAATAGGATATACTTGGTTTCAACAACAACTACGGCGACTATGGACATGGAAAAGACCAAATAATACCACACGTAACTAGTTAGATTACATTATGATCAACAGACGATTCAGGAACTCACTAATATCTGTAACAACAAGACAAAGCGCAGACTGCAACAGTGACTACATCCCAGTTGTAGGAAAAGTGAGAATCAGTTTAAAGAGGTTAAAAGTAGCAGCTTAAAAAAGAAATAGATAGAGAGCTGTTGCGGAAAGATAAGAAAATACAGATACAATATAAGACCATAGTACATAATAGGTATTATCTTATAGAAAAGATTGAAACGATTGATGAACAATACGATTAAAATATCCTGTTTCTTATTGTTTTAATACAAGGTACTGGGAAGATTACAACGAAGCTGGCGGAAACGAAGACTCGTTCAAAGATTATGCGAAATGATTTTAAAAAAAATATTTTTAAGAGCATGCATCGTTCCCATCACAACGTATGCCTACGAAACCTGGGAGTTAACAAAACAGCTGAGAAACAATTAAATGCCTTTGACTGTAAGTGCTACAGAAGGGATCCTCAAATATCATGGGCACAACAAAGAAAACAAACTACCAATACTACAAGAACTTATTATTGAAGAAAGTTGGCTAGTAAAGAGGATTAAACAGAGAAAACTTGAATATTGTTGACACATTAATGAGAATTCAGAGAAGATCGTCTTGGAAGGATACATAATAGGAAAAAGAAAGAGAGAAAGACCAAGGCGATGACGGCTGGAAAATATCGTTGATGATTTGCAAACGGATGCATCAGCAGCAGGCCATCTTGCGTACACCCGAGAGGCCTACAGGAGAGCTGTTAGAGAGGCAAAGTTCCGCAAGGGACATGCAAATGGCTGACTGACTGATGACAAAAAAAAAGGTTGATTAGATATGCTTTGTAACTGACAATATTGTTAAGTGTTTTTAGATAAAAACTGAACGCGCGCAATAAGTAAACAAGATGATGCTTGATCAGATATCTTTAGAAAACAAATATGTGTTTCGAAAGCCATGTGGTTTGTGAAAATATACAATAAAGATACTTGAATACTTCGTTTATTTGATATACACAACTGTGTTTTTCCAAGAACAAAAAATAAATTATCAGTGACGCTTCAGTTATTATTTCAGTTATTACACCACTCTTTTCGTAATAGAACGCTGTAAACTCTTTTCGTAATAGAGCACTGTAAACTCTTTTCATAATAGAACACTGTAATCTCTTTTCGTAATAGAGCACTGTAAACTATTTTCGTAATAGAACACTGTAATCTCTTTTCGTAATAGAGGACTGTAAACTCTTTTCGTAATAGAACACTGTAAACTCTTTTCATAATAGAGGACTGTAAACTCTTTTCGTAATAGAGCACTATAATTTCGTAATAGAACACTGTAAACTCTTTTTGTAATAGAGGACTGTAAACTCTTTTCGTAATAGAGCACTGTAAACACTTTTCATAATAGAACACTGTAATCTCTTTTCGTAATAGAGCACTGTAAACTCTTTTCGTAATAGAGGACTGTAAACTCTTTTTGTAATAGAGGACTGTAAACTCTTTTCGTAATAGAACACTGTAATCTATTTTCGTAATAGAGCACTGTAAACTCTTTTCGTAATAGAGGACTGTAAACTCTTTTCGTAATAGAGGACTGTAAACTCTTTTCGTAATAGAGCACTGTAAACTCTTTTCGTAATAGAGCACTGTAAACTCTTTTCGTAATAGAACACTGTAAACTCTTTTCGTAATAGAGCACTGTAAACTCTTTTCGTAATAGAACACTGTAAACTCTTTTCGTAATAGAGCACTGTAAACTCTTTTCGTAATAGAACACTGTAAACTCTTTTCGTAATAGAGCACTGTAAACTATTTTCGTAATAGAACACTGTAAACTCTTTTCGTAATAGAGGACTGTAAACTCTTTTCGTAATAGAACACTGTAAACTCTTTTCGTAATAGAACACTGTAAACTCTTTTCGTAATAGAGGACTGTAAACTCTTTTCGTAATAGAACACTGTAAACTCTTTTCGTAATAGAGGACTGTAAACTCTTTTCGTAATAGAGGACTGTAAACTCTTTTCGTAATAGAACACTGTAAACTCTTTTCGTAATAGAGGACTGTAAACTCTTTTCGTAATAGAACACTGTAAACTCTTTTCGTAATAGAGCACTGTAAACTCTTTTCGTAATAGAACACTGTAAACTCTTTTCGTAATAGAACACTGTAAACTCTTTTCGTAATAGAACACTGTAAACTCTTTTCGTAATAGAACACTGTAAACTATTTTCGTAATAGAACACTGTAAACTCTTTTCGTAATAGAGGACTGTAAACTCTTTTCGTAATAGAACACTGTAAACTCTTTTCGTAATAGAACACTGTAAACTCTTTTCGTAATAGAACACTGTAAACTCTTTTCGTAATAGAACAATATAAACTCTTTTCTTGTGAGTTGTTACTTTTTGTTGTCTCTGTATTGAGTTGGCACTGCACTTTTGAAGTGCATCTTTAGCGAATTAGCCACGGAGGACTGGTATTGGCCTCGACAAGCGAAATTATTTATATTCTCAATGCATGTTTCGCATACTCCACAGCCAGCATGAAGCCTTTTTTATTGGCCAGTTCTTTCTCCAGCTCTAGAAGAAGCGTTTTGCCTAAATTCTACAACTGAGTGAATGGGTCGTGTCCAGGCGGATTCGAACCGCTTATTGCACTAACCACATCGCCACTGAGAAGTCCCTATCTCCTATATATGTATATATATATATATATATATGACCTAGATTATAATATTAGTGTTTTACATATACGGATGTTGTTTTATTGAATATTAATTAACTGTGCTTGATTTAGAACATTTTCTATGTAATAAATTTTGTTTATGTAATTAAAGTAAGCAAATCTGACATGATGCTTTATATGGTTATAGTTAAATCATTGTGGGTGTGCATCTGTTTTTCAAGATTTTCGGTGATTTATGGTTGTACGCAGAGTATTTATTTGTGACGTTTGACACACATTTTCTTAATTTTATCTTAGAGAAATTTAGATTCGATTAACGGACAAGCGTACGGGATATTGCTCCGGACATTGTGAAAATATGTTATTTAGTAACAGATTAACAACAAAACGGTAAAAGCATTTATTTATATAAATAATAGCAACTCAGGTCGCATTTCGATTTTTATTTACCCGTATTATTTTTTTTTCGACTTTATTTGCGGAAAAAATAGATGTAATAAATTATCCTTTACATAATATCAAGATAGTACATGCCATGTTATATTGTTTCTTTCTTCGAAATCGATGTCTTCTGAAAGCTTGGATTAGGTGCTTTGTGACGGTAACAAGAAATTTAAAATATAATGGTTTCAGAGGTTTTATTTTACGTCTCAGAAATCACAAAATAAAGACAGTTCTGTCGTGTCTGGATATTTTTAACGATTCATTTATCCATTTTATTAAACAATCGTTTAATGGCATGCTCGTTTTAGAATGTTCAACATAATAGATCATAATAACATGTTTACAGGTGAACAATAAATTAAATAATAATTAACTGTGCTTGATTTAGAACATTTTCTATGTAATAAATTTTGTTTATGTAATTAAAGTAAGCAAATCTGACATGATGCTTTATATGGTTATAGTTAAATCATTGTGGGTGTGCATCTGTTTTTCAAGATTTTCGGTGATTTATGGTTGTACGCAGAGTATTATTTGTGACGTTTGACACACATTTTCTTAATTTTATCTTAGAGAAATTTAGATTCGATTAACGGACAAGCTTACGGGATATTGCTCCGGACATTGTGAAAATATGTTATTTAGTAACAGATTAACAACAAAACGGTAAAAGCATTTATTTATATAAATAATAGCAACTCAGGTCGCATTTCGATTTTTATTTACCCGTATTATTTTTTTTTCGACTTTATTTGCGGAAAAAATAGATGTAATAAATTATCCTTTACATAATATCAAGATAGTACATGCCAAGTTATATTGTTTCTTTCTTCGAAATCGATGTCTTCTGAAAGCTTGGATTAGGTGCTTTGTGACGGTAACAAGAAATTTAAAATATAATGGTTTCAGAGGTTTTATTTTACGTCTCAGAAATCACAAAATAAAGACAGTTCTGTCGTGTCTGGATATTTTTAACGATTCATTTATCCATTTTATTAAACAATCGTTTAATGGCATGCTCGTTTTAGAATGTTCAACATAATAGATCATAATAACATGTTTACAGGTGAACAATAAATTAAATAATAATTAACAATTTAAGTTCATACACTAAATAGCCAAATTATCTAATAATAAGTAATTGCTATGTAATTCAGTTACTCCCAAATAGCACAGCTTTATTTTGCCGAATTCAAATACACTGTTGCATACTGTTTTAATATAAAATGCTGAGAAGATTACAACAAAGAAGATGACTACGAAGGCTCGTATATATTTCGGCGTAGTGGTAACACAAAGTGTTGAGTAGCTATGTTCAGTAAGCGACAATAGTATTAAACCCTCAAACATTGCTAAGATCTTTAGAAAAAAGTGAAGTACATAAGTAAACAAGATGTTGCTTGATGAGTTATCATTCTTCATTTCTTTAGAAAATAAATGTTTGTTTCGAATGCCATGTGGTTTGATAAATAAATTGAAGATATGAGAAAAGGATACTTGAATACCTCTTATTTAACAACTGGACATTGAAGTATCCATTGTAAATAAGACATGCCTAATCGATAGTTTATTTCAGATATGCAATTGGGTTTTTTGGAAAAAAAATAAATTGTCAGTTATGATTGATTGATAAAACGACTTTTAAGTTAATAAAGTACTCAAGAGAACCGTAAAATCTTGATTTACTTTGAGATAAACTAGAAAAAAATTACATGCAGTGTGTCGAAAAGCAATATATACTGTCGAAAAAAGAAACGCATAGATTATATAAGCTTCATTTTTTATTTGTTATGACAAAAATTTTTTTCCCGGGTATCTCAAACCAAACCAAAAACTGTCACCAAGATATCAGGTCCAATATTTAGCGTGAATTTTTCTATTCTCGTGTATAGTCAGAGCTCAGTAGCTCCCCTTGCTAATAATGCATTTTTTACAATAACTCACGTTGCGTTTATGAAAAAGTAGTGATTTTTGTGGTGAGCAAAAGTCACTTCCAACGCAAATGAAACCCTATAAAGGGATGAGATTACACAAACAAATACAGCTAATTTTCAAACAGAAAATTATGTCGCGTCTATCGCAAAAAAAAGTACGAAACATTGCTATTGGTCGTCTGCAAGCAGGCGAAAGTCAAAGTCAAAGGTTGCCAGGCATTTAAAAGTGCAGCAGAGTATCATCAGTCGACTTTGGCTCAGCTGACGACCGACAGCGCAGTGGACGACCCAGGGTGGCAACAGCAGCTGATGATCGCTTTATTCTGGTTCATCACCTCAGAAACAGGTTTACAACAGCTTCCTCATGTGCTCAGTCCTTGCTTGCAGGACGTCGTGTGCCTGATCAAACTGTCCAGAATAGACTGCATGAAGCTGGACTGGTGGCTTGACGACCTCACCGAGGGCCAGTCTTAACGAGACGCCATCGCCAAAATCGACTTGTTTGGGCCAAACTCTCTCTCTCTATATATATCTATCTATCTATCTATCTATCTATCTATCTATCTATCTATCTATCTATCTATCTATCTATCTATCTATCTATCTATCTATCTATCTATCTATCTATCTATCTATCTATCTATCTATCTATCTATCTATCTATCTATCTATCTATCTATCTATCTATCTATCTATCTATCTATCTCTGAACCTTAAGTGCCTAGGGCACATGGGGCTTCCGCAAGCGTTTCCACAAATGCCTGTCATTTGCCTTCTTTCTGCTCTTGGCCAGGTGAGCCCTCTATTGCTCAGTATCCTTTCTGTTGTTCTTCTCCATGTCTCTTTTGGTCTACCCTTACTTCTGTTCCCCTATGATGTCCATCTTAGTGCTATTTTTTTTTATTTCACCAAATTGTCACAAGATAATTTTTAGTTGAAGTGGAAGCTCATTGATGTAGATAGTAAAAAAGAGAGGACCAAGAAGAGATCATTGTGGAACACCATTACCCATCACCGATGAATTTGACTTAAAGTTTTAAAAGCAAACTACCTGTTGTCTGTTGGAAAGAAAAGATGTAATACATTCTGTTAAGACCACGTGTAATTTGTAATATTTTGTGATTTTATGTAGTATATCTTGACTGTTTCTGATTTGGATAAATATGAGGTACACTAAAATGATATTAATGACTTCATGTTAGTTTTAAAAACATAATAAAACTAAGATTCGCAGTAATAAATAAACTGTAATAGTATAATCATTAAAAGGCGACACTAAAATAGGGTTATTATATTGTCACTTTTACCTGGTTATCTTGCATCCTTCAAACACATAAAGAAAAAAAGGATATAATTTCTGCATAGTCTTGACAATTTACGTTTCAGAAGAAAAAGCTTTAGAGTACTTCTTATGCTCATCAATTTTGGAAATATCCTCTGAAATGTCACTGTTCATTTTGAAGTTCAAGCGCGCCGCTGTATAGTAGTGGCTAGTGCACTCACGTGTCGGTCAGAGAGTCCTTCGTTTGAATACATAATAGAGTGGAATTATTTCGAACCGGCTGGCACTAGGTTCAACCTAACTAAAAAAAAAAAAATGCTACTTGGAGTTTTCCTAGCAAAACAAAGGCACCGAAGACCGTCAATGGCATCCCTAACTCAAAACTGAAGTGGCCTAGAAATGGAAGAGACAAACACTTCACAGCCCTACGGCTAGCAAATGCTTTTGGCAAAGATTTTTGTTTTAGTTTTAAAAAGATAATAAAATGTGTGTATGTGTATGTTTAGTTGAGTGAAAAGAAAACATAAATATTTCTTAATTGTTAAGACTTTTTTACCAAAGATTCATCCGAAATTTGGGAAATGTGTTACATTCGTAAAACGCACATGCTTTTTAGTTTCAGTCTCAACTAGTTCAAAAGAAGGTTATTTTTACAAAAGTCCGTTTTGCTTACTCACATTAGGTCAAAATAAGTGCGTATTATCAGAATGACTTAAGGGTTAATTTTAATTTTCTTGTAAGAGAAAGATGTCAATGGAATAGTAACAATGAATCTACTCACTAGGCAGTCAAGAAAACGGCCATTGGTAATTCAAGGATTTCGTTAACCTATAGTAAAGGTCTCTTATGTCCTTATCTTATATCTTATATCTTATATCCTTCCCGTGCCGTTAGACGTCACATAGGGCTCGCAAAGTAGTTCGCCAATTTTTCCTGTCTTCGGCGAGTCTTTCAACCTCAACAAAGGATTTTATGCCTAAGCTCTTATGTCCTAAGCGAAGATAATGTTAAATAACAGTTCCGAGTCAAAATCACAGCTTGTGTTGTCTGACAATTTAATTTTTGAGGTTTCGCAACAAACGCAAGTCGATGTAACAGGCATAAGTGACGAATCTTCATTCTTTTTTGCATGGGCTGTATACGGCGTGCTGTGTCCGATAGTTTGCATTTTTGGTATCGTGACAAACATCATCAATATCATCTGTTTCATCAAGCAAGATTATAAAGACTCTGTGAACGTAACTCTGCTTGGTAAGAAAATTTTCGGCTATTTACAAACTATAAGCTGGTAGCTGATATGTCATATCATACGTCTAGGGCTAGAAAACCCCTATAGTCCCAACGTCAACAGGATATATATATATATATTATATATATATATATATATATATATGATTCTATGCTCTATTAGAATAACTGAAAAAATGTCCGTCTATCTTACAACAGATCCAACAGTGACACGGCATAGTTTGACAGCCTATATTTTTGCGATTTAACGAGTACTGTAGTTATGTTTCGTTTCATATATGATTTGATAATATCATTCTGCATTTTCTTTTTCACCATACTACATATAGTTTTGTGATGTCATTAACAAGAAACACTTTCGTTCTTTTTTTCCCAACGATTCTATATTTTCTTCTCGGAAAATGTTAGTGTTTATTACGAGATGAGTTAAATAATATAACTGTCATATTTGCTTTCAGTTTCACTATTTTCATTGTTTCGTGAATGCAGTCATTCTGTGTGTGGAGCCTCCTGTGAAAACACTCGAAATTTCAAGCTGATCCCTGAAATGGCTTTCACCATATTCCTTTGCCGTCTCTTTCTGAAGGAGGGCTACAGAGACTACCAGTTGTCTGTCAAAAGGATGCTTGATACGGTGCGACAAATTACCATACTCCTTAATTTTTTTCTCCGTACGCCAGACCAACCTGAATCAAGCATACGAGAATCTGTATGTTTCCAGCCAAACATATCATGACCGCCCTTGTGATCTTTTTAGTTCTATCTTTCCATGTACTATAGTTTTTGCTATTGTGTTTGCCTATAGATATAATCAAAATATTCTAATTCTCTAGTTCGTGTGTTTTTTCTGATCCCTTTCTTCAATTTCAGTTGATTTAGAGCTTTCTCTTTTCTTCCATGTATGTCCATGAACTACGCTCTATTATTCTATGTATCAACATTTTAATTTTGTAATATTTGTTTCTAAATTTACTATTTTGTTCATGTTATTATTTAATATCACTTGTGAATGTATGTATATTTTAATAATATTGAGTAATGAAGGATGTCATGATAAACGGGCCCCTATACCTCTATTACACTACAAATCATTTGATTACTATTAGCTGCTGTATAATGTGTTTCCAGTCTGGAATTCTGCGCATTGTTTTAAGGATTTCCTACAAGAAATTCTCACAATTCTATATTCTAAAACCGTATGTCAGACATAAGTCGCATATGAAAACATAATTCAGACATAAGTAACGTATACAATCTTGTCAGACATAAGTAACAGGCTAACAGGACTCGAGATTAGTAAGAATTTTTCTATCAAAAGAATTTTATTTTCAAAGAATTGAGCACGCAAGTCCATTTCACATTCTGCCCTTCATACTTCTATCTTAACTACATGATAAGAATTTTTATTTAGTGCAATTAGTAGTTAATACATAAACAGCGGGGGAAATAAAGCAAGTACAATTAAAACTTTCAACATTTAATACACACATTCAATTATATGTACTATTCTAAACACGCTCGATGTGTTATCATCACATTTTCACACATGCGATACAGTCATAATCCAACAGAATTGAATATATATTAATTATAATGTTGCCGATAACAGAGTAAATATACTCTGAAAGTTGTTAAAGAAAGTAAAGCTGATTGAAAGTACAATGGGGGCGCGATATAACTGATTTCGGGAAAGTAAGAGAACACAGTTTTGTAGGATTTGACCTTGACAGAAATCCTAGACAAAGCACTTTAGTGAGGGGTGAGATGAAGAAATATCCCCGGTGCGAGATAGAGCAGTTCATTAGTACACTGTTATCTCGTGGTCTGACGGAAGTTCGTCCTACCGGAGTCATTGGTTCGAATCCTGATTAATTTTCTAGTGATTTGTCTTTTTTTCACGTCTCACTAAAGTGTTCGTTTTTTTTTTTTATTTCGAGGTCTAATAGTACAAACCTGTGTT
Organism: Achatina immaculata; assembly: GCA_009760885.1. NCBI lineage: Eukaryota > Metazoa > Mollusca > Gastropoda > Stylommatophora > Achatinidae > Lissachatina > Lissachatina immaculata. The sequence continues at coordinate 57,266,160 of CM019702.1, forward strand.
CTCTTACTTTATCGTACGAAAATCTCGTTGTGTCCTATGTATAAATAATATAAGTCATTTGAAGCAGATATTCACAAAGAGTATAGGGAATATTATTAATGCGTTTTAAATGGGATAGAAAGACAAGAAGATAAAGATATCTTACCTAAGTCTGTGTCATCTCACTGATACAATTATCAAATACCTCCACTTTCCATTTACCTATCAGCAACATTTTCACAGTAATGCTAAAGCCTCACATATGCATTTGATAGTATATTTAGTTGTTAACATTTATTTTGTAATATAGTTGTTTAATGTGAAAATAAATCTAAAGAAAACCAATATTCATGTATTTTTACCCAAGTATAGGTCTCGCTGTATCTGATCTGGGTAGTCTTGTGACGACTGTAGGATTGACTATTATGTACAACCCACTGATGACAGATGCTTACCTGCCTTTCGACGCCATGGAAGTCTGTTACTTCATCTTTACAATGCCACATATGTCCTTCAGTCGCATAAGCAGTTGGATCACTGCATTGATCACACTGGAAAGATGTTTGTGCATATTAGCGCCATTAGAGGTTTGACAGCAATGAAGTTTATCACAAAATAATATATGCGAATATATATATATATGATCATTTTCTTAAAATTATTAATTTTAATTTCTTTATTTTATTTTTATTGTTTTATTTAGAATAGAGTTTTTTTCTGGTACAAGAAAAATGTTTGAATTGGCCGATTGAAGCAATAACAGAGATAACAAATATACATATCCTAAATACATTTGAGTTTAATTTATTTCTGGACATTTCAACCTCTCAGAGCAAATGTTGTCTAATTTCAGTTCTACTCGATAACTGTACATGAAGTTAGTAGCCACAACGACAGATGCACTTAAACCCTAATTTGTATCAAAACATTTCACAGTGCTGGAGGACCTATACTTTGGGAACGACATTTGTCTATTATCAAGCAGTCACAAAGATATGCAAGATAAAATAAACAAGCTAACTCAGAATGCAAACAACATAGGACTAAAGATCAACGTAGGAAAGACAAAGTTAATGAAGCAAAATGTGAACAACAGAAATGTACTCAGAGTAGATAGCAGGTTAGTGAAAGAGGTCAACGAATTTGTATACCTTGGCAGCAGAGTAGTAGAAAATGGAGACAGCACAGAGGACATCAACAACAGACTTACTAGAGCAAACCAGGCTTTTGCAATTTTGCAGACTAAATGGAAATAAAAAATACAACTAAGCATAAATATGAAAAATCAGGATATTTAAGAGTAGTGTCCTAAGTGTACTACTCTATGGAAGTGAATGCTGGAAAATCACCAAAACCATAGAAAACAAGTTCAATTCTTTCCAGACTAAATGTTTACGAAGAATTAGAACAATATTTTGGCCAAACACCATAAGAAATAACATCTTATTGGCAGAAAAGCAGAAGAAGCCACTGACAACAATTATTGAGGAAAGACGCTGGCGATGGTTGGGACATGTGCTCCGAATGACTGACAACTCACTACCAAAAGTAGCACTAAGATGGACACCACAGGGAAACAGAAGTAAGGGTAGATCAAAAGAGACATGGAGAAAAACAACAGAAAGGATATTGAGCATTAGAGGGCTCACCTGGGCAAGAGCAGAAAATAAGGCGAAGGACAGGCATTTGTGGAAAACCCTTGCGGAAGCCCTATGTGCCCTGGGCACTTAACTTTCAGAGAGAGAGAGAGAAAGAGATCAAAACATTTATGCAGAAGAGTGGAACTAACCTAAAAGGAAATGAATAGGAATTGTAATTATATAGCATACAATTATTAATTTAATAGCATTTCCAAAACTGAATTGCTTTCCCATTGCTATAAAATGTACATGGATTTATTTAACATGAGATAAATATAAAGTTCACGTTGACTGTATATTTTTTTCAGATAAGAAGCTTTACCTCGACAAAAAAGATGTTCGTCATTATCATCAGTATCTATATTATTCTAGAAGATCTTACAGTCCCTTTGTACGCTGTCAATAGACTGGGGATGACATTTTCTGCTTTACGAAATAAAACCTTACTTGGTCGTATCTCTGTCGGTGATAGAGAAAACGTTGAAAGTATTTCTTATATCATAAATAATTTTATCATTCCTATGATGGCATTTGTTATTATCGTTGTCTGCACAGTGGCACTAGTAATTAAATTAAATAACACAACTAAATGGAAAAAGAAAACTGTAACTCCAGAACAAGCTGACAGAGTTTCTAGTCGTAATAAGAAAGTGTCAAAGATGGTTGTGATGATTTCCACTTTGTTTATTGCTTGTTTTACCCCTTATGCATAGTGGTGCTTGCAGTGGCGTTTGAACCAGAGCTAACTTTGGTGGCAGATACTTAAAGATATTAGTAATACTTGGTGGGCTTAGCTTTCTTTTAGAGTCCATAAACTCATCAGCGAATATTTTTATTTACTACCACATGAGCAGTAAATACAGGGAGGCATTTAGAATAGTGTTCTGCTTCAAATGTTTAGATTTTTGAAATTTTAAAAAATTTAATTTTAATAGCAATACATTGAAACTATGCTTCGTAGTGTCTCACATGCATATATCTGTATTGCAGCTACGGATTTTACATAACAATTGTTTAACAACAACAACAAATATATATATATACATATATGTATACGTATATATATATACATATATATATATATACACACACACATATCTTCCGCCTTACATTCTTCCTGTGCAACTGAACGTCACAATTAGACCCGCAAGGTAGTTCGGCAAGATTTCATGTCTTCGGCGAATTTTTCAGTCTCATCAAGGGACATGTAATGTAATGTAATGCCCACTGAACTGGCCTCACTAAAACTGGCCTCAATAAAAGAATTATTACTCAGCAAGACATAGTGACTGATGTCTTCATTCTTTCGTTTATTTAGAATTTTTACATTTTATTATTGCATTTTATTTACTGCCCCTTTTCTTTTGTATCTATTTTTCTAACTCTTGTCAACTTTCTATAGGTCGTTGCAGTTTGTGAGTTGTATCTGTGTGTGTGTGTGTGTGAACTATATACTTAATTACTCAACTTGTTAGTGAATTCACATATTTCAGCGTTTAATTATTCAGTAGTTAGACGCGTCTCTCAGCTTCCAGTTATTTCAGCTAGTGAGTTGTGTACCAGTTGAAAGTTTAATATACAGAGTTTGTCTCTGTGTAGTATTTAAACGTTTATTTACTTCAGTATTAAGTATCATAATAGGAATTATTTTCAAACCAGTAACAGGAGACAGGAAAATAGAATGACCCCACCTACCGAAAAATGGTTACATAAGGAAGGACTTCGATTAGGCCATCTGAATGTATATCACCTATTAGGTAAAATTCCTGAAGTAACACACATATTACATCAAAGTTTCCACATTTTTGGCTTCTCTGAAAGCCGTTTAAATAGGAACATAACCGATGAAGATATTAGAATTAACGGTTTTAACCTGATCCGGCGTGACCCAACCAGGAAACTAGAAACAGGTCTAGTAATGTATGTATCCACAACTATTCAGTTTAGTCGTAGAGAAGACCTCGAATTATCAGAGGTAGAGTGTATTTGGGTGGAAGTTAAAATGTCAAACCAGAGTCCATTAATAATTGGACTTTTGTACCGTAATCCAAATGCATCATCTCTGTGGTACGATCACTTCACAACTATGATGGATGAGGTTTCAACCTTTAGGTTCAAAGATATTATAATTCTTGGAGATTTCAACATAGATCTAACACAATCAAATCTAACTTGGAGCAATATTATATTATCCTATAATCTTTGCCAAATTGTCACCAAACCTACCAGAGTAACAGAAGTATCATCCACATTATTAGATCATATATATGTAGCCCAACCAGAAAACATCATTGAATGTAACATCCCTCATACTTCCTTAAGTGATCATTACCCAGTGTGCTGTACGTGGACAAGAAAGGGGTATAAACTTCCTAAATACAATCACATCAGTATGAAATTTAGGAGCTTCAGAAAATTTAACCTACAATTATTCCTTAATGATTTGCAAGAATCTTCACTTACACACGTGTACCAACTAACTGACCCTGATGAGGCAATAGAATATTGGCTAAAGATCTTCAGAGATATATTAGACAAACATGTCCCCATGAAAGAGGTGAGAGTAAAACACCAGACGAAGTCACCTTGGATAACACCTGAAATACTACAATCCATGAGAGAACGTGATCGGGCGCATAAAATCAAGGACTTTATGACCTATCGTTCACTCAGAAACAAAGTTCAATACTTAATAAGACAAGAGAAAAAAATTACTTCAGGAATCTAATACAGAATAAATCAGACAGTAAATCAATTTGGAAAGCCATAAATACCCTATGAAATAAAAGAAAAGAATTTGATTCTCAAGCCATCAATCGTGCATACACTAGCGCACATATCAGTACACATTTCAGAGAAGAAATCAACGTTCTTAAATCATCAATATCAGCTCCTGTATGCGACTTACATGAACTACAAACATTCCTGGACAGCAGATGTACTGATTTTAAACAGTTACACATTCCATTCTTAACAGTCAGTGAAGTTCACAGTTATCTCTTAAACTTAAAAAACAACAATACAGCTGGGCTTGATGATATTAGTAATAAGATCTTACGTTATGCTGCACTTGTCATTTCACATACACTAACATATATTTACAACCAGTGCATTGCAAAATGCTATTTCCCTGAGCCTTTTAAAACTGCTAAGGTGTATCCTCGCTTTAAATCTGGCTCATCCAACAATCTTACCAACTATAGACCAATATCCATATTATCGTCATTATCAAAACCACTCGAAAAACACATACACAAAATAACTCTACGACACATGCACAAGAACAATTTACTCATAGACAGTCAGTCAGGCTTTAGACTCAATCGTTCCTGCCACACAGCTCTTACCAAAATGACAGAAAACTGGTTAGTAAACATAAATGACGACAGACTATGTGGTGCCACCTTTGTCGACTTTAAAAAAGGCATTTGATATGACTGACCAAGATCTTCTTGTAAGAAAAATAAAGACTTATAGACTGCACCCTGACCTAATAAAATTAATTGCATCGTTTCTTTCAGACAGACAACAGGTAGTATTCTTCAACAATTCTCTATCAAATTCTGCTAAGATGACACTGGTGTTCCGCAAGGTTCTATTCTAAGCCCGTTGCTCTTTGCTATCTATATCAATGATCTTCCACTTCATCTTAAACACTCTTCTTGTGACCTTTTTGCCGATGATTGCACAGTCTACACCAGTGACTACGATTGTGTTAATCTAGAATCAACTCTTCAGGTCGAGTTATACAATTTAATTCGATGGAGCAAAAATAATGGCATGATTATAAACACCGATAAAACAAAATCAATGCTCATAACAACAAGACAGAAACTACAAAACGCAACAAAAACAACACTTCGGCTCTGTACAGAAACATCACAGATAGAAAACGTTATCGAGCACAAAACACTAGGTCTTATTATTGACCAACATCTGATCTCTAACTCTCATGTGCAATGTCTTACAAAACTCATCGCACAAAAAGTATACCAATTAGCTAAAATTAAGCACTTCATAGATCATGACACTAGGAAGACATACTACATAGCTCATATACAAACACATTTAGACTATTGCTCAACAGTTTGGGATGGTTGCTCAGTGTCAAATACAAAGAGGCTTTGCTCTCTCCAAAAGCGAGCAGTAAAGCTCATTAGTGACAAAGATCAAGCACAAACAACTAATCATCACAAGCGTATCAAAATACTACCCCTTAAGAACAAGTTCCTCTTCAACAAAGCCAAGTTAGTACATCAGATTCTTTCACGGCATGCCCCGCCTTATCTATGGAACCTGTTTAAATTTAGCCCAAAGTGCAGCCAACGCTTGAACAACATATGTCTTCCAAAACCTAGACTTGATCTTTACAAGAAAAGCTTTAGTTATTCTGCTGCTCATCTTTGGAATACCCTCCCATCCTATATAAAAAATATAAATTATACTCCTTCCTACAACTACAAGCTTTCCCAGAATATATTTGATGTCGACTACATGCCTCCATGAATTATAAAACTTAAAAGTTATCTTAAGCTGCTCTTACAGACACCGACTACAATTAATTGTTTTCTGAATAGTCCCGAAAATTTTGTTTAGTAGATAGTAATTTATAATGTATGTAGTTACTTCTGTATTGAGTGAATGTTTAAGAGCGAAACGTAAATGTTATATTTTGTTTTATGTCTCTCAGCTTCAATGTTAGTTATGTTTGTTATATGAACAGCATATTTGTAGAATGTCTGGAATAGAGTGAAAGATGTATGATAAAGGGCAGAATGTCAGACGGGCCTGCGTGCCCAATTCTTAACCCTTTTGAAATAAAGATCAATCAATCAATCAATCACTTAACAATATGCTGTGTAGAGTTTTACCCTGTCGACCACTTTTTATTTGGCCTGCTGTGTTCCACTTGATAGCTTGTTTGGGGATTCACAAATTGTTTCTTCTCATCACATGACCGACATACGTCCATTTTCTTTACCTGAGACAGGTAGTTGTTTGCTCCTGTGTCTTATCTGTGTTGTTCTTGAATTCGTTCCACTAGATACCGAGTATTTTCCTTTGGCCTTGTTTTCTAAAGAGTCTTATTATTTGTTTATTACTTTAGTTGTTATTTAGCTTTCACATGCATACATCAGAGTGGATATAACATTTGCATTGAATAATCTTAACTTGGTTTCTGTGTTTATAACTTTTGAATGCCGTATGTTCTCAATATTCTTGAAGGTCAGTGCTGCTTTAGGAATTCGAATTCTGTCTTCCTTCCTGTTGTCACCATCCTGATCTATGTAGCTGCTGAGGTTGGTTTAATTCTTCAACAGCTGTTTCTTCGACGCATATTTTTCCTTCCTGGTTAATGAGAATTTTCATTATTTTTTAAAAATTTATTCTTGTTAATTTCAAGTCCTATTTTACTAGCCATTGAATAAATGGTATCTGTTTTTACTTGCATTAATTTCACACTGTCACTGATAAGAGTTATGTCATCTGCAAAATCAAGTACTTCCAGTTGGGTCCCATGTACCCAATCAATGCCGGTTTTGGCTGTGTAGCATTTTTTCATTATGAAGTCTACGGCAATTCCAGATAGCAAGGGAGATAATATACAACCTTGTTTCATGCCTGTTTCAATCTGGAACTATTCTCTCATTCCTTCTTATACGTTGACTGCACAAACATGTCCCTTGTAAAGGTCTCAAATGATGGTGACAATCTTAGATGGTTTTCCATATATTCTTAAAATTCTCCACAATGGTAATTAATATATGTTAATATCTTTTAAGTTATTTCATCTTCACCTGTAGCTTTTTTTTTTGTTAGCCATTAGATTCACGGCTGTTTCAATTTCATGCATACTAAGTTCATCTAGACTGATATTTAGCTGTTGGTCTGGTAAGTCAGTTTCAAGGTCTATCAATTCTCTTGGGTGTGGTCGATTAAGTATCTCTTGGAAGTGTTCGGCCAATCTTTCCGTTTGGTATTTACGTGATGTTAATAGTGTGCCAGTTTTGCTAATGTTTGGTCTTTATTTACGTGCAACAGTACCTGTTAGCATCTTTTGTACGTTATATATAGTTTTGCTGTCTCTTGTTTTTGCTGGCGTCTCTGCTTCTTTTCGCCATATTGTCCATGTATTCTCTTTTATCCTTTCTAGCTGAACTTTTTACTTTCTTGTCTATTTCTTTGTATGTTGCATTTGCAAATCTCTTCCAAAATCTGTCTTTACATTCCACATGGCTAATTTGGTTGTTCATCTTTCATATATGGATTTCCATGTGTTATCTGATATCAATGCTTTTCTACTCGTCTTTTTTTTTTGCACTTCAGCACTTGTTTTAGATGCTGTAATTATGGATGTGCTGTAAGAATGCCATTCATTCATTCATTCATTTACGGAACTTTGCCTCCCTAACAGCACTCATGTAGGCCTCTCGGTTGTGAGCAAGATGGCCTGTTGTTGATCCATCCATTTGCAGATCATCAACGATGTCTTGAAGCCATCGTCGCCTTGGTCCTCCTCTTTTTCCCATTATGCACCCTTCGAAGATAGTTTTCTCTAGATTATCATGACGTTTAATGTGCCCAAAATATTTAAGTTTTCTATCTTTAATCCTCTTTACTAGCTAGACTTCTTCAGTATTATGATATTGTAGTATGGATTTATTTTTTCTTTTTTGTGTCCATCGTATTTGAAGAACTCTTCTGTAGCATTTACATTCAAAGCCATGTATGTGTTTCTCAGCTGTTGTATTAGGTGTCCAGGTCTCACAGGCATAAGAGTGCATAATTCATCTACATCTGTCTCCTCTACCTCAATGAACGCAAAGAACTGTTTGGTAAGTTCCAGATTAAAATTACTCTTAGTATTTTCATCCTGTAGGCTATGGCTGTTTATCTTTCTGAGTATTGCTTTCTTGTGTTGGCTTTTCAGTTTTAGTCTTATTTTACCTATACACAGATTGTGATCCCTGTTGACGTCTGCACCCCGATATGATCTTACATGTTTCAGAGATGTTCTGAATTGCTTTCGATTATAAATATAATCTATCTGATTTCTGGTTCTATCATCTGGAGATATCCGTGATCTTTAATGTATCTCTTTGTGTGGACATATTGTTCCTCCAATGACCATGCCCTCTGTTAGACACAATTCACTTAATCTTTCCCTATTACATTTTCGACGTCGGTGTTATCTTTTCCTACTTTAACGTTGACGTCTCTGATGACAACTAAGATATCGCGTTTAGGGACTTTGCTAATGAAAATAACAGGTGGGAACTAAATAATAATACAACTGTGAAGTGCTTGTTGAGTTAGAACAAATAAATGTTACTGGTAGGAAATACTCTTGAGTGGAAGCTGCATTCATGATGGGCAGCAGATTATGTGGCTGTCCTAAATGCAGTGACGCCAGATTCTGATTTTGAACCGTTAAAACATATAAATATACGACGACTGAGCCATGCCTAACTAAATGCATATCGCTGTCCTACGCTGATCTGGGCTGGGCAACAGGTCGTACTAAATTATTTTAGCAAGCTCGAATTTGTATTGTTTTTCAATAATACCATACGTCATTACTGAAGTACTTTTTAAAAATACTGCCTTTGAAATTATTATTTTAAAATTATTGTCTTATAAATATAATCATCATCATCATCATCATCATGTGTCATACTGGTTGACGTTGTTTGTTATGCTCCTTTGCAGATCTCATTCCTTGTTATTTTCCATCAGGTCAGCTGGTGATGTTTTATTGTACCACCGCATTAGACTGTCAATGATTTCTCTTTTCTATATCGGCCTTTCTAATCTCCTCACATTTATCTTCACTGTTCTCAATCCTTCGCTCTTCTCATTATATGTCAAAAGAGTGAAAACTATTGTAGTCATATGGATATAATTAGGTTCGTATCTATATTTGCTATCGTAGGACACTCCCTGTTATCATGCTGTCCTCTTGGATGGATGCTAAGGTATGGGACGGAGCATATATGTGACTTTCCTGAATGCAACAACATCGGAGTCTCGTTTTGACCCTTTGAACTTTTATCTTAACTGTACATGGCACACTTAACACTCTTCAAATGAACCACATATCTCTTGCCTATAATAATTGTTCATTTGTTATGTTGACTGCCCATGTTTGAGTTTTTTAAAAATCATGTTTATGAGTTATTTTCTCTATGTAAAACCACGAAAAAAGACAATAATAATTACTTTATAATTAACCATATATCAAGGTTACTAACACTTATTACGTAAATGTCTTTTTTAAATAATAACTACAGAGTGATGGTGAATAACACAAGGACAATATAATATCATATGCAGACTAACTAGAATGTCCACTGTACTGTGTCAATGATAGATTTGACTATCTAATAGCACGCTAATTCTGGAGAATGTATTCAGATGTCTCAAAGAGTCATGTACAAAGTCCGAATATTAAATAAGGAGACTAATTACATAAAAAATTGTTGACGATATAACCTGTAATGTATTCAAAGTAAGCCCCTTGTGTACTGATACAGCGGGTGGCACGATCTAACAAACATTGGAACGACCTCTGCAGTTTTTCTGCTGGTGTGGCCCTTAATCTCGATGTTACCCCCCCCCCCCCCCCCCCCGTTGGATGTCATCAGTATCGTCAAAGAAGCGTCTTTTCAACGGTAATTTTAATTTTGGGAATAGAAAATAATCGCAGGGAGACAAATCTGGGAAACAGAGTGGATGGTTGAGAATGCACATTTATTTTTCAACGAGAAATTCTTGAAAAATAATTTTAAAACCCGCCAGGTTTTGAATACTTGGATCAGATTCGGAGAATCATTTTCAATACGCGTTGCAAAATACTTAAATAAGCTTTGGCAGTGACAGTCTGTCCCTCTGGAATACATTCTTTGTGAATAACTCCTTTCCTATAATAGAAGCACAGAAACATTTTCTTCACTTCGACTTCTGAATACGAATTTTTTTGCCCTTTGGTGATGACGATGACTTCCACTGAGCACTTTGGCGTTTAGTTGTGGGATCGTAGCGGAAAATCCATGTTTCATCCTCTGCAACAATCAAATTTTAGAAATGTTTATTTCTGCGACACGTTTTGGTGATGTAGTTTGCGTATTCAACACGCTGTTGTTTTTGCTCATCAGAGAACGAATGTGATAAAAACCGACAAGCAACTTTTTTTCTTTCCCAAATCTTCCATTACAATTTTACGAATGGTTTATCGTTTAACAGTAAATTCATCTGCCGTCATCCTCATAGTCAAAAAACGATCTTCTTTTATCCATTCTCTGACGTTTGCAAAGAGTTCCTCATTAGAAACAGAAATTGGGCGTCCATGTCTAGTTGCATTTGTAATCGTTTCCACACCACCTGAATATCTGTGCCCGAGATAAACAATTATCCACATAAACACGTCGCATCAATAAAACTGTCTCAGTGGCATTTCTTCAGAGTTTTAAACAGAATTTAATGTTAGTTTTGTGCTCAATGCTAATCATGTAACAATGCAGCCTAACTAGGTGAACAAAATGGCAGCTTATTTTGTCGTCTGCTTATCGGTCGGCGTTGAAACGTTGCCAGATCATAGATGAATGTTGACTCTTTGGATTCCATGCTTTAATTCATGGATGTCATTTTTGTCTTGACCATAATAAAATCAGTCGTATTACTTAACTGTCGGTCCTTGTATGACTATTTATTGTACGTGTACTTATGTAAACATTACTTCTTTATTTTATAGCTGGATATTTGTCACTTATCCTTTTGTTTTACATCAGCTTATGTTACTACCTAAGCATTCTTTTAATACGATATATAACTCTTTTTCATCTCCGTGATCTTCTAATGACTCCAGAAATATCTATCTATCTATCTATCTATCTATCTATCTATCTATCTATCTATCTATCTATCTATCTATCTATCTATCTATCTATCTATCTATCTATCTATCTATCTGTCTTACTGTCTGTCTATCTATCTATCTTACTGCCTGTCTGTCTGTTTGTCTTTTTTAGATCATGTGGTATATATTCCTCAAGAGATATGTGATGTAAAGTTTCACTTTCCTCGTTAAATATTTATAGACATGTTTCTACTTAGAAAGTCATTTCTTTTGCTCACTGTTAAACTGTTAGTTAACTGTTGAAACACGCACAAAGATTCAATTGCTATTAATAACAACAAAACGTTTCTCCCCTAGATACTTAAAACGTTTTTTAAAGTTTTTCAAGTTTCAAATTGTTTAATTAGATAAAAACATATTCACACTAAAGCTAATATGGCAATAGTTAAATGTGTTTACACGACCAGCCTATGCACTGTTGCTTCATCAAAAGTTGTGAACATGTTTTGTTATGAACGATTCTACAATTCAGAACTAGACTATTCTCAGTCTAGTTTTGACGAAAGATAGACAAATCGTGTCATTCATTATCAATATTTTTTCTGTTCTTTTGATCGCATTTTTCATCATCATTGTCTGTACAGTTTGTCTGATGATAGTTCTACGAAGATTAACAAAAGGGAGAAATGCATTTAATTCACGTAAATATTGATCGGGTTTCCAGTCACAATCAAAAGTTGATCAAGTGTTTGTGATTATTTGTTTGTGTGTGTGTTTGTGTATATGTGTTTGTATGTGTGTCTGTTTATGTGTTGTGTTTATGTCTGTTTGTGTGTGTTCATGAGTATTTATTTTTGTGCGTAAATGCGTGTGTTTGTGTGTATGTGTGTGTTTGTGTACGTTTGGATGTGTATGTGTGTGTTTGTGTTTATGTTTGTGTGTGTTTGTGCGTGTAGTTGTGTGTGCTTGGGTGTTTGTCGGTATGTGTGTGTTTGTGTGTATGTATATGTTTGTTTATGTGTCCGTGTGTTTGTATTTGTGTCTTTGTGTGCGTGTCTGTTTGCGTCTGTGTGTTTGGGTGTGTATATGTGTCCTACTATTTCATACTCCAGTAGCAAGAACTCCTTATATTTCATACTCCAGTATCAAGCACTTTTTCATACTATAGTATCAAGAACTCCTCCTATTACATACCCCAGTATCAAGAAAACCTACTATTTCATACTCCAGTATCAAGAAATCCTACTATTTCATACTCTAGGCCACAGAACTCCTACTGCTTCATACTCAGTCCACATAACTCCTACTGTTTCATACTCAGTCCACAGAACTCTTACTGTATTATATTCAGTCCACAGAACTCTTACTGTACCATACACAGTACACATAACTCTTACTATTTCATTCTCCAGGCTACAGTAATAACTTCAGATGGGAAATGCAAAACAGAAATTAGGAACAGAATAGGCCAAGCAAAGACTGCATTTCAGAGAATGAGAAACATATTAGCTAACACATCTTTATCAATGAATGTTAGAAAGCGAGTCCTAAAATGCTATATTGAACCTATCTTGTTATATGGAAGTGAATCATGGACAATAGGCAAGTCTGCACAAAAAATCATTGGAAGCAGCAGAAATGTGGTTTATTAGAAGAATGTTGCGAATCCACTGGACAGCAAAAATAACTAATGGAGAATGTATGAGAAGAGCTGGAGAGACAAAAACATTGTCAGAAAGATAAGAGAGAGACAATGTACTTTCATAGGACATGCAATGAGAAGAGGGGGCATTGAAAATATTATAATAACAGGAAAAATAGAAGGAAGAAGATCAAGAGGAAGACCAAGAGAAATGATACTGGACAGTCTGACGGGTTGGTGTGAGAGGAGATCACCAACTGAACTGATGGCCTGCATGAAGGATCGGGTACTCTGGAGAAGCATAATAGCCAACGCCAGTCGGCACGGCACCTGATGATGATGATGATGATAGGCTACAGAACTCCAACTATTTCATACTCCAAACCACATAACTCCTACTGTTTCATACTCAGTCCACATAACTCCTACTGTTTCATACTCAGTCCACAGATATCTTACTGTTTCATACTCCAGGCTACAGACCTCCTACTATTTCATACTCCTGTCCACATAACACCTACAGTTTTATATTCAGTCAACAGAACTCTTACTGTATCATACTCAGTCCACAGAACTCATACTATTTCATACTCCAGTCTACAGATATCATACTATTTCATACTCTAATATCAAGAACTCCTACTATTTCATACTCCAGTAGCAAGAACTCCTACTATTTCATACTCCAGTAGCAAGAACTCCTAATATTTCATACTCCAGTATCAAGCACTTTTTCATACAATAGTATCAAGAACTCCTCCTATTTCATACTCCAGTATCAAGAATTCCTACTATTTCATACTCCAGTATCAAGAACTCCTACTATTTCATACTCCAGTATCAAGAACTCCTACTATTTCATACTCCAGTATCAAGAACTCCTACTATTTCATACTTTAGGCCACAGATCTCCTACTACTTCATACTCAGTCCACATAATTCCTACTATTTCATACTCAGTAAACAGAACTCTTACTGTTTCATACTCAGTCCACATAACTCCTACTATTTCATACTCCAGGCTACAGACCTCCTACTATTTCATACTTCAGGCCACATAACTCCTATTGTTTCATACTCAGTACACAGACCTCTTACTGTTTCATACTCAGTCCACATAATTCCTACTATTTACTACTCAAGGCCACAGAACTCCTACTGTTTCATACTTAGTAGACAGAACTCTTACTGTTTCATACTCAGTCCACATAATTGCTACTATTTCATATTCTAGTCCACAAAACTATTACTATTTCATACTCCAGTCCACATAACTCCGAATATTTCATACTCCAGATCACAGAACTAGTACTATTTTTTCGAGGTTTAATCCTACAATATTTGTTATCTTACTTTACCGTACCAAAACCTCGTAGTTTCCTATTTATAAAAAATTGTTCCTTAAAACTATACCTGAAACTAACTTCATGTAATAAGTATTCGTTCGTTTGTTATTGTTGTTCAAGTTTGCACCAGACATGGCAGGAGACCGTGTGTATGTTTGTCTAGTTGCTACCTGCTAGAGAGAATGAATCTAAGCTACGGAATTTCTGTGTGTCACGACCTCGTTTCTTTCCGGGTGTCACGATCTCTCATGTCTGCTGACCAGTTGCTAAAGACTATGTCAACAAAACACCTTTTTTGGGGTGCTAGTTGGCTAAGTCGATAGTACGCTGTTCTCTCGTGGCTAGACGGCTGCTCGTCCTACCGGAGTCCGTGTTCGAATCCCAGGTAATTCTCTTGTGATTTTTCTTTCTCTCATGTCTCACTAAAGTGCTTTGTCTACGATTTTTTCGAGGTTTAATCCTACAGTATTTGTTATCTTATTTCATACTCCAGGCTACATAACTTCTACTATTTCATACTCGAGGCTACATAACTTCTATTTCATACTCGAGGCTACATAACTCCTAATATTTCATACTCCAGTCTACATAACTTCTATTTCATACTCGAGGCTACATAACTCCTAATATTTCATACTCCAGTCTACATAACTTCTACTATTTCATACTCCAGGCCACATAACTACTACTAGTTCATACTCCAGACTACATAACTTCTACTATTTCATACTCCGGGCCACATAACTCCTTCTATTTCATACTCCAGGCCACATAACTCCTATTGTTCCATAGTCCAGGCCTCATAACTCCTACTGTTTCATACTCCATCCACAGAACTCCTACTGTTTCATACTCCAGGCCACATTACTCCTAATGTTTCATACTCCAGGCTATAGATCTCTTAATGTTTCATACTCCAGGCCACATAACTCCTAATGTTTCATGCTCCAAGCCACAGAACTCCTCCTATTTCATACTCCAGGCCACATAACTCCTAATGTGTCATACTGCGGGCCACATAACTCCTAATGTTTCATAGTTCATTCCACATAACTCTTATTATATCATATTCCAGGCCACATAACTCCTACTATTTCATACTCCAGGCCACAGAACTCCTCCTATTTCATACTCCATGTCACAGAACTCCTACTTTTTCATACTCCAATCCACATAACTCCTACTATTTCATTCTACAAGACACAGAACTTCTACTGTTTGATACTCCAGGTTAGAGAACCCCTACTATTTCATACTCCAGGTCACAGAACTCCTACTGTTTGATACTCCAGGCTAGAGAACGCCTACTATTTCATACTCCAGGTCACAGAACTCCTACTCTTTCATACTAAAGGCTGCATAGCTCCTACTGTTTCATACTCCAGGATACAGAAGTCCTTCTGTTTCATACTCCAGTTAACAGTACTCCTACTGTTTCCTACTCCAGGCCACAGAACTCCTACTATTTCATACTCCAGGCCACATAACTCCTCCTATTTCATACTCCAGGCCACGGTGCCCCATATTGTAGAAAAATTCATATCTCTATTGTATATGTATGGTATCTGTATGATATCTGTATAGTATATTTAAAGTATTTGTAAGGTATCTGTATGATATCTGTATGGTAACTATATGTTATCTATATGGTATCTGTGTGATATCTCCGTGATATCTGCATGGTAACTGTGTGGTATCTGTGTAGTATCTGAGTAGTATCAGTCTGGAATATGTGTGGTATTGTGTGGGATATGTGTTTTATCTGTGTGGTATATGTATGTATCTGTGTGTTATCTGCGAGATATTTGTATGGTATATTTCGGCATGGGCCTTTTTCAAGGAATTATATAACCGAACATAACACGACGTATAAGTAAAAAATATGAAAAACTTAGTAGCATCCTCCTAAGTAGAAAACACACGAATGCGTGCCCCATTAACGAGGCATAGAGACCACACAGGACACAAAGGATAGCAGATGAAGCCAGTCGGAAATAAGAGGCAGGAAAAGGTATAGAACCAGATGGGGTGGGGGCAGAGGCAATAGGCAGATGTAGGATGCTAGAGAAACAGGTATCGACTGGAGGAGAGGGAAACGGAAAGATAATGAATGAATAACTGCAAGAACGAACAGAAGGGGCCATAAACACATGTGGGCCTCTAGAGTCCCAAATCATAGTGAGGAGGGGCGAGGGAGCAGGGAGATAATATGAAACTGGTGATTGAAGGATAAGACCCAGAGGGGGAATAAACACATGGCCGCCAGAGAAGAAGAGAAGATGGCGTTTGGGAAAAGGCGAGAAGCTAGGAAAAAGAAACAAGAAAGTAGAGCATAAATCAACGAAAAAAATGAAAAACAAGAGCAGTTAAAGGAAGCTGAAGACAGCCAGCCTTGAAATTAAAGTGCTGTTCTAGGACCCTCCGAGATCGCACATCAGCAGAACAAGAGCGGATCGCACTAACAGAAATATCCTGTTTTCCCCTTTGGTTGCTAGAGCAAAAATGTTTAGCCACATGTGTCCATGTCCTCTTGGAAATGTCATTAGGATGTTGACGAAAACGATCTCCTAAGCGTAAACTGGTCTCCCCTATACACTTCATATCACAAAGTTTGCACATAAGTGCATAAATAGCATTGAATGAAATGCAGATGAAGCCCACCTGAATTGATAATGTGGACTTCAAACGAATTGATTTGGGGTAAAAGTCATGTAAGGCGCAGAATAGTAGACGTAGGAGTAGAGGAATGGTGTCCTTTTTCAGAAAGAACTTGATGGCCCGAAGTCTCTGATCGTGCGGGATGGATGCGTATAAGGACACTACAAAGATTGAAGATACGGTAGGTGTGACCAGGCAGGAGTGTAAGGGTCTCACACACATTGAGAGCGCGAGTCATGTCCTTAAGATAAGTGAGCAGACTAGTGACAAGAGGATGAAAGATACTGTCCAGAAATTCAGAGATTTGTTCTACAGAGCAGGAACAAGCAGACACTATGGACCTTCCTGGGTTGCCTGTTATCTTCGGGAGTAGATACACAGATTGCTTCCCTAAGCAGCTGTAGCGGATTTGTAGATGAATATCAGAGGGAAAAAGACCAGTCTTGTGGATGAGTTCGTTGATAGTGTCACAAACATGGTGATTGTTGGCCAGAGTCGGATCTTGAGGGCTAGAGGCATAAAATTCAGTGCTGCCCAGATGGCCCATTGCCTCTTGGATGTATAATTCTTTCTTCCAACAAACAATGGCCCCTCAGTTGTCTGCAGTCTTGTTCACGGTATCTGGTCTGAGTTGAAGTTATGAAAGTGCGCGGGGGTCAATTTAGATTATCGTAAACTGGGAACACGAAGCTTGCGGATTTCATGGAGAGTGTGATCAATGTAGAGGTCCAAGGAACGAGACGCTCCTGCAGAAGATATCCAGGTGGATGGCTGTTTATAGAAGCCAGAGAAAGTGCCATCATGTGAAGCAGACTGGGGCGATGATGGTTGGGCGCGTCTTGGAAATGGAACTTCGAACGTAATCTGCGATGGAAACGGTGGACATCCTGAAGGAGTGAGAACTGGTCAACAGATGGACTTAGGGGGACAAACTGTAAACCTTGCCCAGGACAGACAATTCATCAGCCGAAGGTGGAATATCAGGAGGGGTACAGACCACCTTAGTGGGAGTACAAGAGGTGGTGGATCGGGGAGAGGCTGGAGAGGGACGGACAGCAGAAAGTTTCTGCTTTTTGAGAGAAGAAAGTTGCAGATAGAATTATCTATTGATAGAGTGAATAATCTCTCGGATCAGGCGGTAAATGAGTTAAATATCGTGGGTAACTTGGTGGAGTCGGACAGAAAGTTGAGCTATCTGACCGTCAAGATAAAATAGGAATTTAGTGTGCCCCTCGACAGTACAACGCATTCTTTGGAATGTGGATTTGGTTTCGTTAGCACAAATACGTTGAAGAATCCTAGGGTGAAGAGTGCCCATAGCAGGTGATAAATTAGAATTAAAACCTTTAGGACTAACCTTCAGGTGAAGACAGTTGTTACGAAAATTAGCGTGAGAGGTGAAGCGCGTCTTTTTGTACCTGGCCAAAGCGAGATCAATAGCGGTACGGACAGGAGAGATGGCAAAAGACTGAACGAGATAGTAATAAAAGATTATGACCCTTTCTGTTCGTTCTTGCAGTTCTTCATTCATTATCTCTCCGCCTCCCGTCCCGATGACGCCTGTTTCTCTAGCGGCCTACAGGTGTTTTTTGCCTGTCTCCCACCCCATCTATTTCTCTACCTTTTCCCGCCTCTTATTTCCGAATGGCTTCATCTGCTATCCTCTGTGCCCCCCCCCCCACTGTGGTCTATATGCCTCGTCAAAGGAACATGTGTTTCCTACTGAGTTTTTCATTTTCTGTTAGTTATATGTCATATTTTATTTGTGTATGTAATCCTTGAAAAAGGCTCATACGGAAATATTGGATGTTATATGTTTTTCATTTATACATCCTCATCTTACCCTCATACTTTTATTCGTTTTCAATCACGTACTCAATCTATCGCCTTATAAAACGGCACCATACACCTCTATCTACATTTATTATTTGAACACGTTTTACTGTAGTCGTCATCCGTTTTATCTGTTCTAAAATAAGGACACTCCTTCCAACACCATCAGACTTTTGTTTTCTTTTGTCTACAGTAGCGATGCAATATTTTGTCTGTCTTTTCTGAAGTTGTTTTTCAGCAGTTGTTGTGGTCAGCAATATAATTCGTGTTCTATTTGTTGTCTATTAAAGTTTTCATATCAATAATTACAGATATCTGGTGGTCCGGTTATTTGCATTATATGTATATTGTTGATATTAATAATACTAGAGTCTGAGATGAACTTGTATTATAACACTCTTGATACACCGAAACTATTGCTACATCAACACATTTTTTTATGTCTGGTATATTTTATTGTCTAGTCGATGACATGTGAAATCAGTGTCTTCGTTTATGTCTTGTATTGTCGTCCCTCTCGCTGGAAAAGCAAGATGATGTTCTTTCAAGTCTCAAACACTGCAGGTGTTGACGCACAGCACTGTACTGGCTTTGGGAGCTGGTTACAACAGCCTTATTTTCAGTCCATGAGTGTCATGGGGGATAGCATCGGAGAGGTACGTAATGGTTTTGGTCATGTCAGCTTTTTGTCGCAAATACTTATGCCAGTGTGTCAGCTATGTGTTGCAAACAATTATACCAGCTTGTCAGCTACATGGTGCAAAGACTTATACCAGTTTGTCAGATACGTGTTGCAATCAATTATACCAGCTATTCAGCTATGTTTTGCAAACACTTATAAAAGCATGCCAGCTATGTATTACAAACACTTATACCAGCATGCCAGCTATGTATTACAACCATTATACCAGCATGTCATATATGTGTTTCAAACACGTATACCAGTATGTCACCTATGTATTGCAAACACTTATACCAGCATGTCAGATCTGTGTCTCAAACCCGTATACCACCATGTCAGCTATGTGTTGCAAACACTTATACCAGCGTGGCAGATATATGATGCAAACAAGTATACCAGCGCGGGAGAAATGTGATGCAAAGCCTTATACCAAAACGTCATCTATGTATTGCCGATTACCAAAAAGGGCAAACGTTTCTACCGCCATGTCTTTTTTGATATTTACTCTTATTTCATACGACGAAATAAATCATACCATGATACATGTGATCATACGTGTATGTCTGAAATAAAAACACCTTTTATCTACGCGTGCGTCTGTTTTTGAATGAACGTTCAGTATACCAAGAAATCTTCACATTTACTCCCTGAATTTTATTCATATGCCATTGTTAATAGTAACTGTCCTTTATTTAACAGAGCAGTACAAAGTGAGGAAAAAAGTATGAGTAATAATAGTGAACGTTTTTCGGGCAATAATCTTTGTGCAGTGCTCTGCTGTGTAATATATTCTCCGATTTAGGTCATGAGAATGGACTACAGATTAATACGCCCTAGAACGCAGGTGAGGGACCTCAAACAAAGGTAAAGTCAAAGACTGAGAATTATGGACAAGACGCATGAGAAATTACAACACATTTTCGGAGCTTCAGAATCCTCTCAAATGAAACAAAAAAGATATATTAACTAAAACACCGGCAGAGAAACTTGATTTCAGATAGAAATCTGAAATTTGAATGAATACCCTTTTTCTCTAGTTCCAAAACATTGTTTATTCTCAAGGTTCCTGCATTTTATTCAGATGTTACTGCATTTCCTCTGTATCTGGTAGAAGATTAGTTTAGTTTGCTGAACACACGTTATTTACAACGCTTAACTGTGCCCTAAGGATAATATCATAGTTGTAGCCATTGAAGCTTTAACGCATACTATTATGACATATTTTATGAATACGCAAGCAGGTTTATATACGATATGTTAACCAATCTTGGTCTACTTGAAATTAATTTGTTGTAAAATTGTCAATAATTTTGCAGTATTAAATTATGGTACTGAAAAGTGATTAAATTCAAATCCATTCAATAATCTTTAGATATGCATTAGAATCAGAGTTTAAAGAGATGAAGAAAGACAAACAAACCAAACTAAAGATGACATGATTAGTGATCCGTGCTGCACTGGAAATGAAGACAACGATTTAAGTGAAAAAAAAACCCAGGACAGAATTCAGAAACATAATTATCAAAGCCTGTTATCATAGTCTTGCGCATTCGATAATGAACTAATTAATAATTTTCTAGTTGAATATAAGTTTGGGACATAAATAAAATTAAAATTCACTTCAGTGAAGAAAATAATTAATTATTAGTTAAGTAGGTTTACAAATCATATTTTGTAAGTTTGGAAAACTTCTATAGCTGCTTTCTCAAAATATAAATAGAAATGGGGTTTTGAAATTTGTTGAAAAATTACAGAAATCTCGTTGGATAATAAGTGGTGTTTTATCTTATCTTATATCCTTCCCGTGCCGTTAAACGTCACATAGGGCTCGCAAAGTAGTTCGCCGTCTTTTATAGATAGTGGAAAAAAACAGAACTATAATAAGTCATTTGATGACATGGAAAGATCAGATTAATATTACTAAATATTGCCCACTATCTTCAGATTAAGAATTACATATAACAACACAGAATTACTTTTATTTTGTAGCTTTAGTTTCATACATGTCTTTTTTCAAAATAACGAAATGAAAAATAACGGATAAAATAGAAATAAATAGTAATGGGATTTCATTTCAGATAAACAATGTTTCAAACGGTGCTCTATACTTAGAGAAATAACTTAATAATGTGTTGAAATTCTAGAGATGTGACTACATTATTATATTTTTACTGTACCCGCCAGAGATGACGTTAGGAGTAAAAGTTTATAGGTATTTCGTGAAATAATTTCAGTCATATGTGACTTGAAGATCAGGTATTTAATTACACACCAGGAAGGATGTTGGGATATTTACTGTGTGCCATTTTTTAAACACATAATTTGTTCCTTCTTACCTGGATAGAACCAGAGTGAATGTTCTAGAATTATGTATGTATAGTATCCTTTATTTTCTGTTCTTGGACTTGACACTCAATACATAATAATAATAATCTACAAATGTAAACATTTCGTGTTAAATAGGAAATAGAGAAAGTAAACGAATGCCGAATATACAGCTACATACAAGTGTTTACTAGTTTCCTAACTGAAAATTGGAGCAAAATATATTTTTTCATAATCTGGAAGGAAGGTGCTAAAGACTACAAGGAAATAAAATATATTTCTCTCTCTCTCTCTGAACCTTAAGTGCCCAGGGCACATGGGGCTTCCGCAAGGGTTTTCCACAAATGCCTGTCCTTCGCCTTTTTTCTGCTCTTGCCCAGGTGAGCCCTCTATTGCTCAACATCCGTTCTGTTGTTCTTCTCCATGTCTCTTTTGGTCTACCCTTACTTCTGCTCCCCTGTGGTGTCCATCTTAGTGCTATTTTTGGTAGTGAGTTGTCAGTCATTCGGAGCACATGTCCCAACCATCGCCAGCATCTTTCCTCAATAATTGTTGTCAGTGGTTTCATCTGCATTTCAGCCAATAAGATGTTATTTCTTATGGTGTTTGGCCAAAATATTTTTTAAATTCTTCGTAAACATTTAGTCTGGAAAGAATTCAACTTGTTTTCTATGGTTTTGGTGATTTTCCAGCATTCACTTCCATAGAGTAGTACACTTAAAACATTACTCTTAAATATAAAAATAAAAGATATGGACGCCTCTTAAGCATGTTGAATTAACGTGATAATATAAAAATGTTATGAGTAAAAATGTAATAATGCCTCCAAAGATTGAATATGACAGATTTGATCATTAATATTAAGGAAACGATTTATTATATATACAGGTCAGTGGTAGAATTACAGATCTAGCTTAACAAATGAGTCTATTGCAGCAATGAGTCCTTATTTATATATGACTGAAATTAACATGTAGCATTTATTTCTCACGTTATGTCCATATGTCTGTCTCTGTCTGTCTGTCTGTCTGTCTTCTTCTCTCCCTCTCTCTCTCCCTGAACTAAGAGGCAGATTTTTACATATGGGTGCTATTGTATATGAATTTTCAGCAAATAGGCTTATTCCTTTACATACCAATTATAATTTGCAGTACAACTCAAGCGTATTTTGATATGCACTCAGCCGAACTCTGTTCTGAAAAAAAGTAATCTCCATAATACAAGAACTAGACAAATTGTTTGCCTCTGGGTTAACGAGACCGGCCGGTCCACAGCTAATGGTTTTCCTCTAATTAAAAAGAAAATAAAAATGTCAACTACAAAATCAAGTTACTCTAAAATGGGAGTGTATTGTTGTATTATCTCATTCTACTGGTATCAGTCTTCAGCGAAGTAATACTACCGTGGTCTTATTTTTCTCTGCATTTTTCTTTCGTTTAACCGTGTTGGTTTATTTAAAATAACTCGGAATGACACTTTATGTCTACTGCGAGATTTTATTTGATGTGGTTTACACTCAAGGTAGAGATTGTATTAGTTTACCAACAAAGAACAGTGTACTCCACATTGTGTCTATATGCAAACCTGTAATAAAACATCATACAAAACAAATACCGAACAACAAAATGTTACACTTTTAGTAAAATACATCTGTCAATGATATTTTGAAGTGTGAAACAGATTTACTTTTAAAATGTCACAGACATTTGTTATTATCTAGCATATGTCACTCGATATTCACTATCCTGTTTCTAACTTTACCACAAGCCAGCTTTAATTTGCAAACCATTTTTTTCTTCATCGCTCTGTCATTAACGGCCATTGTATTACAGAAATCATGGCGCATATCAGTTCTGAACAAACTACAGGATTTGAGTTACTGGAGAGATCAAGTCTTTCTCTTGTAACGGTAGCTCAAGTTGACGAGTCCGGTGTAAGTGAAGAAGCGCTTTTGATTTTTAATTGGGCTGTATTTGTTGCTCTGTGCCAGATCATTGATATCTTTGGCATTGTGACAAACATCATCAATATCATCTGCTTTATAAAGCAAGGCTTCAGAGACTCTGTGAAAATTACTCTACTTGGTAAGAAAGGTCAAAGGGATCTTTATTTTATAATGTCTTTTATTGATGTATTTAAGTTTTTGCTCAACGATTTGTTTATTAGTTTGCTGAATATTTACAAGAGAATGTTTGATCCTTTCACTACTTTAGTTTTGAGAAGAGGAAGATATTATTAGTGCGTTATACTCTTCCTGCTCAAATGGTGACTCTTCTTCTGTATACTGCAATATCTTTCTTTTGTATACGAGGCAAAAAAGCTCGCCGAAACCATGAAAACTTGTCGAATTAACTTGCGAGCCCTATCTGATGTTTAACGGCACAGGAACTATATAAGATATAAAATTTTCTCAAGATTTTTGAAGGTCACTGTTGTTTTCGCAATTCCAGTTCTAACTTCCTTTCTAGTGTCGCAATCCTGGTCTATATAGCTGCCGAGTATGCAAACTGATTGACTTCTTCAACAGTAAAGGTAGACAGAGGTGTATGGTGTAGTTTTACAAAGTGGTAGAGGGAGTGAGTAAAGTGAGAAAAAACGAATAGGAAGTATGAGAATGTATAAATGAAAAATATACAATATCCGATATTTCGGCTTGAGCCTTTTTCGAGGATTGCATGCACAAACGAGACACAAACAAAAACACATAATTAAACGAAGAACCTATCTTAATATGGCCTCCTTCAGAAGTAGAAAACAGAGAAATGCGTGTCCACTAGAAGATGCATTGAGAATATGCGGGCCACACAAAGGATACGCCTATAGAGCCATTCGTAAAGAAGAGCTGGAGAGTGGCGGGGGGGGGGGAGAGAAAGGCAAAAGCGTGATAGCTGCTATAGGAGAAGGTGTCGGGGGAGGGGGGGAGGGGGAAACTGAGAGATAATGAATGAAGAAAATAAACACCTGCAAAGGAGAAAATGTGAAACTGGTGAATAGGACACGACCCTATAAACACCAATATGTTGCCAGAGAAGAAAAGAGGGTGGCGGTAAGGTATAAAGTAAAAGTAGAGTTAAAAAAAAGAGGGGGGAGGGTGGAAAACTGAAGAAGTTACATAATGCTGAAGTTTTATGGTACCAGACTTTGCGGACGCCATGGATGCAACACTTGTCCGCTTGTCCTTCCCTAAGTCCACGATGTCAGTTCGGGAGGGTTTCACCTGCACTTCACGCAATGTTATTTATGCTATTATGTGCAAACGTTGTGGTATGAAGTACATAGGGGAGACCGGTTTACGCTTAGGAGATCGATTTCGCCAACATCTTAATGATATTTCTAAGAAGGCCTGGACACCTGTGGCTTAACATTTTTACCTGAGCAACCACAGGAGAAAACAGGGCATTTCTGTTAGTGCGATCCGCTCTTGTTCTGCTGATGTACGATCTCGGAGAGTCCTAGAACAGCGCCTTATTTTCTAGGCTGGCTGTCTAAACCCAGCTAGAATTAACAGTGTCTTCAGCTTTGTTTAGTTATTTATTTTTGTTTTTGTCTCGTTTGTGCATGTAATGCTAGAAAAACGCTCACGCCGAAATATCAGATGTTGTATGTTTTTCATGTGTACATTCCCATACTTCCTATTCGTTTTTTCTCACTTTACTCTCTTCCTCTTTTACTTTGTAAAACTACACCATATACCTCTATCTACCTTTATTATCGAAACCAGTTTTACTGCAGTCGCCATTCCTTTTATCTGACTTCTTCAACAGCAGTCATTTCTACATATATTTGTTTCTGATTGATTAATAGGAAAGTTTCATTATTTTTGTTTTCTCCTTCTTAATTTCAAGTCTTATTTTTCTAGTCAATGAATAGAAGGTATCAGTTTTTTCTTGCATTGTCTTCACGTTGTCACTGATAAGAATTATATCATCAGCAAAATTCAAGATCTTCTACCTGGATCCCATGTACCCAATCAATACCTGTGCTACATGTGCAGCATGTTTTCATTGTGAAGTCTATGGCAATTCTAAAAAAGCAAATGATATAGTATACATCCTAGTTTCACGCCTGTTTCAATATGGAACCATTGATTCATTATTTCTTCTGTTTTCACTGCACACACACATGCATTATAGAAATCTTTTAATGGTGATGATAATTGTAGATGGTATTCCAAATAGTCGTCAAATTGTCCAGAGTGAATCTCTGTGTATACTACCAAATGGCCTTTTAAAGTCACTGAAGTTCAGGATTGATTATTTTTGCTTTTCAAAATGTTCCTCGAGTACTATTTTTTATATTATTATTATTATTATTATTATATGTCATTCCTATTTATGCAGATTAATGTGATACATTTATATTTTATCTATGTATAATTTCTGAGTTTTAGAAGATTTTGCTCACGATATTCGCTATGACCCCCATATATATATATATATATATATATATATATATATATATATAACATAACACAGTGCTGTATAATTAGTCTTGGAAAAGTAACACAAAAACATTTTAGAGATGACAAAGCAAACATTTAGTTTTAAATGAAATGACCTTGACTTGAAGCACGTACTTGCCCGGGATGAGAAACCTCGGCATATGGGATGAGAGCAATGTGGGCTTTTGTTTCGTGTCTAGTGAATGAGAAACAGATGCTGTGAGAGAGGTTATTGTCTTTTTTTCGACGTATTCTTATATATGTATTCCCCCTGTATAGTTTATTTTATAACAATCGTGTTTTTCTTATCGATCTCAGTATTTTGTTACTATGTTTCCCTCGCGAGATTTCCTTCCAAACCAGCTACGTTCCTGACTCAGTATCAGCAGAAACACCAGAGGGTGACATAGGAGTTAATTAAGCGCGTATGAGTTTTATTAAGACAGATATACTGACATATGAGAATTAATCCATATATGGGTACTTCGATTTAAAACAACCCTATATTATACCAAAAATAGCACTAAGATGGACACCACAGGGGAACAGAAGTAAGGGTAGACAAAAATAGACATGGAGAAGAACAACAGAACGGATGTTGAGCAATAGAGGGCTCACCTGTGCAAGAGCAGAAAAAAGGCAAGGACAGGTATTTGTGGAAAACCCTTGCGGAAACCCCATGTGCCCTGGGCACTTAAGGTTCAGAGAGAGACAGAGAGACAGAGATATTATTTAAATCAACTTGCAATAAGAGTTCTACCTAACTCACTTCTAATTGATTTATATGTTTGATGTTCTCTAAAGTATATTTTCCTATAATATGATTCAGAATTTTAACATTTGTAGTTATGTTTTGATAATCTCAGTCCTACAATAAATATGGTGTTTACATATAAATGCCATTCTTTTTATGTTTAGGTCTAGCTGTCTCCGACTTGTGCTCTCTTATAACTTTAGTGGGGTCGAACATCTTATATAATCCAGCAGTTCTTACCTCCGACCTGCCTGCGCAGGCCCTGGAAGTGAGTTATTTAATCTTTCTAATCCCACATCTTCCGGCGTGACGTGCAAGATGGCGGTCGTTTTTAAAACGCTCTCGCCGGCATGCAGAAATCAGCGGAATTCCGCTTGATCTGTTACATATCATGTACCGGGAGTTGGGCATAAGGCTAACAACCTTATCCTGAGACCCATCTAGAGGCAACTCCAGATAGGAAAAAAAGATATCGTTATGGAAACTCGCAGAGAAACCAACCGAGCATCGGGGATGCCAACTCCGAAGAGCTCATTCGTCGGCCCCAAACATGTGACAAGGGTTGGATTCTGGAATGTGAGAACGATGGCAGCACCAACAAGAACTAACCAGGTCATCAAAGAAATGGAGAGATACCATCTAGACATACTGGGCATCAGCGAAATGCGATGGCCAGAAGCAGGTAAAAGATCGGCGGAAAACGGTAAGTTAATTATACATTCAGGTAGAAATGACAATAAATTCCGAGACGGAGTGGGCATTATTATGTCAAATGTAGCTGCAAAGAGCCTTGTAGAATGGGAACCAGTGAACAGTCGTATAATAAGAGCACGATACAACCTACGACACGGAAGAATGACAATAATACAGTGTTATGCACCCACGAATGATGCAGATGATGATGTGAAAGACGACTTTTATCACCAACTACAACAAATCATCAACAAAGTCCCTAAACACGACATCCTAATTGCTATGGGGGACTTCAATGCTAAGGTAGGGAAGGATAATACCGACGTTGAAAAAGTGATGGGGAAAGAAGGAATTGACATGGTTAATCAGAATGGAGAAAGATTAATAGAAATATGTTTAACAGAGGGCATGGTCATTGGAGGCACAATATTCCCACACAAAGAGATACATAAAACAACATGGATATCTCCAGATGATAGAACTAGAAACCAGATAGACCATTTTTGTATTAGAAAGCAATACAGAACATCTCTCATGGATGTAAGGGCTTATAGGAGTGCAGATGTCAACAGTGATCACAACCTGTGCATAGGGAAAATAAAACTAAAATTGAAAAGTCAACACAAGAAATCAGTACACAGAAAGATAAACATCCACAGCCTACAAGAAGAAAATACTAACATTAATTTCAATCAGGAACTTGCCAATCATTCCAAAACACCCAGTGAAGTTGAGGAGATAGGTATAGATGAGTTATGGAATTCTTACAGCACAGCCATAATCACAGCAGCAAAAGTAAGCGCTGGATTGGAAAAACCAAATAGAAAAGCATGGATATCAGATAAAACATGGAAGTATATACATGAAAGACGAGCAGTCAAATTAAACATGTTGAATGCAAAAGCAGATGATGAAAGAGATTCGGCAAAAGCAAAATACAAAGACATAGACAAGAAAGTAAAAAGTTCAGCTAGAAGGGATAAAAGAGAATACATAGACAATATGGCGAAAGAGGCAGAAAAAGCAGCAAAAACAGGAGACAGCAAAACTTTATATAACATACAAAAGAGGCTAACAGGTACTATTACATCTAAAGAAAGACCAATACTTAGCAACACTGGAACACTATTAACATCAAATAAAGACCAAAAGCAAAGATGGGCTGAACACTTCCAAGAAATACTCAATCGACCACACCCAAAAGAATTGTTAAACCTTGAAACTGACTTACCAGCCCCACAACTAAATGTCAATCTAGATGAAATTGAATTGCATGAAATTGAAACAGCAGTGAATTTAATGGCTAACAACAAAGCTGCAGGTGAAGATGAAATAACAGCCGAGATGCTAAAAGCTATCAATAGTGACAACATGAGACAACTACAGAGAATGTTTAACAAGATTTGGAAAGAAGAAAAGGTCCCTTCTAATTGGAAGAAGGGAATCATTGTGAAAATACCAAAAAAGGGCAACCTTAGTGACTGTAACAACTGGAGAGGAGTAACCTTAATATCAGTTGTGTCAAAAGTATTTTGCAAGGTCATTTTGAATAGACTCAAAGATATAGTGGATACTGCAATGAGAGAAGAACAAGCAGGATTTCGAAAAGGGAGAAGCTGTCTCGACCAGATCTTTACTCTCAGAATAATACTTGAAGAACATATTGAAAAGCAGAAACCATTAATACTGAATTTCATAGATTTTAAGAAGGCATTTGATAGTATACACATAGATTCATTATGGAGAATTTTATGTCTGTATGGAATACCATCTAAAATTGTCAACATCATTAAGGACTTATACAATGGATATGGTTGTGCAGTCAAGACAGAAGAAGGGATGAGTGAATGGTTCCAGATTGAAACAGGCGTGAAACAAGGATGTATACTGTCTCCTTTACTTTTTGGGATTACAATAGACTTCATAATGAAAAAATGCTGCACAGGTAACACAGGTATTTACTGGGTACATGGGACCCAACTAGAAGATCTTGATTTTGCTGATGACATAACTCTTATCAGTAATAATGTGAATTCCATGCAAGAAAAAACAGATAGCCTATCTTCACTGGCTAGAAAAATAGGACTTGAAATTAACAAGGACAAAACAAAAATAATGAAAATTCCCATCAATCAAAATGGAAAAATACACATAGAAGGGACAGATATTGAAGAAGTCAATCAATTTGCATACCTTGGCAGCTACATAGACCAGGATGGTGACACTAGAAAGGAAGTTAGGATCAGAATTGCAAAAGCAGCATCAATCTTCAAGAATCTGGAGAACATATGGAATTCAAAAGTTATAAGCACAAAAACCAAGTTAAGACTATTCAATTCAAATGTAATACCCACCCTCATTTATGCATGCGAAAGCTGGAAAACAACTAAAGAAATAGAAAAGAAATTAGACTCTTTTGAAAACAAATGCCTAAGGAAAATACTCGGCATCAAGTGGAATGAATTCAAGAACAATGCAGAGATAAGACAGATGACTGAACAACAACCAGTCTCACGGGTGATCAGGAAAAGGAGATGAACATATGTTGGCCACTTGATGAGAAGAAATGAGCAGAGAATCCCAAAACAAGCTATCAAGTGGAACACAACAGGCCGAAGAAAAAGGGGCAGACCGCGTGAAACTCTGAAGAGAACATTATTAAGAGAGGCCAAGTTAACAGGCATAAAATCCTCTGATGAGGTTGAAAGACTCGCCGAAGACAGGAAAAATTGGCGAACTACTTTGCGAGCCCTATGTGACGTCTAACGGCACGGGAAGGATATAAGATATAAGATAAGAATCCCACATATGACCTTCACCCGAGTCAGCAGCTGGATCACAGCAGTAATTACTGTGGAAAGATGTGTTTGTATAATAGCACCATTAAAGGTAATGAACATCTAAAGTATGGACTATCAATACCTTCCTTTCCTTTAGTTTCAGCTATTAGACTTTTTGCTGTACTTGACTATTGTTATATCAGCAGTCGTAGAGCAGGATCAAACAGTGGGTAGAGCTGACTTCTGAAATGCTGTACAGGAAACTGATCACATAACATACTTTCATGACACATATGAATCAAAATCATTGTCCAGAATGAATGAGTCAGGGATTAAACTTTCTGTGGAAAAACACAGCTAGATCTGCAGCTCGCTCCGCATCGGTCTGATTTCATCTTTTCTGGTTGGCCTAGCTTTTTAATTATACACTCCTCTGAGGCTCGATTAATGATGAGGTACTATGTAAAATAACATATGTGACTTGACTACAGAAACAGCTGAATAGTCCAAACAAGTATGTCTGAGAAATAGTTCTGAAATAAGAGGTTTTGATAAGCACATTAGGTAAATACTCCATTTACGAGTGCAACAAACTAACAGTCTGCGTGACTTTATACTTTCAGCTTCTTTCTCACAAATGACGGCGTAGTTCGACACAGTCGCTTGTCATGTGGGAAATCAGTTTGGTCGTTTATCAAACCGAAACTGAGAAATATCTCGTATGTATACTGCAACTATTCTAGTAATTTTCATCCTTCTTGTATCATTAATATTTCTTTTTACTTGTCGTCGCCTTTGGTCAAGAATTTTGTAATACAGTATTCTTTGCGGATACATTTCTAATCTATTATTAATTCATGTCCTAGACGTCTACCGGTGAATTCTGACATCGTGTTGTGATTATAGATGACGTGTAGGTAATAGTGTGTTTCTTCTGTGATCATAAGTGTCATTTTTGTATTACATTGTTCTTCATTTGTGATCATGTATGCTATGTAAGTAGTTGCAAATTTCTTCTGTGATCATGAGCGCCATGTAATTCGTAGTTTGTTTCTTTTGCGATCATGTGTTTGTTTTTTTTCTTCAACGATTTCGTAAGTGGTAGTTTCTTTCTTCTATGATCGTGTAAGTACTAGTTTCGTCTTCTCTGATCATGTAAGTAGTAGTTTCTTTCTTCTGTGCTCGCGTAAGTACTAGTTTCGTTTTCTCTGATATGTAAGTAGTAGTTTTGTTTTCTCTGATCATGTAAGCAGTAGTTTCTTTCTTCTGTGTTGGTGTAAGTACTAGTTTCGTTTTCTATGATCATGTAAGTAGTAGTTTCGTTTTCTCTGATCATGTAAGTAGTAGTTTCTTTCTTCTGTGGTCATAGATGCCATGTAAGCTCTAGAGGTTGTTCTGATATTATGCATCACGTAAATGTGCTGATGTTATATTTTGTGAGTTCTCCTGTGTTCTTCCTGAGTGATATTAAAAACTGGTATATTTCTATTTGATCACTTGGAAACTGAATACGTTATCCAGGCTTTAATCGTTCTTAAAATATATGGTATTCAAGTAAGTGTATGTATATTTTCTTAGTTCAATTCAATTACCATGCCGCGTGGCGTAGGTAATCATTTCTCTCCACAATTCCCTGTCTTTTGCGTTGATTATGAGATCAAACGGTGACTTTCTTCCTAGCCACACTAACAGCCCACCCAGTAAATTCTCTCTGTGTCTTCCTCTGTACCTTGTATCTTCAATGTTTCCAGTTGCCACAGTGTGTTCCAACTTTCCTATTCTCAGGAAATGTCCTATAAATCTCGCTTGTCTGCCTCAGATCTTTGCTATAATTTGCTTTTTAACTCCAGCCTCTCTTAAGACTTCTTCATTGGTTTTCTTAACAGTCTATAGTGCCTTCAACATCCTTCTTATAAACCATATCTCCATGACCTCCATTTTTCGCTCTTCTCTCTTATTTATAGACCATGCTTCACACCTATAGAACAAAGTTGGCTCGATGTAACTTTTAAGTACTGGGAATCTTGTTTCCGTTGATACAAATCAGTTGCACAAGATGTGTCTCATTGTCTGGAAAGCTGAGTTGTCCTGAGCATGTCTGCTTTTTATTTCATTGTTACATTTCCCATCAGTTGTTATAATCGTTTCCAGTACTTGAATCTATCAACTTGTTTCAGATTTGTGCCATCGATGGTAATGCTACATTTTGGTGGTATTCTTTTCTTTGAGATGTCCATCACTTCAGCGTTCTTTTTGTTCAGGCTGAGACCTTTATTTTTTACTTAGGAGTTAAGTAATTTAAAATAAGTGCTTTAGTAGTGTTAATATACTGACTGTAATATTGATTATTATGTCATATGTTGGTATGTGATTAGACAGAAGGGAAGCCGGAAAGTGATTCCAAGAGATTAATTTCTCTTCTTGCGGATATTAAAACACCTAAACGTTCTACTACATGCACTCTCCAATCTTATTATAACAGAGCAAAAGTAAAATCAATCAATTAAGTCAGAATAAACCTTAAAAGCCCCTTTCCCCGTGTTGTATTTTATTAGTTTTATTTCAACTGGTGGAGCTGCCTATCTCAATCAAGTATTAATGTCCCTTTGTCTACAGTGCAGATGAAAATAATTTGACGTCCAAGAGTTGAACTAGTCATTTGATTCAAGTGGATTTTAGTTCAAGTGTACTTTTGTCGGTGTGGTCCAGTCAGTCAGTCATGTGTATGTCCATCGCGGAACTTTGTCTCCTTAACAGCACTCCTGTAGGCCTCTCGGTTGTGAGTAAGATGGCCAGCTGCTGATGCATCCATTTGAAATCATCAACGATGTCTTGCAACCATCTTCACTTTGGTCTTCCTCTCTTTTTTTCCCATTATGTATCCTTCCAATACAGAATTCTCTAGATTATCATGACGTTTAATGTGACCACAATATTTAAGTTTTCTTTGGTTAATCATCTTTATTACCCAGCCTTAGTAACACCGTCAGGAATTTGTCCGTCATCACAATTACTAGTACTGACCTCTATCTCGCAATCTTCCCCAGAGTTAAAATTAGATATGTTTCCTTCAGGGCAGTGACTGTACTAGTCATTGATAGTAGCCATTGTCCCTACATTGAGATCATCTGCCTACCATCATAGAATGGTGACCATAACCAACATTATTTGTCGGCTGCTCTCCCATTCCATCAACCACCTGCTCCCATAGCTTCACATTGCCATGATCGGGGGGGGGGGGAGCTATACGGGTACTCCACCTTGCCCAAGGGTGTCCGGTAAACTGACGGACTTAAATAGGCGCCCTACTTCTCCTTTGATAGATACACCTACCCCAGTAACCGATGCGGCTACATTAAAAAAAAAAAGAATGCAAACTTTAAAGAAATAGTTACCAGTAGGGAAAAAAGCAGATACTCTGGACAAACAGTTAAGACATGACCACACAGTTAAGACATGACCAAACAGTTAAGACATGACCAAACAGTTAAGACATGACCAAACAGTTAAGACATGACCAAACAGTTGAGACATGACCAAACAGTTAAGACATGACCAAACAGTTGAGACATGACCAAACAGTTAAGACATGACCAAACAGTTAAGACATGACCAAACAGTTAAGACATGACCAAACAGTTAAGACATGACCAAACAGTTAAGACATGACAAAACAGTTAAGACATGACCAAAGAGCCGTGTTGCAGCAATGATAACCGGGTTTGTGGATGCGGCAGTTATTAACAAAAGTCACACACAAGAAAACAGAATATAAGGATGTTTTAACACTGTTTCTTTCAGAACTTCTTTTTCTAGACACAAAATAAAACATAAATAATAAAAAAAAATGTGGCACTCAGTGGTTGTTAGAACTAGCAGTGAGCAATTTTTTACAACTATATTACAAGTGAGCAAACAGTAACATCCATAATCAGCCAAAAGAGTGGTGAAGAAAGAAGACAGAATAAATTCAAATCATGATTTATTTCACTTCCACATATTTCATTCTTTGATTCTCATATTGTTCCTCTGTAACAGTTAATCTCAAAGAAAAGGATATAGTTCATACTATACGTATATATTATTTCACGTATTGTTTTCTTCAGATTAAAAGTTTAATGTCTTCGAAAAAGATGTCCATCATTATCATGAGCGTGTACGCCATTCTCTTGTTAAGTACATCCCCTCTGTATGCCGTCAACAGTCTGGGAATGAGATTTTCTCAACTAATGAACAAAACAATCCTAGTTAGAGTCTCCACAAGTGATCG
Source organism: Achatina immaculata (assembly GCA_009760885.1). Taxonomy (NCBI): domain Eukaryota; kingdom Metazoa; phylum Mollusca; class Gastropoda; order Stylommatophora; family Achatinidae; genus Lissachatina; species Lissachatina immaculata. Next base: position 57,301,059 of record CM019702.1, read on the forward strand.
AGAACACGTTGAGAGTATTTCCTACATCATAAACGGGTTCACCATCCCTTTGATAGCATTTGTCTTCATTGTTGTCTGCACTGCCATACTCGTTTTTAAACTACAGGATGCAACACAGTGGAGAAAGAAATCTGCTGCATCTGCACAAGTTGACAGAGTTTCCAGTCGAAACCAGAAAGTGGCCAAGATGGTTGTGATGTTTTCCACTTTGTTCATCGCTTGTTTTGCCCCAATCTGTATTGCAATGCTAGTAGTGACCTTTGAGCCTGCACTTTTTTACGGGGGTAAATATTTCAAAATAGGAATCATGCTTGGTAGAATTGGATTTATCCTAGAGTCTATTAACTCTTCTGTGAATATTTTTATTTATTATCATATGAGCAGCAAATACAGAGAAACGATTAGAAACAATTGTGCCGTGTTCAAAGTGTGTAAAAATTATAAACATAATTTCTGATATATGCCTTGAACAGCGCCTTATTTCGCAGACTGGCTGTCTCCAGCCAGCTGGAATTAACAATGTCTTCAGCTTTCTGTAAGTTCTTTATTTTTCCACTGGCCTATTTTTTAACTCTATTTTCTTTCTCCTTGCTACCCCTCCCTACCACCACCCTATTTTCTTCTCCGCCAACATATTGCTGTCTTTAGGGTCTTGTCCTATTTACCAATTTCACATTTTCTCCCTGCAAGTGTTTATATTCTTCATTCACTGTCTCCCCGCGTCCCCTTTTCCCTCCCCCTTCCCCCCCCCGACACCTTTAGCGGCCATCATGTTTCTATTGCCTTCCCCCCACCCCTTTCTCCCACTTGTTCTCCTCCCCTCTCTCCACCTCTTCTTCACGATTGGCTCTATCAGGCATCTTTTGTTCAGAGGTAGCTTGGTCTTTTCTTCTACACACTTTTCTGTCTTGACTCGGAGGAAGACATTTCAGATACGTTCTTCATGTTTTTGTCTTGTTTTGTATGTATCCTCGAATAAGGCTCACGCCGAAATATCGGATGTTGTATGTTTTTCATTTATATATTCTCATACTTTCTATTTGTTTTTTCTCACCTTACTCGCTCCCTCCCTCACTTTATAAAACTGCACCATACACCTCTATCTACCTTATTTGTAATCCATTATACCAGCATGTCACATATGCGTCCCATTCACATATTACAACATGTGAGCTATGTTTTTCAAACACTTATGGCAGCAATTCAGCTGGTATTTGAAACAAATATACCAGCCTTCAAAAGAAACTTTGAGAAATAATGGAAAAAATGGGATTTTCAACACATGTGATACAATTATTATCACTGTTGTATCTAGACCAACATGCAACAGTAAGAATAAATGGTGAAACAGCAACTTGGTTTGACATAAAACATGGCGTCGGTCAGGAGTGCATATTGTCAACTTACTTATTTAACTTGTATACTGAAAATATAATAATGAATGTTCGAGAAGATGTAGACAAAGAATATTACGATGCCATAACAATTGGAGGTTATGAAATACCAGAGATTAGATATGCTGATGACACAATATTACTGTCCACAACACAACAAGGAATGGAAAAAACTAATTATGTCAGTCTGTAAGAACAGCGAAGAGCAAAACCTCTATCTTAATGCAAAGAAAAAACTAAATTGATGACAACTGACAAAATAAACAAGGCAGCTTTTTCCTCAATGAGAAAAAACTGGAAGAAATGGAGAGTTTTGAATATCTTGGATCACTACTACCTAGTAATGGAGATACAATGAGGGAAATTAAAAAGAGGACATTTATCGCTATTCATAAAGTAAAACAACTAAATAATCTGTGGAGAGGAGCAGACAAAACTACAAAAAAACGATTTTTAAGGGCATGCATCTTTCCCGTCGCAACATACGCCTGTGAGACGTGGACACTTAACAAAACAGCTGAAACACATAAATACATTTGAATGTAAATGCTGCTACAGAAGAGTTCTTCAAATAGCATGGACACAAAAAGAACAAATATATCTATACTACACGCATATATACTCTCAGCATATATTGAAGAAGGCTGGCTAGTAAAGAGGATTAAAGAGAGAAAACTTAAATATTTTGGACACATTAAACGTCATGATAATCTAGAGAAGACTGTCTTGTAAGGGTACACAATGGGAAAAAGAAAGAGAGGAAAACCAAGGCGAAGATGGCTGCAAGACATAGTTTATGACATGCAAATGGATGCATCATCAGCAGGCCATCCTGCTCACAACCGCGAGGCCTACAAGAGTGCTGTTCCGCAAGGGACATGCAAATAAATGAATGAATACCAACTTTTCAACTGTGTACTTCACACATTTACAAACATGAAAATTATGTGTTGCTAACTCTTCTACCAGCATATCAGTTATATCTTTCAGTTACCTATAGCAGCATGTCAACTATATGTTTAAGACACTGAACACAGCATGTCGGCTTTATATATCAAATACTTATACCAGCATGGCAACTATATGTTTCAAAAACGTATACCTGCATGTTAGTTATATATATATATATATATATATATATATATATATATATATATATATCATCATTATCATCATCATCAGGTGCCGTGCCGGCTGGCGTTGGCTATTATGCTTCTCCAGAGTACCCGATCCTTCATGCAGGCCATCAGTTCAGTTGGTGATCTCCTCTCACACCATCCCGTCAGACTGTCCAGTATCATTTCTCTTGGTCTTTCTCTTGATCTTCTTCCTTCTATTTTTCCTGTTGTTATAATATTTTCAATGCCCCCTCTTCTCATTGCATGTCCTATGAAAGTACATTGTCTCTCTCTTATCTTTCTGACAAGGTTTTTTGTCTCTCTACCTCTTCTCATACATTCTTCATTAGTTATTTTTGCTGTCCAAGGGATTAGCAACATTCTTCTAATAAACCACATTTCTGCTGCTTCCAATGATTTTTGTGCAGACTTGCCTATTGTCCATGATTCACTTCCAAGATAGGTTCAATATAGCATTTTAGGACTCGTTTTCTAACATTCATTGATAAGGATGTGTTAACTAATATGTTTCTCATTCTCTGAAATGCAGTCTTTACTTGGCCTATTCTGTTCCTAATTTCTGTTTTGCATCTCCCATCTGATATATATATATATATATATATATATATATATATATATATATCACAGATATACCAGCATGTCACATATATTTCAAACTCTATATTTTCAAACATTTATATCAACATGTCAGCTATATGTTTCAAACATTATATCGCCATTTCAGCTATATGTTTCAAAAACTTCTATCAGCATGTCAGCTATATATTTGAATCACTTATAAAATAATGTCAGCTATACATTTCAAACACTTATTCCAGCATGTCAGCTATAAGTTTCAAACACTTCAGCAACATTTCAGCTATGTATCTCTAACCATTATATAAAGATATCAGCTATGAATCACATTCACTTATGTCAGCATGTCAGCTATGTGTTTCAAATATGTATACCAGCTTTTCACATATGGTTTCACACAATAACACCAGCATGTCAGACGTGTTTTTCAAACACTTATATCAGCCTGTTAGATATGTGTTTCAAACATCTATACCACCATGTCAGCTATGTGTTTATATACATATATCAGTATGTCATCTAGGTATTCCAAACATTTATACCAGTATCTCAGTTTATGTTTCAATGTTTCAAACATCTCTACCACCATGTCAGCTATGTGTTTCATATACTTATACCAGCTATGTGTTTCGAACACTTATGGCTGCATGTCAACTATGTGTTGCAAACATTTATACCAAAATGTCTTATATGTGTTACTAACACTTATAACAGTATGTCAGCTATGTGTTGCAAGCACTTATATCAGCTTAGCACATACGTGGTTTTTACACTTATAACATCATTTTAAGATATTTGTTTCAAACATCTATACTAGCATGCCATCTTTGTTTTTCAAACATTTATTTCATTATGTCAGCTATATGTTACAAACACATATATCAGCATATCAACTACGCGTTTTAAACATATATACAATCATGTCAGCTATAAGTTCCAAACACGTATACCAGCATGTCAGCTATGTGTTTCAAACACTTATAGTGGCACATAAGCTGTCTGTTTCAAACACTTATAGTGGCACATAAGCTGTCTGTTTCAAACACTTATACTAGCATGTCCGCTATATCTTTCAAACACTTATATCGGAATATCAGCTATGTGTTTCAAAGCTATATACCAGCATGTCAGCTACATGTTTCACACACTTATACCAGCATGTCAGCTTTATTTTCAAATCCTTATACCAGCATGTAAGCTATATGATTCAAACACTTACGCAACCATGTCAGTTATATATTTCAACACTTATACCAGCATGTCGTATATATGATTCAAACAGTTACACAACAATGTCGGCTATATTTTCAAATACTTATACCAGCGTTTCAGCTTTGTGTTGCAATCACTTATACCAGGATAGCAGCTATATGGTTCAAACAGTTGTTACAGCATGTCAGATATCTGTTTCAAACACTTGTACCGGCATGTCTCCTATGTTTCAAACAATTATGTCATCACGTAAACTACGTGTTTGAAACACTTATACCACCATATCAGCTAGGTGTTTCATTTCTATTCAAGCATGTCAGCTGTATGTTTCAAAAAATTATATCAGCATGTCAAATATGAGTTTCAAGCACTTACCAGCATGCCATCAGTGCATTGCAAACAGTTATACCAGCATGTCAGCTATATGTTTCAAACACTTATACAAACATATCAGCTATATATCCTAAACAATTATACCAGAATGTCAGCTTTGCGTCGCATTCACTTATGTCATCATGTCAGCTATGTATTTCAAACACTTATACCTGCATTTCAGCTATGTGTTTCAAACACATATACCAGCATGTCAGATATGTGTTTCAAACACATATGCCAGCATGTCAGATATGTGTCACTAACACTTATACCATCACGTCAGCTATATGTTACTAACACTATAACCGGAATTTCAGCTATGTCAAGCAAACACTTATACCAGCATGTCAGCTAGATGTTTCAAACAGAATGCCAGATTTCTGTTCCACACTTCTACCTCTATGTCAGCTATGTGTTTGAAACGATTAAACCAGCATATCAGCTATGTAGTTGAAATAGTAATACCAGTAACTCTCCTATATTTTCAAACACTTATACCACCATGTCAGTTATGTGTTTCAAATTCTTATACTTTCATGTCAGCCGTATGTTACGAACATTTATACCACCATGTGAGTTATATGTTTCAAACACTTATACCAGCATGTCAGGTATGTGTTTCAAACACGTATACTAGTTTGGCAGCTATGTTTCACAAACACGTATACTAGCATGTCAGCTATATGTCACAAACACTTATAATAGCATATCAGCTATGTGTCACAAACGCTTATAGTACAATATTAGCTATGTGTCACAATCACTTGTAGTAGCATATCAGCTATGTGTCACAAACGCTCATAGTAGCATGTCAGCTATGTGCCACAAACACTTATAGTAGCATGTCAGCTATGTGTCACAGACACTTATAGTAGCATATCAGCTATGTGTCGGTGAATGCCAAAACGGGCAACAATCCACCGCCATGTGTTCTTTGATAGTTACTCTCGTCTGATAAGGCTCAGTAAATTGTACAAGTATACATATGTTCTTGAGTATAAATATGAAATAAAAACATCTGATGTCGGTGATTACCTTTGTTTTAGATTGAAAGTTCAGTATATTAAGAAGTGTTCACAGCTACATCCTGAATTGTATTCATACAACATAGTAATATAAACTGCCCTTTATTTAACAGAGTTGTACAAAGTTATGAAAAAAAAGTGTTAATATATTAAACATTTCTTGGTATGGTCTTTTTTTGCAATGCTCTGCTGTGTAATATATCTACCTATTTCTGTCCATAATAATTAATAAGACATTAGCACGACAAGGGACGTCAAACACACGTGAAGACAATGGCCGTGAATTATAGACAAGATGTATGAGCAATTTAAACACCATTTCAGTGTTTTGGAAACCTCTCAAATGAAAACAAAAGTATATGACCGAAAACAATAACAGAGATAGTCGAATATTCAGACATAAAACTGGCATTGGAAAGAATACTTGTTTTGGTATTTCCCCAACATTGTTTATAGCTAAGTTTACTATATTTTATTTCGACGTTACTGCATCTCCTCTGTATCTGGTAGAAGATTAGTTTTTTGTTGTTGTTCTGAACAAACTTTACTTACAACGCTGAAATGTATTCTAAGGATAATATCACAATTGGAGCTACTGAATCTTCTACGTGTACTATTGTGACATATTTTATGAATACGCAATGTACCAGGTTCATATACGATATGTTAACCGATCTTGGTCTACTGAAATTAATTTGTTGTAAAATTGTATATAATTTTCAGTATTAGGTTCTCATATTGAAAAGTGAACCAGATGATAATTAGATGAAGAAAGACAACAAACCAAAATAACAATGACTGGTTCAGTAGACTGTGCTGTATTATAAACAAAGACAACGACTTAAGTGGAAAAAAACCAAGGAAAGAATTTAAACACGTAATAACCAAAGCCTGCGATCACAAAGACTTGCGAATGTAATAAACTAATCAATAATTTCTTGACTGAATAACACTTTGTGATATAAATAAAATACAATGCACTCTGCATTATTCACGAAAATAATTAATACATTCGATGTTTACAAATCGTGTTTATATGCGTTCTGGAACTGCTTTCCTTAGACGTAAATAGAAATGATCTTTTCAAATGTGGTGGAAAATTACATAAATCTCGTTGGATATCAGGTCTTGCTTTATATCTGTCTAGTATCTACAGATACAGATATATAATAAGCACATGTGATAACATGAAAAGACCGGAATAACATTAATAAATGCTGCGAAATATCTTCAGATTAAGAATTATATATAATAACATAAAAATACATTTATTATTTTATAGCCTTAGTTTGAAATATTTCTTTTTCAAAACAATGAAATGAAAAATAAAGACTAAAATATACATAAATAATAATCGAATTTCGTTTCGGATAAACACTTTTTTAAAAATAGGGCTCTATAGTTAGAGAAATAACTTAATAAATTGTTGAAATCTGTAATAAGTAGAGATGTATCTGCATTGTTATTCTTTTACTGTACCTGCCAGATATGACATTTAGGTTAATTGTGTGTAGGTAAAATAATGTAAATTATATGTGCTCAGAAAATCAGATATTTAATTACATTCCAGAAAGTATGTTGCGATGTTTACTCTTTTGACATTTTTGAACCCATAATTTGTCCCGTATTACTTGGCACGAAGCAGAGTGAAGGTTCCGGAATTGTATATGTACAGTAGCTTGTATTTTCTGTTGTTGGACTTGTCACTCACTATATAACATAACCTACACATATAAACATTTATTGTTAAGTAGGAAATAAAGAAAGAAAACGAATGTGCAATATACAGCTACAAACATTTGTTTACTAGTTTCCCAACTGAAAATTCGAGCAACATCTAATTGTTCATAAACTTTAAGGAAGGTGATGAAGACTACAAGGAAATAAAAGATGTGGACGCCTTTTAAACATGTTGAATTTACGTGATAACATAAAAAAAATGTTAAGAGTAACAATGTAATAATGCCTCAAAAGATTGAATCACTTGTTATAAATAGATCTGATCATTAATATTAAGGAAAAGATTTGTTACATATACAGTCCGTGTATATTTAAGTGGTAGAAGTAGTACATATTTAGCTTAACAAAGCAGTCTGTTGTAGCAATGCGACTTTATGACTGAAATTATTGTTCGACATTTCTCTCCCACGTTCTCTGTCTGTCTGTCTGTTTCTCTCTCTCTCTCTCTCTCTCTCCTCTCTCTCTCTCTCTCTCTCTCTCTCTCACTGAGCTGAGAGGCAGAACCTCATGCATGTGTGTTATTTTGCTTGATTGTTCATCACATAGGTTTATTTATTCACATACTAATTATAATGTAAAGTGCCACTCAATCTTATTTTGATGTGCACTCATCTAAACTCTGTTCTCAAAAGGCAGTCTCCATAATACAAGAACTAGACAAATCGTTTGCCTCTGGGTTGACGAGATCAATCGGACCACAGCAAACAGTATTCTCCTAGTTAAAATGGGAAAAACATGTCCATTATCAAATCACGTTACTGTAACAATAAAATGTCACTTTGTAATATGCCAATCTACTGGTCTCAGCCTTCAGTGTATTATTATTACTTATTATTTTTACCTTGTAAGTTTATTTAAGATAGCTCGGAACGACACTGAACGCCAAAATGCGAGATTTAAATTGCTACTCCTTTCGGTCAAACTAATGGTGGTATTAGTTTCTGAAAAAAAGTATAATCCATATTTTACTCGTAAATATTTCTACATGCACACATGTAATATATTATCGTATAAACAACAACTGAACAACACAATGTAAAACGTTTAGTAAAATACCTCTTTCAATTATATTTTGAAGTGTAAAATTTACTTTTACAAATATCACAGACATTTGTTCTTATTTAGTACAGGGTCTGGCATAAAGCATAGCTGGAATTAACTGACGTATTGCGCAGAAACTGAATACGTGTGGAAAAAAAAAACAGGGCATCAGAGATGAAGCAGACTAAGGTTATTTTTAACAGTGACTTCTTAGCAAACACAACATGGTGCATTCACCGTTTAAAGTATTTTGAAAGTTGAGAATCGTCTATTTCTTTACAACGAAAGTTTCGTCACCATTTTCAGTTGCATCTCCTTGATAATGTTCCCGATCGGAGGACAAAACAATTGTGAGGTGGGTCAAAAAATTAAGGAAACCGCTAATTGCCTTAATAACAGGTCTACTGGTCGTCCAAGAATTCAACATACATCTGAACAAATTCAAGAACTCCACAACGCATTACCGAATAGCTCTCGACGATCAGCTGTTAGGAACGCCTTGGCACCTGGCATCTTCTTACTGTTAATATTGATCTTTACGTGCAGATGAAGACATCATTCCAGACATTGGCCAATAGAAATAAGAGACTAATATGGTTTAAACAAGATGGAGCAACTGTCAATCCATGGTCATGCTGTGACAAGCATTTTCCAATCGTCTTATTTCCAGATTTGGGGATATTTATTGGCCGGCAAGGTCACCGGATTTATCGGCCGCAGACTTCTTTTTGTGGGGGTGTCTCCAGAACAAGGTGTATGCTAGTCGACCACAGGAAACTGCAGACCTAAAAGATCGAATCCGACACTGCATTCAAAATATCCCTTTCAACATGTTAAATGGTGTTATGCAGGAATTTTCTAGGCGCCTGGCTAAAAGTATCAAATGTAATGGCGGTTATCTAACCGGAGTAATTTTCAAAACCTAAATATAATTGTCAGTAATAATAAAAATACCCACTTTTCTGAGGTTCATTTCTCTCTTTTTTTTTAACCAAAAAACATATATAGCGCTTATTTATTTTCCATTTTAAAAATCCAGGTATGCTATATGCCGGACCCTCTATATTACCACTCGATGTTAATTTTTCTCTTTCTAACTTCATCAGTATCCAGCCTAAATTTCAAACATTTTTTTTTAAACCGTGCTGTCATTAACGATCAGTGTTTGAAACATATTACATAACTAATGGCGAATATCAGTTCTAAACAGACTACAGGATTTGAGTTACTGGGGATGTCAAACTTTCCTCTTGTAGCGATAGCTCAACTCGACGAGTCCGGTATAAGTGATGAAGCGCTTTTGATTTTTATTTGGGCTATATTTGGTGTTCTGTGCCAGATCATCGATATTTTTGGTATTGTGACAAACATCATCAATATCATCTGCTTTATCAAGCAAGACTTCACAGACTCAGTCAACGTTAGTCTACTTGGTAAGAAAGGTCAAAGGAATCATTATATTATAATTTCTTTCATCGATGTATTTAAGTTGTTACGCAATGATTTGTTTATTAGTTTGCTGAATATTTACAAGAGAATGTTTTACGCTTTCACTACTTTAGTCTTGAGAAGAGGAAGTTGTTATAAGTGGCTTACAGTCTTCTTTCTCCTCTGATCATCACGTCTCCTCTCTATAAAAGGTAAAGGTAAAGGTAATCTTGTCATGAATTAGAGGCACACAAAGGTATGGTGTTAGCGCCCATATTTTCCGTGACCTGTCATCACACTTGGGGGTGATAAGGTCAGTATCACGCTTGACCGCTTTCCCTTTCCCAACTCCTGAAGAATTATGGCACCCATTTCCACATATATGTGACTGGGGCGGCTTCAGCTGGATTCGAACCCCCAACCATATGCTGGCATATGAAAATTAATGCATATACAGGAACAGAAATCTAAAACAAACCTGTATTATTTAGATCAACTGCAATAAAACCTAGCCCTGACTTAATTCTACTTGATTTATATTTTCGGTGTTTTAGCTAAATTACGTTTTATTCTAAAATGACTCAACATTTTAACATTTGTATTTCTGTTTTGATAATCTCAGTCCTACTGTAATACAATAAATATAGTGTTTACATATAACAAATAATGTCATTCTTTTTATGCTTAGGTCTAGCAGTCTCCGACCTGTGCTGTCTTATACCTTTAGTTGGGTTGAACCTCTTATATAATCCAGCAGTTCTTGCCTGTGACCTGCCTATGCAAACCATGGAAGTGAGCCACATGATCTTTCTAATCCCACATATGACCTTCACCCGAGTCAGCAGCTGGATCACAGCAGTAATTACTGTGGAAAGATGTTTGTGTATAATAACGCCATTAAAGGTAATTAAAATTTCAGAGTCTTCACTTCAACATTTTCCTTCATTTTCAGTTATTACACTGTTTACTGAACTTGAAAATTGTCATTTCAGCAATCTTATGGCAGGATTAAAGAATGTGTCGAATTGACTTGTTAAATTCTGCACAGGAAAATGATCGTAGAAAATAACTGACTGACAGATAGGGCTCACAATCCTTGTCTAGAATGATTGAGTTAGGGATGAAACTATGTGTGGAAACAAACAAAGCTAGTTCTGTAACATTCTCAGCTTCCGTTTGACAGTATCGTCTCTCTGATTGGCCAAACTCTCTTGATTATATACAGCCCGCTGTCGCTGAATTAATGCTAAGGTACTATGTAAAACAAAATATGTGACCTGACTATAGTAACAGCTGAATAGAACAAACACGTTTCTCTCAGAAATAAATCTGAAGTAAGAGGTTTGATAAGCACGTAAATAAATACTGCATTTACGAGTGCTACAAAAGAATAATCTGCGTGTCTTTTATACTTTCAGCTTCTTTCACAAACGACGATGTAGTTACATAAAGTCGCTCGTCATGAGGAAAAGCAGTTTGGTCGTTTATCAGAGTGAAAATGGCAACAGAAAAACAATATTTCCCGTGATTATACTGGAAATATTGTAGCATCTTTCTGCATCTTGTGTCATATATGTTTCAGTATACTTTGTGACCGCCTTCGATCTATAATTTGGTATGACAGTATATTCTTGCAGATGCATTTCTAATAAATTCTTACTTCTTGTCCTATACGTTTGAATCGTCGACTGGTGAATTCTGACATCGTTCTTTGACCATAGATGTAGTAGTAGCTTGTTTCCCTATATGACCACAGGTCTAGTAGTAGCTTATTTCTTCTGTGATGATAGATGTAGTAGTAACTTGTTTCCCCCGTGTGGTACCCGGGATCTGCAAAGAATAGGACCGCTGTACCCTACCATGCATGATCATCAAACAAGAAATGAATTCTCAATAATACTTAAGAACCGCTTCAGTTTCCTACAAGACGAAGCAGAAATGTCCATATTAGAGTTCAATAAAACACTACAGGAAACAGCAAAAGAGGTGCTGGGATATCGGAAAAGGAGAAAAGAGGAATGGATAAGCGAGACCACATGGGAAAAGATAGAGCAAAGAAAAGAAATCAAGAAAAAATACTGAACACCAAATCACAACGGCTTAAAGAACGTGTTTTAAGTAATTATGCACAAAAAGACAAAGAAGTGAAGAAATCATGCCGTCAAGATAAACCTCAATATTATGACAACTTAGCACAAACAGCAGAGAAAGCAGCATATACAAATGGCATGAAAACCATATATAAAATCAAAAAGCAGATGGTAGGTAACTTCAACACAAGATGTGGAAGTGCAGTAAGAACACAAAATGGACAACTGGTCAGTGGAGAAAGAGAAAAAATTGAAAGATGGAGGGAACACTTTAACACCCTACTAAACAGAACACAAGCAGCACAAGCAATAGACATACCTGAAGCAAAAATGGAACTAAACATCAATACAGGACCAATAACAATAAATGAAGTAAAGGAGGCGATAAAGATGCTAAAATCAGACAGGGCACCAGGTGAAGATGAAGTGACTGCTGAGATGTTGAAAACAGAAGAAACAGAAACACCAAAACAACTTTGCCGGATATTACAACAAATTTGGAACCTAGAAAAGGCCCCAGATGAGTGGAAAACTGAGCTTATAGTAAAACTACCAAAGAAGGGTGACCTCAGAGATTGCGGGAACTGGAGAGGCATTACCCTACTGCCACTCACCAGTAAAGTATTTTGCAAAATAATCATCAACAGAATTGTACCAACACTTGAGGAAAAACTTCGGAAAGAGCAGGCAGGATTTAGGAAAGGAAGATCATGCATAGACCACATATTTGTACTTAGACAAATATTAGAACAGGCAAATGAGTGGCATAACACAACATATGCATTATTCATAGATTTTGAGAAAGCCTTTGACAGTGTCAGCAGAGATGCACTGTGGAAAATCCTAAGATGGCATGGCCTCCCCCATAAAATAATTAATGTAATCAAAGCCCTATACGAGGGTTTTCAGTGCAAAGTTATCTGTGGAGAACATACCTCCAGCAGCTTTAGGGTACAAACAGGAGTGAAATAGGGATGTGTACTATCACCAACATTATTTATCTTGGCAGTAGACTGGTTAATGAAGGAGGCAACAGCAGACAAACGCAGAGGATTACAATGGACCCTTGGCACAGTGCTGGAGGACCTTGACTTTGCTGACGACATTTGTCTATTATCAAGCAGTCACAAAGATATGCAAGATAAAATAAACAAGCTAACTCAGAATGCAAACAACATTAGACTAACGATCAACGTAGGAAAGACAAAGTTAATGAAGCGAAATGTGAACAACAGAAATGTACTCAGAGTAGATAACAAGTTAGTGGACTAGGTCAACGAATTTGTATACCTTGGCAGCAGAGTAGTAGAAAATGGAGACAGCACAGAGGACATCAACAGCAGACTTACTAGAGCAAACCAGGCTTTTGCAATGCTACAGAATATATGGAAATAAAAAAAAACTAACCATAAATATGAAAATCAGGATATTTAAGAGTAATGTTCTATGTGTACTACTCTATGGAAGTGAATGCTGGAAAATCACCAAAACCATAGAAAACAAGTTGAATTCTTTCCAGACTAAATGTTTACGAAGAATTAAAAAATATTTTGGCCAAACACCATAAGAAATAACATTTTATTAGCAGAAATGCAGATGAAACCACTGACAACAATTATTGAGGAAAGACGCTGGCGATGGTTGGGACATGTGCTCCGAATGACTGACAACTCACTACCAAAAATAGCACTAAGATGGACACCACAGGGGAGCAGAAGTAAGGGTAGACCAAAAGAGACATGGAGAAGAACAACAGAAAGGATGTTGAGAAATAGAGGGCTCACCTGGGCAAGAGCAGAAAAAAAGGCGAAGGACAGGCATTTGTGGAAAACCCTTGCGGAAGCCCCATGTGCCCTGGGCACTTAAGGTTCAGAGAGAGAGAGAGAGAGAGAGAGAGGAGAGAGAGAGAGAGATTAACTTGTTTCTTATATGATCACAGGTGTAGTAGTAGCTTGTTTCTTCTGTGATTATAGATGTAGTAGTAACTTGTTTCTTCTATGACAATAGGTGTAGTAGTAGCTTGTTTTTTATGTGATTATAGGTGTATTAGTAGTCTGTTTTTATATAGGTGTAGTAGTAGCTTTTTATACAATTACAGGTGTAGTAGTAGACTGTTTCTTATATGACAATAGGTGTAGTAGAAGCTTGTTTCTTCCATGATCACATATGTAGTAGTAGCTTGTTTCTTCTGTGATCACAGATGTAGTAAAAGCTTGTTTCTTCTATTTATCATAAGTGTAGTAGTAGCTTGTTTCTTCTGTGATCGTAGATGAAGGGTGTGCTTGTTTCTTCTGTGATCACAGATGTAGTAAAAACTAGTTTATTCTATGATTATACGTGTAGTAGTAGCTTGTTTCTTCTGTGATCGTAGGTGTAGAGTTTGCTTGTTTCTTATGTGATCATCGACGTAGTAGTAGCTTGTTTCTTCTGTGATCACAGATGTAGTAAACGTTATTTCCTCAGTGATCATATGTGTAGAGTTAGCGTGTTTTTTTTCTGTGATTGCTCATGCCATACAGGTAATACGTTATTTCTTCTTTCTTTTGAAGTACATTGTTCTTTATTTATGATCATGTATGTGGAATAAGTAATAGGCAATTTATTCTGTTATGATAGGCGCTATGTACTACTGGCAGTTCGTAGTTTGTTTCTTGAGCGATGACTTAATTATTAGTTTATTTCTTCTGTAATCATGCACATAGTAGTTTTTTTCTTCTGTTAGTTAGTTGATGGATCATCCTCATTGCGCATCGGCTGATTAGTCCGTAATGTTCCTATTTCATCTTCAATATTTCCACCCAAAGTCTGGCTGCTGGCGATACTTGTTTCTATCTTATGTGTTCATGTAAGCAATAATTTCTTTATTCTGTTTTTGTGTAAGTAGTAGTTTTTTTTTTCTTCTGTGATCGTGTAAGTAATACTTTCGTTCTTCTGTTTGTATGTAAGTGGTAATTTTTGTTATTTTGTTGTCGTGTAAGTAATTGTTTCCTTCTTCTGTGTTTATATAAGTAATAGTTTTTTTTATTATATGGTCGTGTAAGTAAAATTTTTGTCTTTTGTTTTTGTGTAGGTAATAGTTTCTTTCTTTTGTGACTGTGTAAGTAGTAGTATCTTTCTTATGCGATCATGTAAGTAGTAGCTTGTTTCGTATGCGGTCGTGTAAGTAGTAATTTCTTTCTTCTGTGATGGTGTTTTCTCTGTCTACGATCATAGATGTCGTATAAGCTCTGGAAGTTGTTCTGGTACTATGCATCAGTAAATGTGTTTCTATTATGTTTGTGAGTCCACATGTTTCCTTCCTGAGTGATATAAAAATTAACACATGTGTTCTTATTGATCACGTGCAATCTGAATATACTATCCAAACTTTAATAGTTCTTAAAATATATAGTGTTCAAGTAAATATATGTGTATGTTTTCTTGATTGAATATTTAAAAATACGTGGTTTTGTATTGTCGATATATGTTAGACTGTAATATTGATTATTGGGTAATGAGTTGGTATGAGACTAGACATGGGTGATTTTGATGCCATATGTTCTAATGATTCTTGAAGGTCAATGCTGCTTTTGCAATTCGAATTCTAACTTCCTTTCTGGTGACACCATCCTGGTCTATGTAGCTGCAAAGATACGCAAAACGGTTTACTTCTTGAACAGCTGTTCCCTCTACTAATTTTTTCTACGTATATTTGTCCTTCGTGGTTAATGAGAAGTTTCATTATTTTTGTTTGATCTTTGGTAATGTCAAGTCCTATTTTAGTAGCCATTGAAGACAAGGCATCTGTTTTACGTACATTGATTTCGCATTGTCACTAATAAGAGTTATGTCATCTGCAACATCAAGATATTCCAGGTGGACGCAATCAATGCCCATTTTACCTGTGCAACATTGTTTTCATTATAACGTCTATGGCAATTCCAAAAAAGCAAGACAGATAATATACATCCTTGTTTCACGCCTGTTATAATCTGGAACCATTCGCTCATTCCTTCTTCTGTGTTGACTGCACAAAGATATCCATTTTAGTGGTCTCTGATGATGTTGACAATCTTAGGTGATATTCCATGTATTCGTAAACATTTCCACAATGATTATCTGTGTATGCTATTAAGTGCCCTTTGAAGGTCTATGAAGCCTTTGCTTTTCTATATGCTTTTCAAGTATTATTATTATAGTAAAAATCTGGTAGAGACAGATTCTATCTTTTCGAAATCATGCCTGTTCCTCTCTCACTGCAGTATCCACTATGTCTTGAATACTGTTCAGAATAATTTTGCAAATACTTTTAACACAACTGATAGTAAGGTTACTTATCTCCAGTTATTGCAATCTCTAAGGTTGCCTTTTTCTGTATTTTAACAATGATTCCTTTTTTCCATTTAGAAGGAGCTTTTTCTTCTTTCCAAATTTCTTAAACATTCTCTGTAGTTGGTTCATGTTGTCAATGTTAATAGTGTTTAATATTTTGACTGCTGTTTCATCTTCACCTTCAGCTTTGTTGTTAGACATTAAATTCCCCGCTGTTTCAATTTCATGGAACCTAATTTCATCTAGGTTAACAGTTGGTTGTGGGATTGGTAAGTTAGTTTCAATGACTATCAATTCTCCTGGGTGCAATCGATTAAGTATTTCTTGGGCGTGTTCGGCCCCACTTTGCTTTTGATCTTTACAGTGTGCGTTTTCTTTCTTTGGATGCAATAGTACCTGATAGCCCTTTTTATGTTATATAGGCTTTTGATGTCTCCTGTTTTTGCTGCATTCTCTTCTTCTTTCGAAATATTGTCTATGTATTCTCTTTTATTCCTCCTAGCTGAACTTTTTACTTTATTGTCAAGTTCTTTGTATGTTGCTTTTGCAAATCTCTTCCAAAATTTGTTTTTATATTCAACATGGCTAATTTGGCTGCTCGTCTTTCATGTACAGATTTCCATGTGTTATCTGATATCCATACTTTTCTACTTGTTGTTTGTAGTCCAGCACTTGTTTCAGCTGCTGTAATGGTTCTAAGGACTGTAAATGCGGCAGTCAAGTCCAGCTCCTGGCCTTCCCGTGGCAGAACTGTTTAAACTGAGAGGAGAAGGGGCGAGGGCGAATATCTGGCGCCGGAAAACCAGATACTTAGGGTAGATGCGTGGCACGTTTGGTAGCTCATTTGCCGCAGTTGGCGAGATTTTTCAGTTGCCGTGCGTGGAGCGGTGCTCCTCCCGGCCAATGAAGAAAGGTGCAAATGTGGTTGCCGAGCAGCATCACTGCGGAAAAGGTGGTAGAAAGGATAAAGCGAATCAGACAGACAAATCACGGCACCTCTGGTCTGGAGGTCGGCCACGTCCTATGTGCAGTCATATCGGGTGAAATGCATGAACCTGCTTGTCCCAGAGGTTAAGACACTGCTGGCGAGACTCTTCAAATGCCGCGCGTGGAGTGAAGCTCCTCCCGGTCAAGGAAGAAATGTGGAAAAGAAATAAAGGTTGCTGTGCGTTGCCGATGGGAAAGGTGGTTGAAAGGATAAAGTGAAGTTTAATCGGTATGTCCAGTAGTACTGCTACGAGAGCTATACATACCATGGCACCTCTGCTGTAGAGGCCGGCCACGTCCGAAATACACCTACACTGGTGAAATATGCCTAAACCGGCACACACCAGGGGTGGAACTTGATGGCTAGACATGTCATGCCACCTCCGCTCTAGAGGTCGGTAACGCTTGATATACACCCATACTGGTGAATTTTGCCTAAACCGGCTCATACCAGGGGTGAATCTTGAAGGCTATGCATGTCACAGTACCTCTGCTCTAGAGGTCGGTCTCATCCCAAACACGCCCATACTGGGATAATGCCTAAACCGGCTCAACCCAGGGGTAGAAGTCACTAGTGGCGAGGATTCGTCCTCCTGGACAAAAGCTCCATCCTGGTCACAACTAGGAAGGGTAGCGGCCACGACCACAAAATGCTGAAGTCGGAGACACTGGACCAGGGAAGTCTAGATAGGCAACCACCTCTCACCCGGCGGGGATGTTTGCGTATCCTAATCACGCTGAGGTTTTCCGGTGAGAAAGTCCAACCCTGGACTGGATGGGCTACCGCCTCTCACCCAGCGGGGATGCACTAATATCCTAAACACGTCGAGGTCTTCCGGTGAGAAAGTCCAACCCTAGACTAAACTGGTGCAATGAAAACCACGGTGTCACGCATTCCTGCTTCTGAGACCCACCAAGAATACAGGCTAAAGCCCTGTGACACTCTGAACCCCTTGTGGTCCTCTCGTGGATCTCGTGTGGTCTTTTCGGGGACCACACAGGAGACCACGGGACCTAACCAGGACCAGAGGCGTAAATTCAGTAGGATGACAGTGCGGTTTTCGTGGTAGAAGCGAACGAAGAAGAAGAAGAAGAAGCTGTAATTATGCTGTAAGAATGCCATAAGTCATCTGTATTTGTCTCTTCAACCTCAGTGAATGCAGCTAACTGTTCGGTAAGTTTCCGATTAATATTACTGTTAGTAGTTTCATCCTGTATACTATGACTGTTTTTCCTTCTGAGCATTGTTTTGGCTTTTCAGTTTTAGTCTTATTTTCCATGTTCACAGATTGTGGTCACTGTTTAAGTCTGTATCCTTGTATGCTCTTACATCTATCAGAGATGTTTTGAATTGCTTTCTAATACAAAAATGACCCATCTGATTTTGGTTTTATCATTTGAAGATATCCATGTTGTTTTATTATCTAGTTCTGTGGAAATAGTGTTCATCCAATGACCATGCACTCTGTTAGACATAGTTCAATTAATCTTTCACCGTTCCTTCTTTCCCCATCACTTTTTTCGACGTCGGTGTTATCTTTTCCTACCTTGGTGTTAAAGTCTCACATGACAGCTATGACGTTGTAAAGTCTTGTAAATCGTGCTGTAAAATGTGTAGTAAAATATTGTAAATATTGTTGTAAAATGTGTAGTAAAATCGTGTAAATATTGTTGTAAAATGTGTAGTAAAATCTTGTAAATATTGTTGTAAAATGTGTAGTAAAATCTTGTAAATATTGTTGTAAAATGTGTAGTAACATCTTGTAAATATTGTTGTAAAATGTGTAGTAAAATCTTGTAAATATTGTTTTAAAATTTGTAGTAAAATCTCTCATAGCCCTTTCCCTTTTTGGCCTGCTTGCCCAATTCTTAACCCTTTTGAAATAAAGATCAATCAGTCAATCAATCCCCCTTGAGAACCCTGGAGCTGCCTGTCTGAATTAACCTCCCTTTGTCTACAGTGCAGGTGAAAATAGTTTAAGATCCAAGAGAGTTGAACTTGACAGTCCATTCAAGTGCATGTTAGTTCCAGTCTACATTGATCGGCGTGGTTACGTTTAAAAAAAACATTCTCTTTAAAATAGTTATTAATAGGGTAAAAAAATCAGATTCTTCGAACAAATTGTTAAGTAATGACGACAGAGAATTTGTTAGAACAATGATACCTGTGTCTGTTGATGAGAAAAGAATTAACAAAAGTCAGTCTCAGGTAAACGGGGATGTTCAGAATATAAGAGTCTTTAGTTTTTCTCTTTGAGAAGTTCTTTTTCTGAGCACAATAGAAAGCATAAATCATACAAATAATTGTGTAATAAGTGGTTGTTAGAACTATTAGTGAGCAATGTTTTAAAAAAATATGTTTCCAGTGTACAAACAGTAACATCCGTAATCAGCCAAGAGGATGGTGAAGAAATAATAAATTCAAAGATTTACTAATTTCATTTCCACAGAATTCATTCTTTGATTATATTATTGCTCCCCTATAACTGTTAATCTCGAAGTAAAAAGAAATAAATAGTCCATACTATTTGAGTAAATTATTCAAACGTGTTATTTTTCTCCAGATTAAAACTTTGATATCGTCGAAAAAGATGGCCATCATTATCATCAGTGTGTACGCCGTTCTCTTGTTAAGTACGTTCCCTTTGTACGTTGTCAACAGTTTGGGCATGAGATTTTCTCCATTAAGAAACAAAACGATCCTAGTTCGAATCTCCACAAGTGATCGAGAAAACGTTGAGAGTATTTATTACATCGTAAACAATTTCACCATCCCTTTGATGGCATTTGTCGCCATCGTTGTGTGCACCGGGATACTCGTTTTTAAACTAGAGGATTCAGTAAAATGGAGGAAGAAATCTGCAGCATCTGCACAAGCTGACAGAGTTTCAAGACGAAACCAGAAAGTGGCCAAGATGGTTGTGATGGTTTCCACTTTGTTCATCGCTTGTTTTGCCCCGTTCTGTATTGCAATGCTAGTACTAGTCTTTAAGCCTGCACTTTCTTACGGAGGTAAATATTTCAAAGTAGGAATCATGATTGGTGGACTTGGATTTATCCTTGAGTCTATAAACTCTTCTGTGAATATTTTTATTTATTATCATATGAGCAGTAAATACAGAGAAGCGTTTAGAAATGTGTTTACCATGTTAAAAGCGTATAAGAATTATTAACATAATGTGTGATATATATCTTGAAATTCAACAGTTGCGAAGGTATACATACAACTATACTTATGTTAAATGATGCTTTTTATGTACAAAATCCTCTGTGAATTAAATTAATCTTCACTGAAATATATTACTACAATACAATATAGTCATTTACGAAGCAGAAATTTCCCATTATATTTCCTAGATTATTCTCATCCAACTCAAGGTCCATCTTTTCAGATCTGTTTTCCTAGAGTGGTCAGAACTACAGTTCTAGTCAGTTGCATGCGTAGTTTATAAAAAATGCTACATGTTGTGTTCATAATTCCTTCAGCGATATTCCTAGAAACCATATTTGTCTCCTTTTTATGCTGACTGTGGATATTAGTAAACTTTTAATTTCCGTTTTGTTTTCAAGTTCTGGTCTATATATTTTAAAATTATCAACATACTATATGTGCCTCGTGCATTAAATGTTCATCTTCTGTAATACAAAAAAAAAAAACAACCCAATATCTTATTGTACAATACTTTCAATACAGATTAAGTCATCCGGCGAAAAGTATGACCATATATTATGTAAGGGATAAAAATCGTCTGAAGATGTATGTTTTATACCATATGTTAAGAAATTACTTTCTGGATTGCATGCATCTATGTCCATTAATAACTAGTAAAAGTAGTAAAAGATGTAATTGATGTGACATAGGTAAAGGAGATTGAGATTTATTATAGGTAAAGATTTTGAGAAATGTCATAGCCGGAGGTGGAGAGGAGAACTACTACTATTTCATATTTCTGGCCACAGAACTCCTACTATTTCAAACTCCAGTCCCAAGAATTCCTACAACTTCATACTCCAGGCCACAGAACTCCTACTATTTCATACTCCAGTCCCAAGAATTCCTACAACTTCAAACTCCACGCCACAGAACTCCTACTATTTCATACTCCAGGCCACAGAACTCCTACTATTTCATACTCTAGTCCCAAGAAATCATACTATTTCATACTCCAGGCCATATAACTCCTACTATTTCATACTCCAGACCACAGAACTCCTACTATTTCATACTCCAGGCAAAATAACTCCTACTATTTCATACTCCATTCCCAAGAACGCCTACTATTTCATACTCCAGGCCACAGAACTCGTACTATTTCATTCTCCAGGCCACAGAACTCCTACTATCTCATACTCCATTCCCAAGAACGCCTACTATTTCATACTCCAGGCCACAGAACTACTACTATTTCATACTCCATGCCACAGAACTCCTACTGTTTCATACACCAGGATACAGAACTCCTACTATTTCATACTCCAGGCCACAGAACTTATACTATTTCATACTCCAGGCTCTTGACCCCCATACTTTGCAAAATTCATATCTGCATTCCATCTATACGGTATCTATATGGTGTCTGTACGGAATGTTTAAGATATATGTATGGTATTTATATGATATCTGGCCTTCCCGTGGCAGAACTGTTTAAACTGACAGGAGAAGGGGCGAGGGCGAATATCTGGCGCCTGAAAACCAGTTACTTAGGGTAGATGAGTGTCACGTTTGGTAGCTCATCTGCCGCTGTTGGCGAGATCTTCAGCTGCCGTGCGTGGAGCGGTGCTCTTCCCGGCCAATGAATCAATTTGCAAATGAGGTTGCCGCGCAGCATCACTGCGGAAAAGGTGGTTGAAAGAAAAAAGCGAAGTAAACAGTCAAATCACGGCACCTCTGGTCTGGAGGTCGGCCACGTCCTGAGTGCAGTCATATCGGGTGAAATGCATGAACCGGCTTGTCCCAGAGGTTAAATCACTGCTGGCTTGACTTTTCAAATGCCGCGTGTGGAGTGAAGCTCCTCCCGGTTAAGGAAGTAAATGCGGAAATAAAGGTTGCTGTGCGGCGCCGATGGGAAAAGGTGGTGGAAAGTGAAGTTTAACCTGGTATGTCCAGTAGTATCGCTACGAGAGCTATACCACGGCACCTCTGCTCTAGAGGCCGCCTACGTCCGAAATACACCTACACTGGTGAAATATGCCTAAACCGGCACACACCAGGGGTGGAACTCGATGGCTAGACATGTCATGCCACCTCCGCTCTAGAGGTCGGTAACGCCTGATAAACACCCATACTGGTGAATTTTGCCTAAACCGGCTCATACCAGGGGTGAATCTTGAAGGCTATGAATGTCACAGTACCTCTGCCCTAGAGGTCGGTCCCGTCCCAAACATGCCCATACTGGGAAATGCCTAAACCGGCTCAACCCAGGGGTAGAAGTCACTAGTGGCGAGGATTCGTCCTCCTGGACAAAAGCTCCATCCTGGTCACAACTAGGAAGGGTAGCGGCCACGACCGCAAAATGCTGAAGTCGGAGACATTGGACCAGGGAAGTCTAGATAGGCAACCACCTCTCAACCGGCGGGGATGTCTGCGTATCCTAATCACGCTGAGGTTTTCCGGTGAGAAAGTCCAACCCTGGACTGGATGGGGAACCACCTCTCACCCGGCGGTGATACACGGGTATCTCAAAACACGTCGAGGTTTTCCGGTGAGAAAGTCCAACTCTGGCCTGGGTGGGCTAACGCCTCTCACCCAGCGGGGATGCACTGATATTCCAAACACGTCGAGGTCTTCCGGTGAGAAAGTCCAACCCTAGACCAAACTGGTGCAATGAAAACCACGGTGTCACGCAATCCCGCTTCCGAGACCGACCAAGAATACAGGCTAAAGCACTGTGATACTCTGAACCCCTTGTGGTCCTTTCGTGGAACTCGTGTGGTCTATTTTGGACCACACAGGGGACCACGGGACCTAACGAGGACCACATGCGTGAATTCAGTAGGTTCACAGTGCGGTTTTTGGTGGTAGAAGTGAACGAAGAAGAAGAAGAAGATATGATATCTGTGTGGTATCTGCATGATATCTGTATGGTATCTGTGTGGTATCTCTGTGGTATCTGTGTAGTATCTGTGTGGTATCTCTGTGGTATTTATGTGGTATGTGTATGGTATTTCTGTTGTATCTGTATGGTATCTGTGTGATATCTGTGTGGTATCTGTATGATAACTGTCTGGTATCTGTGTGGTATCTGTGTGGTATATGTATGATATATAAATAGTATCTCTATTGAATGTGTGTGGTATGTGTAGTATCTGTGTGGTAGCTGTGTGATATCTGAATTCTATCTGTGTGGTATCTGTATGTTATCTCTGTGGTATATGTATGGTATATGTATAGTATTTGTATGGTATCTGTATGGTTTCTGTATGGTATATGTGTGGTATCTGTGTGGTATCTGTATGATAACTGTATGGTATCTGTGTGGTATATGTATAGTATCTGTATGATATATGCATGATATATATGGGGTATCTGTGTGGTATGTGTGTGCTTTATGTTCAACAAAAATGTGCTTTATTTTGTCATAAAATCTGGGTAACGTGTAACCAGTAAACGCTACACTGCACTAAAAACCAGAGTACAAACTGTGAATTTTCAAAATGACAGTAATAAGAAAAGAAAGACGGCAATTAACATTCCTACTTTTTCTCACAAATAATCAGAATATGGCATATGTGACAGCTAAACAACCTAAATATTATGACAGATAGCATGCCTCTTTTGATTCCAAACAGTCACTTTCACATCAGGTTTCATAATTGTTTTTTTAATCTCAAATGGAAAGCAACATCAGCATTCAGTGTTAAATAGTTCACAGTAAAAGGTTTTTAAAATGCACATTGGGTTTTTGTCACCGAACCCCAAGCACATTCCCTGGACCAGGCAATTGGTGACCACTGATCTAGAAGCTACAGGGTTAGTGTCCACATTCTCTTTGACCTGGACGCCAAAGGCTGATGTGATCAAGATCAGATATTGGCAGGTTCTTTCTCCAGCTCTATAAGAAACGCTTTACCTAAATTCTGACAGATAAAAGGGATGGCGACTGCAGTAAAACTGGTTTAAACAATAAAGGTAGATAGAGGTGTATGGTTTAGTTTTACAAAGTGGCAGAGGGAGTGAGTAAAGTTAGAAAAAACGAACAGTAAGTATGAGAATGTATAAATGAAAAACATACAACATCCAATATTTAGGCGTGAGCCATTTTCGAGGATTACATGCACAACGAGACAAAAACAAATAACTAAACGAAGAACGTATCTTTATATGGCCTCCTTCAGAAGTAGGAAACAGAGAAATGCGTGTCCGCTAGAAGATGCATTGAGACCAGGAAGGCCACATAAAGGATAAGCAGATAGAGCTATTCGTAAAGAGAGAGAGGAGGAAAACAGGTGATAGAAAGGAGGGAGGCAATAGAAACATGATAGCCGCTAGAGGAGAAGCTGTGGGGGGGGGGGGAATAATGAATGAAGAACTTAAACACATGCAGAGAGAAAATGTGAAACTGGTGAATAGGACAAGACCCTCATTCATTCATTCATTCATTTGCATGTCACTTGCGGAACTTTGCCTCCCAAACAGCACTCCTGTAGGCCTCTCGGTTGTGAGCAATATGGCCTGCTGCTGTTGCATCCATTTCCAGATCGTCAACGATGTCTTGCAGCCATCTTCGTCTTGGTGTTCCTCTTTTTCTTTTTCCCATTATGTATCCTTCCAATACGGTCTTCTCTAAATTATCATGACGTTTAGTGTGTCCAAGATATTTCAGTTTTCTCTCTTTAATCATCTTCACTAGCCAGCCTTCTTCAATATTAAGCTCTTGTAGTATAGATATATTTGTTCTTTTTTGTGTCCACGATATTTGGAGAACTCTTCTGTAGCATTTACATTCAAAGGCATTTATGTGTTTCTCAGCTGTTTTGTTAAGTGTCCAGGTCTCACAGGCATATGTTGCTATGGGAAAGATGCATGCCCTTAAAAATCTTATTTTTGTAGTTCTGTCTGCTCCTCTCCACAGATTCTTTATTTGTTTTACTTTCTGAAGTGCGATAGATGTCCTCCTTTTAATTTCCCTCATTGTATCTCCATTATTAGTTAGTAGCGATCCAAGATATTCAAAACTCTCCACTTCTTCCAGGGGAAGACCCTATAAACACCAATATATTGCAAGAGAAAAAAAGAGGGTGGGGTAGGGAGGGGTAGCTAGGAGCAAGAAAATAGAGTAAAAAAAAGGGGAAAACTAAACAAGTTACAGAAAGCGCTGAAGACATTGTTAATTCCAGGTGGGTGTAGACAGCCAGTCTGGAAAATAAGGCTATGTTCTAGGCCCTCAGAGATCGCACATCAGCAGAACGTCTTACAATTCAATATTTTTATTAACATAATAAAATAAAATGTCTTCTAAGACATTATGATAAAAATATGATATTTGAGGAGACGCAAAAAATAGTAAATACTAAACTTCCTGAAGGCAGTGCATGTAAATCTGAATGAAAGATTTAGTTCCTATTCGTTCTGTTACGAGCGTACTTATGTTCCGTGGAATCATTGGCTCACTGATGAATGTCATATTTCGTGCCTGTGAATAATAACTGACATGTTTATTCTTAAAAAACATATACTTTATGAAAATTCGTCTCTGTGTTTAACGCAAATGATATTTTACGTGTTATTTATTTTAAAAAGTAAGCAACTGATCTCTCCCACTTGATAGAATCTGAAATGGCTATAGTTAAGTCATTGTATTGTCCATGTAATTGTTAGTGTGCATCTTTTGTCAAGATTTTCTTGGATATATGGTAATACGCTTAATATTTATTCTTGACGTTTGATACACTTATTCATATTTTAGCTTTCAGAAATGTAGGTTCTATTAAAGAGATATTGGTTGAACGCTATATCAGTTCAGAAAATGTCTAATTTAATAACACGTTAACACGAAAACATGCAAAATATTATTTATATAAATAACAGCAGGTTATTGTCCCATTTCGATTTTTTTTTAGCCGTATTATTTTTTTCGACTTTCTTTACGACGA
This sequence comes from Achatina immaculata, assembly GCA_009760885.1. Lineage (NCBI taxonomy): Eukaryota > Metazoa > Mollusca > Gastropoda > Stylommatophora > Achatinidae > Lissachatina > Lissachatina immaculata. Next base: position 57,327,470 of record CM019702.1, read on the forward strand.
AAATGGATATAATAATGTAGCATTTACATAATATCAAGTTAGTACATGTCATGTTATAGGTTTCTTTCTTCGTAATCGATGTGTTCTAAATGTTCTAAAAGCTTGGATTAAGTGCATTGTGACGGTAACACGGAATTAACAGATAATGCTTTGAGAGTTTTTTTACGTCTTAAAAATGACAAAATAAAGATAGTTCTTGTGTATCTGAATAGATTTTTAACCATTCATTTATCCATTTTATTAAACAATCGTTTTATGTTTTGCTCGTTTTAGAGTTTTCATCACAATAGATTATAATAAAATATTTACAGGTGAACATTAAATTAAATAATAGTTAACAACTTAAATTTATACACGGAATAGCCACATTTTCCAGTAAGCAATAATTGCAATGTAATTCATTTTCTTCCAGATAGTACATCTTTGTTTTGTTGAACTCAATTTGACTGATGTATATTGTTTTAATATAACTTTCTGAGACAATAACAAGGAAGAAGACGGCAAGGAGGGCTCGTATATATTTCGGTGTAATAGTTACAACAAAGTGTTGAACAGCTAAGCTCAGTAAACGATAACAGCATTAAGCCCTCAAACATTGTTAACACCATTAGAAAAAAGTGAATTAGATCACATTAACGCTTGCACTAAGTAAACAAGCTGTCTGTTGCTTGATCAGTTATCATTTTTCATTTGTTTAGAAAACAAACGTGTTTCGAAAGCTATGTGGTTTGTTAAACAAATCGAAGATATAAGAAAAGGATAATTGAATACCTTCTGTTAATAAATGGACATAGAAGTATCCATTGCGAATAAAACATGCCTAATAGGTAGTTTATTTGAGATATGCAATTTGGTTTTTCGGGAAAACACATTTGCCAGTTATGGTTTAGCTATTAAACTACTTTTCAGTTAATAAACAACTCTTTTCTTAATACTTTGAGATAAGCTATAAAAATCCATGCAGCTACCGTAATTCGAAATTCAATAAATGCTGTAAATAGATCATTATTGTTTATTAATTTTTACTAAAATAAACATGGCTATTGATCATGTAACAGGTGCCTGTAAAGGCACCAGCAAATATAAACATCTCCCTAAAATTTTTATAGCGTAGATTCAACTTGAGATTCGAGTAAACCTACGATGAGATATTCTATCTTCCATATATATCACGTCGAAATCTTCAAAAGGTAGATGTGTGATGTTCATTGATATGATCAAAAATGTCTTAGTCAAAGTTAGTATTATCAGATATTCAAAGTCTGAGACGCTGTTCTGTTTGTAGGAAGAGAGAAATAGAAAAATAAACATTGCCATCACTGAATACTTCCAAATCCAAACAAATAATTTCTTTTAGGCTAAAAATTTGCAATTTCGGCAACATGAATAGCTGACAAGGCATCACATAGAATATCTGCAACTTATTTCACAGCATCATGATATTATATCACCATAATGTTATTACTCTATATGTAGTGAATGTGAATGACTGAGAGAAAGGAGAACAAAAGTACGAACGAATATACTTCATTTTCAAAGGTTTAAGAATTGGGCAGGCAAGCCCGTCTAACATTCTGCCCTACATTATACAGCTTTCAATCAGTCACAGTCATTCAGCTTTTGGTAATGAGCATAATAATCAAGAGAAAACAATTCAATGATTACATAAAAAATAATAAACTATTTTTTGTTCATAAACTCTACTTTCTGATTTATGTAATTACACGAAATAAGCATAATTACATTCTCACATTTATTCACAAATAACAAATTTATGGAAGATGTTGACCTATAAAAAGGTCAACAATCAAGCCATAATATAAACTAATTTATATATAGCACAAAATAAGCCAAGCAAAGACTGCATTTCAGAGAATGATAAACATATTATCTAACACATCCGTATCAATGGATGTTAGAAAACGAGTCATAAAATGTTATATTGAACCTATCTTGTTATATGAAAGTGAATCATGGACAATAGGCGGGTGTGCACAAAAATCATTGGAAGAATCAGAAATGTGGTTTATTAGAAGAATGCTGCGAATCCCATGGACAGCAAAAATAACTAATGAAGAATGTATGAGAAGAGCTGGAGAGACACAAAAATCTTGTCAAAAAGATAAGAGAGAGACAATGTACTTTTCATAGAACATACAATGAGAAGAGGGGGCATTGAAAATATTATAACAACAGAAAAAATAGAAGGAAGAAGATCAAGAGGAAGACCAAGATAAATGATACTGGACAGTCTGACGGGATGGTGTGAGAGGAGATCACCAAATTAGCTGATGGCCTGCATGAAGGATCGTGTACTCTGGAGAAGCATAACACCCAACGCCAGCTGGGATGGCACCGGATGATGATGATGATATATAGCGAGAGAGAGAGAGAGAGAGAGAGAGAGAGAGAGAGGAACCTTAACTATTTTGGACACATTAAACGCCATGATAATTTAGAGAAGATCATCTCTGAAGAGAACATAATGGGAAAAAGAAAATGATGAAGACGAAGGCGAAGATGGCTGCAAGACACCATTGATAATCTGCAAGTGGATGCATCAACAGCAGGAAAACTTGCTTACAACCGAGAGGCCTACAGGAGAGATGTTAGGGAGCCAACGCTCCACAAGGGACATGCACATGATTGATGACTGATATATACCTATACTTTTTCATATATGCAAGAGCATGTAGATAAGCATATTCACACATATATGTAAGTACATACTACACATATACATATATACACACATAAGCATGTACACACATAAACTATGCTGTCACGTACGAAAATATGCACATAAACATATATATATATATATATATGCAGCGTGCTGTCTAATTTCATTAAGTCCTGCTGTTTTGTTGTTCTTTGAAGATGAACGATAATTTTAAACTTTAGTAGCTGACATGAGAAGAATACTGGGTTAATACTTTATATTTGCATTTTTGCTACCTATAAATTTATTTGATTTGCGTAACTCACAAGTACAAGATTTTAAGATACTGACTTCTCCTCTGAGGTGACTCTGAACTCTTCACAAGTAGGCACATGATTATAACTCTGGAAGTCAGACTGTTTTCTTTTGTGTGCTAGAATGTTAGTTGTTTTCCAGACACACTTACTATCTGACTTATTCTGAACCAGGTTCCTAAACTATTGTTTCTTCTCTTGCCTAATTAAATATTGAACTCTATTTCTAACTCATCGGTAGCTAGTTAATTCCTCATTTTCCGGGCCTGATCTCTTTCCCCCATGACTTACAATATTTATTATCCAGGAAAGTTCTCTCAATGTTTAACTCTTACCTCTTTAATAGGATCACGCTTGTCAAATATATCACGAAAGGTTATTATCCAGTTTACCAGGGCTTTGTTAGGTTCATTTAGTTGGTACACATAATTTAGAGGCGCTGCTTGCAAATCTATCAGAAATGATTCTAAGGTGAATTTGTTAAAACTTCTAAATTAAACTTAATACTGATATGTTTGTTTTGGGGAGTTTTCAAGCCATTTCATGTCCATGTGCAATATGTTAGATGCTGGTCACTCAGTGATATATGAGGAATTTTTCATTATGTGTTTTATGAATGAGCTTTACGTATGTGTTATATTAGTGTGGATGATGTTTCAGTTACTCTGGTAGGTTTAGTGATCGTTTGGGATATGTTGTATAATACAACAATATAACTCTATGTAGCATGTGACTGTCTGTAATCAATACTGAAATCTTCAAAAGCAATTATATCTTTTAAATTAAAAGACAAAACATAACATATCACATTTGTAAAATGAGAGAGAGAGAGAGAGAGCGGGAAGGATAGATGGAGTGAGAGAGCACGATGAGAAAGGGACTAATAGTCACAAACATTTTATTGATTGTTCCAAAGTTATAAAATGTTATCTTGGATACCGGTAAACATTCATTCCGTATAATTAGAGATATGCTACAGATGTAAACCAATTTTAAACATACCTTTGAGTACCATTGTGAAATATAGTTAATTTATATGTACATATCAAATGCCACTGAAAATACATGACCTAATATGGGCAAACAATTATTCAGCGATCTATAGTCATAAATACGGTGTGCTTTAATAAAGTATGACGTGACTGTTTCTGATTTGGATAAATATGAGTTACACTAAAATGACATTAGTGACTTCATATTTGTTTTAAAAAAAACTAAGATTCAAAGTAATAGATAAGCTGTAATAATGTAATTATAAAAGACGACACTAAAACAGAGTTATTATGTTATGTCCTTTACCTGGTTGTCTTGCATTCTTCAAGCGAAGAAACAAAAAAAAATGTTTTTCTGCATCGCTTTGACAATTCACATTTAAAAAGAAAAAGCTTTAGAGTACTTTTTATGCCGTCAAGTTTGGAAATATGCTCTGAAATGTCACTGTTCATTTTGAAGTGCAAGCGCGCCGTTGTGGAGTAGTGGCTAGTGCACTCACATGTCGGTCAGAGAGTCTCTGGTTCGATTACGCAGTCGAGTGGAATTATTTTGGACCGGCTGACACCGGGTTTAACACAGCTAAAAATAAAAAAATGGAACTTTTGTTTTTCTTAGGAAAACAAAAAAGCACTAAGACCGGCACTGGCATCCCTAACTCAAATACTGTAGTGCCCTTAGACATAGAAGACACAAACACTTCACTCTCCTACGACAGGCAATTTTCAGTTTGAAAAATATAATAAAATGTATGCGTGTGTGTAAGTGTGAGTAAATGAAAAGAAGACATAACTATTTCTTAACTGTTAAGACTTTTTTGACCAAAGAGATTCATAAGAAATGTGTTACATTCCTAAAGCACGTAGGAAGTACGAGTAATGTTTAAAATGTTTTCTTTCAGTATTATCTACTTCAAAAGAAAGTTATTATTACAAAACTCCGTTTGCTTACTTACAACAGATCAAAATCAGTGCATTATCAGAAGGATTTAATATTATCTTAGGCAGTTAAGACAATGGCCAGTGGTAATTCATTGATTTCGTTAACATATATTAAAAGTATCTTATGTCCTAAGCGAACATAATGTTAAATAAAAGTTCCGAGTCAAATTCACAGCTTGTGTTGTCTGACATTTTAAATTTTGAGGTTTCGCAACACACACAAGTCGATGTAACAGGCATAAGTGACGAATCGTCATTATTTTTTGCATGGGCTGTATACGGCGTGCTGTGTCCGATGATTGGCACGTTTGGTATCGTGACGAACATCATCAACATCATCTGTTTCCTCAAACAAGATTTTAAAGACTCCGTGAACATGAGTCTACTTGGTAAGAACATTGCTTACGTTTTACAAAGTTTAGGCTTGTAGCTGATGTGATTTATCATACTTCTGGGACCCGGAAACTAAAACAGTTCTCCAGGTCAGCAAGATTATATATATATATATATATATATATATATACAACATACATTCATACACACACGATTCTATGCTGCATTAGAATAACTGGGAAATGTCCGTCCATCTTACAATAGTTCCATCAGTGACCACAGTCTAGTTTGACATAATGTATAAACTAGGAATAAAGTAGGAGCAGCGTTATTTGTTAACGATTACAAAGTTGTGACGTTTCGGCCTGAGCCTTAGTCATAGATAAACATACTGGACAAAGAAATAGAGAATGGAGATAAAGTATAGATTCACATGAATGCTATTTAAAAGCAAAACTGTAACTGTAAGATGTGTCATGTTCGACTTTATGTATATCAGAAATGAGCATTGTACGGCTTTGAGACTGTTTAAATGGAGGCCTTTAATGTGTGGTCTATGCGTCATAACTGGGGGTGATGGATGGGGAAACCGTGGGGGAGAGAGAGTGGTACAATGGGAAAGGTTTTGTTGGGAAACGTTGGAAAGGTGATCGTTTTCGTTTCCTCCTAGCCAGGAGAAGATGAAATAGATGATTATAGTTAGGGTAGAGGGGTTGTAATGTGATGATGTGAGGAGGTTCTGAACTATGTGTAACAAGTGAGAAGGGAGTGGGATTTAATAGAGAGGAAGTATAATTGTTGAATAGGAGGATGTTAGGTGTAGCTGAATATAGAATTTAACCCGTGTGGTTCCAGCGTCCCATAATCCTGAATGTATCGGTTATCAAGCGCTAGGCGGCTTGTGTCGTCTGTGTGACATTGTTTGATGGCTGTTACCAGAAAATCAGATTTGCTTCTGTGGTTTGGGCCATTGAAATGATTTAGGATTGGCTTCGAAACATACTGGGTGATATCGTACAGATCTTTCTGCATGTGGTCCCCTAATCTGAGGCCAGTCTCACCAATATACGTTATCCTGCATCTTTTGCATACGATGACATATATCACATTACGGGACTCGCATGTCAATCCCTCATGAAGAGTGAGGATAGTTTTAGAAAAGCTGATCGTTTTCGTTTCCAAGACTACAAGGCAGGTAACGCTGCGGGGGCGGTTACAGTTTCTTATACAAACATATATAAACCTTCTCTTCACGTGGCTGTGGACGAGGATGTCCTTAAGGTTTTGCTCATGTTTGTATGCCAACAGGGGTGGATAAGAGAAAATGTCGCGAGTGTCGAGGTCGAGCTGAATAATTGACAGATGATGATAAAGAATTTTCTTAACCATCTGACCATGCGCGTGGAAAGGCAGTACTAACTTAACTCTGTCAGATGGAATAATAGACTTGTTTTCTGAATGCTTCTTTGCGGCTCACTAGCTGGATACGTTGATTGCTTTACGAAGGACATGATGAGTGGCGATGACGGAAAAACTGTAATAACTTGTTGGACTGATCTATAAAGTCCAAATTATCCTGACATATTTGACGAAGAAGGAGGAGTTGGGAGTATGGGATGGAGTTCTTACAGGCTTCAAGATGGGAGGAAGTGTAAATTAAATAGGTGTGGCTGTCGGTGGGCTTGTAAAATACAGAGGTGACAAGGCTGTTTGTGCAAATAGAAATGTTAATGTCTAAAAAGTTGACAGACTTGTTATAAACTTCAAAAGTGAATTGTATGTTGTTATTATTAAATGAATTGGCGAAATCAATTTTTTAGCCCTTCAAGTGGCATTCTGCTGACTCCATTTCCACTGTAGCATGGCTTTGTAAGTAATGATTATAGTTGTTATTATTACTAATGAATATGATTATGAAAATATACTGGAAACAGAATAGTAACATTGAATAGCGACAGTGAAAAGTGGGTAGTAAAGGAAGAGAAAGGTATAGAACGTCCTTAACAAAATGCGGACAAAAGTAAACAGTAGAAGTAGTGAATAGAAAAAGACAGGTCTCAGTGACGCTGAAATATAAGTAATACAAAGGCAGGACGCCAGAAAGTAGGATGGGCTAGTGATAACAAAGCCGTCACTGAACGTTGACTCGTGTAAATTAATAGAAAATACGAATAGAAAAGGCAGACACAATGAAAAAGCCAGGACACAATGGTAGCGTTTATTAACGAGATGAGTTAAATAATATAACAGGTATATTTGCTTTCAAGATCACAATTTTCATTGTCTTAGTGAATGTAGTCATTTTCTTTGGTTATTCTCGTGTGAAAAATCTCGAAATGTTCTTATTGATGCCTGTACTGTCTTTCATCTTATTCCTTTGCAGTCTCTTTTTGAAGGAAAGCTACAGTGAGTCCCATCATCATTATGTGCAGTCATCTGTCAAAATGATGATTGATAAGATGAGCCATATTACAATGTCACTTGTTCGTTCGCCGTACAAACATGAATCAAGCGTCATCATCATCAGGTTCCGTGCCGACTGGAGTTGGCTATTATGCTTCTCCACGGTACACGATCCTTCATGCAGGCCATCAGGTCAGTTGGTGATCTCCTCTCACACCATCCTGTCAGACTGTTCAGCATCATTTCTGTTGGTCTTCCTCTGGATATTCTTCCTTCTATTTTTCCTGCTGTTATAATATGTTCAATCCCCCCTCTTCTCATTGTATGTCCCATGAAAGTACATTGTCTCTCTCTTATTTTGTTTTGGCAAGATTTTTTTGTCTCTCCAGCTCTTCTCATACATTCTTCATTAGTTATTTCTGCTGTCCAGGGGATTGGTAACATTCTTCTAATAAACCACATTTCTGCTGCTTCCAATGATTTTTGTGCAGACTTGCCTATTGTCCATGATTCACTTCCATATAACAAGATAGGTTCCATATATCATTTTATGACTCACTGATAAGGATGTGTTGGTTAATGTGTTTCTCATTCTCTGAAATGTAGTCTTTGCTTGGCCTATTCTGTTCCTAATTTCTGTTCTGCATTTCACATCTGAAGTTATTACTGCTCCAAGATATTTGAATTTCTGCACCTGCTTTAGAATACTTCCGTTTAATTTAAAACTGCATGCTGGTGGATTCTGTTTCTTAGATATAACTGTAGTCTCTGTCTTTTTGATGTTCAAAGTAAGGCATTTCTGTTCACTTTCTTTGGCCACTTTATCCAAGAGATTTTGCAGGTCTTGTTGGTTCTCAGCTATCAGTACTGTGTCGTCAGCATACCGAAGGTTGTTAATATTGTATACTCCAATTTTTATGCCTGGTTCTGTGGTGATCATTCTTAGAATATTCTCGCTGTGCAGAGAAAAAAGGTATGGAGATAGTACACATCCTTGTCTCACCCCTTGTTTCATAGGTTGATATTTTCCATTTTTATTTTCAACATGAATTTCAGCTTCTTGCTGCCAGTATACATGTTTTACAATCCTCAGGTCTTTGCCGTCTATATTGATATCTTCAAGCATTTTAATAATTTCATTATGTTTCACCTTGTCAAATGCCTTGGTTTAATCAAGGAAGCATAAGTAGAGATCTTTCTGTACTTATAAACCTCTTTCTGTTAAGTGTTCGTAAAGCATAAATGGCATTGTGTGTTCCCATTCCTTCAACAAATCCAAACTGTTCATCCGCTATTTCCATTTTTATCTTTTTCCTTGTTCTTCTCATAATGATTCTCAGAAGTAGCTTCGTTATGTGACATGAGAGGCTGATAGTCCGGAGGTCATCACATTCCTTTGCACCTGGTTTCTTTGGTAGTGCTATAAACGTGGATTTAAGCAAGTCACTGGGCATATAACCGCTGTTTTAAATTTCATTCAGTAACTTGGTTATTATTTTTATTCCTGTCTCATCTAGTGCCTCTATTTCTTCTATTGTTATATTATAAGGCCCATTCACTTTTCCTTTCTTCATTTGTTTGATGGCATCTATGATTTCATCTTCAAGTATTGGTGGTCCATCACAGTTTTCAGTATCTGGTGTTAATTCTGGTCTTTCTCCTCAATAAAGCTCACCGATGTACTCTGTCCACATGTCAACAGTGTCTTCTTTTCCTACTAACATTTTACCTTCTTTTGATTTCAGGCATCTTGCCTGTGAGTTCACTAATTCGTTTGTGCATGTTTTTGCTGTCTTTACTATGAGCGTCCTCTATCTGTCTGCATTGTTCATTTAACCACACTTCTTTTGCTTCTCTGCACTTGCGTCTTATTTATTTATCTTGCTATATTTTTCTTTGTTATTTTTACTCCTCCTCCTCTTGTCCATCAATATTAAGATATCGTCTGTCATTCATATATTTTTAGCGGGTTCTTTTTTCGGTGGTATTATCTCCTTAACAGTTTGGTGGATAGAATCTCTTAACATTGCCCATTGTTCATCTACATTATTTATATTTGCTATTGCATTGTAAATATGTATTGTTCTCGCAGTTCTTGGACATTTTTAAGGAGCTCTGTATTCAGTTTGATGTTTCTCACTTTTCCACACGATTTCTTTAGCATTATTCTAATTTTTCCACAGAGTGGGTCATGGTCACTATTGCAGTCGGCTCCTGGCATGGTTTTTGTTGTCAGTAATGCATTGCGGAATCGTTTGCTGATAATATGAAGTCTGTCTAGTTAATAGTCTTTTTGTCTGGGCTGCACCACGTTGCCAGTCTTCTAGGATGTTGTTTAAACCAGGTGTTTCCTACAAGCGTAAGAGAATCTTTAAGTTTCCAGCCATCTATATCGCGACCGTCCTTGTGCTCTTTTTAGTTATATATTTCCATCTACTATAGTTTTCGCTATTGTTCCTGTCTCTAGATATAATCAAAATATTCTAATTCTCTAGTTCTTTTTTTTTTTGGTGATTTCTTTCTTCAGTTTCGGTTGATTCAGATCTTTCTCTTTTGTTCCATGCATGTCCGTCAACTGCTCTTTATTGTTCAATGAATTAACATTTTAATTTCTTAATATTTGTTTTTAAATCTTCAGTTTTGTTCATGTTACATTTTAATATCCATTGTGACTGCGTGTGGCAACCTAATGTGGTGTAATGAAGGATATCATGATAAACGGGCCTCTATACCTCTATTACACTATGCATCATTTGATTACTATTAGCTGTTGTATTATGTGTTTCCTTGATGGAAATTTCACGGTGTTTTAAGGATTTCTTACCAGAACTTCTCAGAAATGAATATTATAAAACCATATGTCAGACAAAAGTAACGTAAAAATCCGTATGTCAGATATAAGAAACATATAAAATCGAATGTCAGGCATAAGTAACATATAAAATAGAATGTCAGACATAAGTAAAAGGCTAACATTTGACTCGAGATAGTAAGACATTTTGTAACAAGTA